>VMRN01000117.1:420661-473290 GCA_010277015.1 Poeciliopsis turrubarensis
AAAAAAAAAAATATATATATATATATATATATATATATATATATATATATATAGTTTTATGTCTAATAGCTTAAAAGCTCAATGGTTTGTAAATATTTTAAAAATAGGTACATTTTAAGTAATACATCTATTATGCAAATTCACGTACCGACAACCGGAAGTGTACAGCTAAAATAAAAGCTGCGACTCTTAACTCCTGGTGCCGATGAGCCAGCGCGGCCTCCGTAGCTGTCGATTCACCGTAACGCCTGCATTGCTGTTAAAATGGCTCATGTCCTGTTTTAAGCTGAAATGTTGTACGTGTTGAGAGGAGACGCAAAGAAATGATCATACAAAGGTGACCTGAACCAACATCTGAATCTAATCAGGCACACCAGCAGAAATTTTTACAAAAGTTTCAAGTCTACGCTTTTATTTTGGTGATCCATTTCCGCCTACTGGCAAGTGAATCTACATATTCAGCTCTGAGCTAAATATTTATTTATTCCTTTATTTTCCTTGCTAACTAAATATTGTTATAATAATATGACTTTGAAAATGGATCCTTTTTTTTCTCTCTTATGACAAACTAAATAACCCGAATTATTGTTCATTTCTACTTGAGTAACTTTACAAACGGAATCCTCTTGAAATGACTTCCTACGCAGGAATCGTCTCTTTCAAAGATACTCCGATGTTGACCATCCAACAAACAAAAAGACACTTTAATTTCATGTTAGTATTTTTTGTTCTGGTTCTGTTAGCTCTATGATTGTTCTCACGTTTTTCACAAGTGCCTAATCAGAACTGAATCAGGACTGAAATATATGTCATCCATAATTAGATGAAGGCAACAGTTACATGTTCAATATTAATGTTAAAATGTTCTTTTTTAACTTGGGTGGGGGGCATTACAGAGGTCCAATCAAATTGGAAATCGCTGTGGGAGAGTTTGAGGTTTCTCACCATTAATATTACCTTAATGTAATATTATTATATTGTAATAATAATTTAGAATATGTATGCACTGGAGATGTTTGTATCTCAGTAAATCTTTCACACACACAGTACTGTACATTGCCCTATTGGGAATATTTTGTTCTAGTTGTGGCCCTCCCACTTGGCCATGTGGGCAGTTACGCAGGGCGGCATCAGCAACGGTGGTGCACAGGCACCAGGTACTGAAATTGAATATAAACTCTGACAGTCAGGACACAACTCCAGATGTTTGGTTGGGTTGGCAGGAGGCAGGGCTCGCCTAGAAGTACCACTGTTTAAATGTGCAAAAGACAACACTAACCCCCACCCTGTACTTCTTGAGGTTGCTCTCTGAAAAAATTACAAAACTATCTCTAACTTTCCCCGTCCTCATATCAGTAACTACATATGGAAGAGCTGCTGCGCATAAAAACATATTAGTCTTGCTCAGATGAATCCTATCTTTGCAACTCAAGTTTCTTATGAGAAATTGGATGAACATCTTTATATCATTATTTTCATCACAGTGTTGTCCTTTGCCCCTGTGGGATGAATAACATAAGATGGATGGAAATTACCCCAGTACAAGGGAGAACCTTGGCTGGCTAGGCCGTGTTGCTATGCTGCTACAAGGAGGGAGCGGGAGAGAGAGAGGCCTGGAAGTCTGTGGGGGAGGCGGAGGCCTCATCTGCAGTGCTGTGTGCAGAAGGAGCGCTTAACACCACTGAACGGGGGAAGAGAGGAGAAGAAGAGAGGCGAGGGGGAGGCAGAAGGGTGGCGAACGGAGCTGCGAGGGGGGAGGGGAGGAAAGTGGGAGTCGGAGAACACAAGAGAATCTAAGATGGGTGATAGGGAAGGAGGAGATAGAGGAGATGGCAGCAGTGGGGGGGGGAAGGGGGGAGTCCAAAACTGCGCCCCCTGTGCGTGGAGATGTGGTACAGCAGGGGAAAAATAAGTGCGACCTTAGACACAATGAAGGTCTGGCTTACTGGCTGGACTGGTCATATCGACCAGACCAGCTGCCCAAATCCGCCTGAATAGGGAGGGCTGGTGATGAAGTGACAGGACAGCAAAGGAAGCGGGACATTTCCACAGATTCTCCCTCACAAGAGGTGTTAATATTACCCATCTGGTCAAGCATTGGTAATGGGTACAACTTCATTGACCATCACATGCAACTATAAAGGTCATGTGTTGTAGATGTAATCCTTTATTCGTACAGGAATAATCTCTTGAGACTCATTGTCTCATTTACAAAAGAGATCTGTGACATCACAGAAAAACAACCCATAAAAACAATAATACTAAACAATCCTATGAATCAATACTACACATTGTCAACAGAAGGGTTTTCAAAGATCAGGGTGCAACGAAAACTGGGACAATAAGAGAGGGAGACAGACGAAGGGAGGCACGCTGCGAGGACTCCTCCTTTGCAGAGCTGGGTGATGGAGGCTGAAAAAGGGAGGACTGGGGTGGAGGTGGGGCTGGGGAATGCTGGGGGCCGGGGGGGCGGCGGACAGAGACCGCTGCAGGCCTGTGCACTGCATGTCTCCTGCAGTTACATTGGTCTTGCTGCACAACACAAACAACACAGGGGAGGAGGAACATGTCAGGCCGAAACATTGAGGAGGTAAAAAAATACAATAAAATGGAATAGTGGAAGAATAGAAAAAAAGATGTGTGCTTTTAAACCTTCTTTTAGTAGGACTTACATTTTTGTCCATCCCTCTTTGCAAATGAGTCTAGTCCAGTCAAATCACATAAGGAAACATCTGAATATTCAAATCTTGGCACAGCTTCTCAACTGGACTTAGTCCTAGACTTTGATTCTGCCATTCTAACACACAAATCTGCTTTGATCTCACTGTTCTACTGTTGATCTGCCTGGATGTTCTGGTTCCGCATTCTGATTTAAAGATGAAACTCTTCCAGAGTGATCTGCAGCCTCCAGGTTTTCTTGAAGGACCGCCATGTTGTTAGTTCCATCCATCCATCCATCCATCCATCCATCCATCCATCCATCCATCCATCCACATCTGGCAACCCCCCAGTGCAGTCTCCAGGTACCTATCTCCAGCGGTTAACAGGCCAGAGGCATGGTTCACTTTGGACAGGTCACAGGTCGCCAGTCCATTGCATGTAAACACAGGGACAAACAGGAAAAACAACCATGCACACACTCACCCACACCTAAGGAGAATTTTAGAGACCAATCAACTAAAACTATATGCTATTTTTGTAACTTGTTTATAATAATCTATGTAATGCGTATTAAAGCACAGCTAATTTAATTTGACTTACTTTTTCACAATACACTGTGGTTTTCACTTTGTTTTGTTTTTTGTTTTTTTGTCAAGAGCAGCGACTGTAGTTTTTGGCCAGGAGGTGGCACTCTAAGAATGAAAAAATGTGGTTAACAGTTCCTGCCTTTTTAAATCAATATTTTTATATCATGTTGTGATTTGTAATTTTTTTCATGATAGTATGTGTACAAAATAAAAGTTATTTAAGAAGGCAGCAAACATTAACCGCATTTCATCCTGTCTCCATCTTGTCTATTATTTTTTATCATAATTACTATCATTATATTCGGGGATGTCATAAATAATGATATTTAAATTGGTAGTAATATAAATTAAAATATAATTTCCAAAATAAAGGTTTTTTTTTTTCTTTTTATTGTAATTTGTAATGCTAATATGAAGTTTAAGTGTACTTCGTTGGTTTCTTGTTCAGTCTTATTTTGACAGGCAAAGAGTTCGCGGCTTTTATTTTGAAGCCTCCAGCTCTCCCAGTCCTGAGAGGAGACAGGCAGCCGGAGACAGAGACCAGGCCAGCTCAGACACAGCGCAGGCTCCCGCTTGGATAACATCGGGAAAGATAAGAACTATGAGAGGAGATAAGTTCACCAGCTGAGCCGAGCTGGCTGACAGCAGTTGTGACGTTCTCTACACAGACCTCTGAAACTGGTGGTAGCCGAGAGTTCCTGGGATAGTTCGCGGTCCCGGTGAAACAACTTGTTTTTTCGGACACTCTGCAGTGGCAGCAGCGGTCGCTGAAGCGGCGGCGGCGGCTGGAGCAGGGCGTTGTGTGCGGGCTTTGGCGGCGTCGATGGTCCTGGTGCTAGCGAAACATGAACAAAAACCACCGAGTACCGAGCAGCCGTTCTCTGAGTGCCGTGGAGGTGAAAAGCAAGGTGACATATATACTTTTTATTGTCAGTTTTACTTTTTCTGTGTGCGATGCTAACTCACTGTGGTGATTAAAATTATTACTCCTGCTAATTTAGCCCGCTAAGTGGCTCGGTAGCAGGTTGTGATGTTCCGAGTACAGACATAAACCTGAGCTTTACGCGCGGTTGTTCTGCTTTTGCTGTGGGGAGTTCGTTGATAGCTCGACACATTTTAAGGTAACTGTTTCGTGGTTGTATCTGCCAAGTTTTATGGCTGGCTAAGTTTGAAGGTGGAGGTTAATGTCAGCTGACTCCGCAGCGAGCTAGTTTCACCTGTCACTGCTCCTTCCGCCGCTCCCTGAGCTCTCAGTGAAGTTGTGTTGTGTAACTAGGAGACACACGCGCTGCCGCCTCATAAAGGCTTTGCAACAAACGGAAACATGTTTCAGGCGTCGCAATAAAACAATTTATTAAATGCCTATGATATTATTCATCTTTTCTTCCGACAACGCGTGACTTTAACATATTGGACTTGTGAACTCTAAACAGCCTTTTGGAATATTATTAATGCACACAGAGAGCATTAATAACACATGTTTCCACAACTGGAAACATGTGTATTTTTCATAATTCAACATTTTCTACAATATTTAATTGTATTTTTAAGTTGCATAAAATTTCATGCTTTAAAAAAAAAAAACTTGCCTCAATTGTTTATTCATTTGTTTATATTGCTGCCTCCCACAATGCTATGCAAATTTACATGATGAAACCTTTTGAGGGAAAAGGGAAAGACTTCAGTCTTTGTAGTTCCAAGTAGAGACAGACAAAAAGCTTCAGGTTGCTCTTTCTGGCCAACAGGTCACAGTTTAATTTGTCAAACCTATAATCAGCACGCAGGGGACATATTTAAATGCTTAAATGGTCGACATCATTCTGTATTAATACGGTTAACAACCATTTAATCGTTGAACTAAATGTGTCTGAAATTGCTGCAACTTAGTGTAAACAGAATTGTTGTAATAGAATGATCTTTCTGGAGCATTTCTATGTTTAGATTATATTTATACAAACACTTTCATATTTTAGCAACAATATGTCGCCTGTATCTAGGCCTGTCGCAATAACAAATCTTGACCTGTCCAGAAGAGAGATTCTCAGAAGTTATTGTGATAAATGTCTATATATTTTTTTGTGACCATTTTCAAGTAATAAAATGGTAGTGACATAATAATGCAAGAATCCGTTCTCAGAGACCAATAAACTTTAAATTCAGATCAACATCTAACACTGGATCTGGAAGACATTTTAAATTTCCAAAATAAATAAACAAAGCAACAGAAACAGCAAATAAAAATAATCATAAGTCTCTGCAAACAAAATTGTCTGTCAAAAAAAACGGCTGGTTGAGACCAAAGCACCAGACTGAAGACTTTTGTTATCCAGTTTTTGGTGGAAAGAGAGAAAAGAGAAATGATAAATCCTGCTAATGGAAATTAATGAGCTAGTTTTAATTTTTCATGGAATTAACTGATTTATTGCTTACCGGTATCGAACAAAGAGAATTAAATGGGTTTTTTTTTCTTTTTAAATGTTTTTACATGAGCAACAGTCTTTTCCTCCTCAGTTAATTGATGCCATAAATTCAGACTGGATAGCTAAAAATTAGATGTAAAAATTAGACTATTAAAGCAGCCAGCAGTGCATTCTAAGTGTTTTTCTCCAGACTTCCCTGTAGAAACTGACCAAAATCATTGTGTGCTCTAAAGTCCGACTGCTTTTACAACTTAATCTCTACATTGCTGTGCACTGATGTGCAACAAGCGTCCAAGTTGGCAGTGAATTGTAGCTTTTTTTTTGGTCCATCCTGGGCAACAGTAACCACAACAACCACAACTTGTCGTCAACATCAGCAGGGAGGCTTTCTATGTGCTGATGAGATCAGACGTCTGTAGTTTGACCCTGTCTGCTATTATGCTGAAAATCAGGTTTTTTTATTTTTTAAAATCAAATTCCATAAGAATGCATCCCATAATTTACTGAATTTGTAGTTTGATTCTTCAGAATAGTTTAGCAAAACTCCCTTGATTCTCATCGCACACCTTTTTCTGAATACGTTTCCGTTCCGACCTCTCCGGTATTATCCATGTTAATATTCATACTGTGATCCTGTGTTTCCTGTCCCAGTTTGGCGCAGAGTTCCGTCGGTTCTCTCTGGATCGCTCGAAGCCAGGCCGCTTTGATGAGTTCTATGGCCTCCTGCAGCACGTTCACCGCATCCCCAACGTGGAGCTGCTGGTGGCCTACGCCGATGTGCACGGCGACCTGCTGCCCATCAACAATGATGACAATTATCTCAAGGCCGTCAAGAGTGCCAACCCTCTGCTGAGGCTCTTCCTGCAGAGGAAAGGTAACATTTAATCTACTTCAGTTTCTGCGTGTTTTTAAATGACCTAGCTTAGAAATGCAATGCTGGTTACGGAACCGTAACACTTTCACTCTGGACAGTCGAAAAGTTAGAGTTTTGTTGTATATTTGAAATCATACAAACACAACTCCTGGAAAATTTAGCATTAAAGTATTTGTCAACCAAACAAGAAATGTTTTTTCCAGAAAGGAAATTAGGCAAAATATAATGAAACAGTGTTAAAGGAGAGTCAGTTTTTGAAAAAAAGTATTAAATGAAATGTCATGTTGAAAATTAGTTGTACTCTTACTAATAATAATGGGAAAATGATTGGCATTACAGCCAATCTTACACCCTTCTTAGAATTGTTGACCAGCGTGTTGCATGTATCCACTGGGGTTGTAAGATGAGGGAGATTCAGCTGAATCTAAAATAGGAGGAAAATTATTCTGGTATGACTATTTTTAACCCTCCCTGACCAGATTTCCTTCAGTTCAGGTGATTGCTTTCATTTGGCCGATACTTACACATAAAACTGATCTTTTCCTCGGATCTTATCGAACGCTGCAAAGGTTGCAGTTTATAATTATCACCCCACTATTGCCTACTGAGCAAGTTCGTGGCTATATTTAGGGAATTTTCAGAAATCAAACATTTTATTAGCCAACATTAGAATCACCAGAAAACTGCAATCGGTGAACCCTTTCAATAATTATATCTTACATGCTTAATTGAACTCTGCATAGGTTTTATACTTGAGTTAAGTTTTGAAATCTGTTATCAGCTCTAGGTCAAAGGTTGCAGGATTTTAATGGAAAATGCCAGGTGTGCATGTGTCACAAAGTCCTTCTTGCTCATCTGTATTTGTTTACTTTAATTAGGACTCAAATGTACTTCCCTCATAGTCCTCCCATTACAGCGCATGACAATTTTCAGCTTTCACAATATGTGAGAGGTTTCAGTGAGTTTACTTGTGAGAGTTTTAAAGTTAATGTTTCTCATGTTCAGGCATTGCAACACTTTCCTGTCTGTTTGGATTTTTAACCCTGTGAGTTTCCAAGTGTGACCTGTTGAATGTTGGGAGGAGCCCAGGGTCTGGTGGCCAAGGGGGGCTGGGGAAGTGGGGTTTAAGCTGTCTCCTTGTGCCATATAACCCTATAGAAGCTAAGCCACTTTGTCAGGAGGAGATTAGCGAGGTGAGTGCGTAGCGCTGCATGGGACGCTGTTTGAATTACACGCTCCAGACACAAGCCCCACGCTGGGTTCACTGCTGTTCATAAATGCACCGGAACAACATGAAAACACGGCGGCGGAGCCAAGCAGGGAGTGCACATCACTCACACTCTTAGGCGTGCGCTGAAATAAAAACCAACAACGGTCGCCCATCAGTGCAACCACAACCCCCCACAGACCCTATTAACCTCACACTCCTGTCCCCCACCTGATTTGTTGCCCTCCCTGCTCTTCACCCTACCAGAAGGCACCAGTAGGATTAAGTTGACAGTGTGCGGATGCAGTACATTCACTTTGTAGATGTTTCATTCATTCAACACTGACTTCTTTTTAAATACTACAAGTGGTTTACTTTGAGTCTTCTTCCCTTAGTCACAACTTCCATTTGAAAGAGTGTTATTGTTACCAGACCCTGTCTGGATACGACGAGTTTTCTGATCATAAAAAGATGAGGTGTTTTAGTTTCTGATTAAGCTTGCCAAGATTTTTATTCCTCCTTGGAGCTGGAGTTTCTAAGCTTCCATCTCATAGAGCAGCCCTCCCCTGCGAAGCTCCTTCCCAGCTCCTCCAGACCAACAAGCAGCAATTAGCAAACACCTGATGGAGTTATGCGTCTGTTGAGCTCATTGTAGGAGCTACTTCTCAGTGCAACGCTGGTAAAAACGTTGATAAAGGGTTAACAGAGGAGCCTTGTTGTGATAACTTCTAGAAGACGGAGTTTCAGAAAAAGTAGGCGTTTTTAATTTAAAGAGACAGAGGCCCAATTTCAAGGTGTTAATTACAAAGTCAAACATTTTCTTAATCATATTTGATACATATGGCATTTTTATAACAATTGAAGGTAACAGATACTTAATTGTGCTCTAAAAGGGCATTATGTGGTTGTGAAATAAGAATAGTTCCACTTTAAGAGTGATCTTGTTTGTTCTTAAGGAAGTCAGGACCGCTCCGCTATAAAGCTGGGGATATTCAGAACTTTGGATAGTCCTCGAAATCGCAGTGTGTTTGTGTTCATTTGTGTTCTGAGGACAAACGACAATGCAGCCTGTTGAATGTGACGTGTGGGGCAATTTTAAATAAAGAAATCAAATGACTGCCAAGGTGGACTGTAAAGTTTGGCGTACTTTTGAGTTATCTTTGTATTATATATTTTCTGTTAAATATTGTCCACAGAGAAATCCACTCCTAACCTACTGCTAATACATTTGAGAGTCACTTGCCATGTTTCTATAAATTTTATAAACTTTTAGACAGAAGTGATGTTATTACTGGATAAAGCGAACCTTCAAAGCCTTGGTGAAGCGCTCCTCTCCCTTCGTGGAGCAGTGAACTCTTATTAGAGGGCTTAGAAATGTGTTTAGCTCTGAAATACAAACAGCTCCGTCTCCAGTTACAACGCTTGTTTATCATTCTCAAACTGGCAATTTCACAAGCTGTGTGTGTTTAGTCTCAGAGCAGATCCGTTTGCAGCTAATGAGGATTGTTCCCGATGTGACTTTTAGTTTTATTCTGGGAGACTGACTCGGGCGTTGTACACGAGCTCGGTGATCAATGGGTTTTGTTCATTTCTGCAGACATTTTGATAGATGCACTTGTGAGGCTGCAAGTTTGTGGCCGTGTGCTTTTTGTAGAAATAGTTTTTTTTTGTTTTCCTGTGTATCAGTTAACGTAGGCTAACTTTTAAACTTGCATATAGTGTGAAGAATGTGTTTTGCATGTATTGTTGGTGCTAAAGTGGCTCTTTTTCCATTTAATTTTCCAACATGTATGATGTCAATTTGCAATGTCAATTTCGAGTTGTCAAAACCTGGCGTGTTTGGAAAACTGCAAAAACTAGAGAGAGGAAAAAAAATCACCTAAGTCCCTGTTTTTGTTTTGTCTTTGTTTTGAGTATACACATTGTTTTTCAAACTCGCAGAATAAAACTATGTCCATATTTCTGATTTTCAAAAAAAATGAACGTCAGCTTGTTTAGTTCATACACTCGCTCGTTTTCAAACTTTAAGGGTTGTGAATACATTTGGCGGGTGCTCTTGACACTTTTAACTTCTGTTTTGTTCTGATGTACCTAAACCATCTAGGCACTTCATTCTTCTAGTTAGAAAAACACTTCAATGAATTATGGATATAAATAGTCATGAAAATGTGACTATTTTAAGTATATCAGTACCAAAAAATCTACGAAGCTACAACGTTGATGTGTTCAAAAACTTACATGCAATTACAAACACCATTTTATCACTTTTAGCTATCACTTTTGGTGGAAATAGCATCCCTGTGGGTTTGAGTCCATCGTTTTTCATTCCTCCAAGCTTTCCTTGATCTGCCCATTGGTGTATCAGTGTTGTTGTGCAAAATATACATTGAGACCAGAACAAAAAGAGGAGTTAAAGGTCCTGTCTAATTGGCCACAGTGCTGTACCAAAACTGACTAAAAAGCCACTCAGCTGGAAGAAACCATTACTTCAAAAGCAATACAAAAAGCCAAATTACTGTTTATAATTAGTCAGAGACAAATATGTTAGTTTCTGGAGAGATGTCCTTTTGTCTGATGAAATTTAAACCTTTTGGTCACATGAATTTCAACCTGGCCATCAGCTAGCAACAGCAGGAGTTGTGAATGATGACAGTGAAATCATAATCATTGCTCATTAATGCAGAGGGCAGGCATTCTTGAGAGTGCCTTAGGAGTTAATAACCAATGCATGCAGGAGTCAGAGTGGGGGGAATGTACACTGTGGTTTCAGTACACAAACAAAGCAACACATCAAGTCTGTTGAGAGGCAACAGTGAAGAAGCAGAGCGACACAAATGGAGTGAAAAATTCACATTTACAGAGCAAAGTAGAGTAAAAATAAAGGTGAAAACAGACGAAACAAGCACAACAAGGTATATCGTGGTGCGATGGAGTGAAATCTTTAAAGCTGGATGGACATGAAAGTGGCAGGTGTAAAAACCATGCTCCTTCCTTAAGTGGCACACACCTCCAGATCTAAAGTTTTCAAGTTTTCTTAATTACTCCCAAGGATGCTGAAGGAGGGAACGAAGGATTCAGAGCACTTGAGGAGGAATGTGTGGAGGAAGCGGTGCATATCTTAAAGCTAATGAGAAAGACTGAGGGATGGACGGGAGGCAGAGTAAACAGTATTAAAGCAGGAGTAATGTAGAAGGCTTTGTTTTGGTAAGTCGTGTAATTAGTGATGCAGCGAGACGAGAGCGAGGGAGCTTTAAGTGTGATAGGAATGCACTAGGAGGTATGAGGAGGGGAGCAGGATAGTGGGAATAGTATTAGTGAGGGAGGAATGCAGAGAGAGGCCCAAGATAGGGTGGGTGGGAGAGAGAAAGAGGGGAAGAAATGAAGAGTGGGAGGGAGATGGGGAAGCAGAGGAGGTGGAGGCGTTATGGGTGGTATGTGGCTAGCGTCTGATCACGTCCGTTGGGTAGATTAGACAAGACAGCAGGCCAGACTGGACCCTGAGCCTCAGAGCTCGGCTCAGTCATCAAGGGCTATAAACGGACGAGAGACTGGTGGAGAGAGATTTAAAAGGAGGACAAAAGCTGAGAACTTATTCCTTCTCCTGTGATACCCGACTTACTGAAACTTTATTCAAACTGCAAGAAAATGGAGGCAGGGAGGAAAGGGAGCAGATGGGATACAGGGGTATTAGGAGGCTCGCTGAGTTCTTTTAGCTCTGAAAAGATGAATGAGTCAGAGCAGGAAGGAAAAAGGGGTTGCTGTAAGAAAATCCAATTTGAGCTGCGGTAAGAGGTAAAGCTTAGGGTTAGGGCGTGGTTGTAGAAGGGAAAGTCTTGATCACAAACGATTCATAAGGGATAATCTGCAGAGCAAGACGAATAACGGAGTGATGAAGGGAGGACAGAGGTAGTGAGTGAGCTGGATGTTGTACAGAGCCAGAAGACATGAAGGAATGGCCACAGTGTCAGGTGGATGTGTGATGAAAGACTGCTGAACCATGTCTGCTTAGATTCATGTTAGAAACGAAAACTGATGAACTATCGCTGGAGAGCTCCTTTCCATTTCACAACCTGAAACTTAAAGTCTGTGTTGTGTATTTTTGTGACGAGCTCAGGTGTTGCAAATAAAGCAGTCAGCTTTTATTACATTTGATGGATTCAGACTGGAACAGATGGAAATGATGGAGTTCTTTGCCCATCAGATGTGAAGGTGATGTTTTGTTTTTGCTTTTTTTAGACAGTCGAGTTGACAGATTTACTTCTTGCTGAGCTTTAATTAAAACCCATTTCTTCTGCCCTGTGGCCTTGGTGTCATGCTTATATTGATATGCCAGCATAATAACTGATATGCTTATCTATAAATTTCGTTTTGCAATTTGTTCCAGCATGTTTCATCTGACTGGCTGTTCTCCATAGTCAGCAGGCTCAGACAAGCAGCTTCCCAAACACTGTTGCCTTTCTGCTGTTGGGACACTTTCTGCTTAAGGTTCACAGCATCCAGTTAAAGTCCTCACACTAATTTATAGTAAACTAATTCTAGTAATCATGCAGACTAGTTACCAGGTTTTGATCTGTTAATTTTTGTCATAAAGCATTTTGCTTCCACTAATTCCCCAGACTAGGGTTAAATAATTATATTATTAATTAAGAGTTTGATTTGTTTTACAAATTGAATTCATCTCATTTCTTTTCAAATCCTTTATGCAGTCTGTCATAATAGAAGGTGGCTATTAACATGTCACATTATTTTTCTCTGCTCAAAATATAAATCCCTTGTTCAGTGGTGACCTGTGACAAAGAGAAACATGAGAAAGTGGTCACACTAAGCTGAAGAAGTCCTGAAGGGTTGTTTTGAGGTTGCAGACTGGATTTATCTGTGCCAGACACAGAGAGAGGACATTAATGTTGCAATAACATTTAATTTTACTCTGCAATTAGTTAAGTGTTTCTTTTAAATCCGTTTAAAACACTGCAGTAGGGGTGCAAAGAGGGAGGCAATTACAGAACAAATGGCTAAATCAAGAGAAGCTGGAGAAGAAAGCCAAAATGGGAATCTGTTGGATCAGCTGAAAGCAGAAATGTTTCTGCTGAGAGGTGGACCAGAGTGGCCAAGGGACAGGTTGATGAGAAAGGAAGACAGGAGCCAATGCAGGAAGCAAAAATGTCTCTGTCAGCACTACACAATTGATGGAACTGCTTCATACTGCAGTGACAAGATGGGAACAGAGCCGGCCTAAAATGCTTAAAACCTGCTCTTCAAGTGCAAACTGGTGAAAAAATGCTTTTCTTTTAAGCCCTATTAAGTAATTCTGTATTTGCTGCTACAGTGCAGTGCTTTCCGATCAAGTTCGGGTTTTTATTCAGGTTTTTTCCAACTAGATTAAAAGATAATAAGACAAGACTGATGATTGTAATTGAGAAGTTATGTCTGACATTGTATCAGGAGGCCTGGAAGCAGGATGATCAGTCTTAATGATGAGGAGTCTTAAATAATACATTTGGTCTAATTCCTCGGTGCCAGCCGAGTTACTCATGGCGACTTTCTGGCCTCACATCGCCAGCAGTCGGGTGAACCTTTTCACATCGCTCCATTGCGCTCTGCTTCAGTTTGTAAAACCACTGGCCTTATTCCGCCGCCTCCTCTCAGGACTCTCTTTGACCTCCCTCTTCAACTTCTTCTTCCTCCTTATCAGCAGCATTAAGGCATTTTTATCTCGGAGGTATGCTTACCACGCCAGGAATAGTAACAGTTCTGGAATTTACCCCTTTGAAAGCATTTTTATTTATTCACCATCCCAGTAGTGTTCCAGCTCTCCTGTCCCTTTGTAATATTTGTTTCTGTCTGTGTCCTGTATTGTGCTGTTTTCCACCTTTGCTTCTGCTTTGTGAAAGTACACACACACACACACACACATACTCTCACACATCCTCCTCCTCCTTTTCCTCCCCCCTCCTCCTCTGGTATCAGCCCGTGTTAGGAACATCATGACACCGGCTGAGTAGTGAACATCCAAGCTTGTCATCAACAAACCTGACTGTTTCCAGAACCCCACATTCTGCTTGTTTTTAGTTCATCATGCCCTTCTGATGTCTTATATGTGGCTATAAGAACTGATATGCTTATCTAATTACATAAACAGTGAACACAGTGTGTTTATTTTAATATACTAAATAGCTTTTCCTCAACCTTTTATTTTTCGATGTGACTTTTGTATCGTATTTTTTGCTAATTTAGCCTGGATTTTAACTGGTCCATTCCAACACATAAATATTATTTGATATGAATCTTTGTATTGTAGCTCTGGCTGTTTCAGGTTATTTTCCTGCTGGAAGGTGAGCCTCTGCCCAGACAAAAGAACAACGTCCGTGTATCTTAATGCCGCTGCCGCCATAATGTTGTCCTCAGGGTTTGCAGTATAAAGTATAAATAGGTCCTCTTTTAGTTTTCTTTCTATTGTAGCTTTCTTCCAAGGCTGGACAATGAATTTATAACAATTTACATCGTGATTCATATGTTTGATAGAATTTTCAATTCTCAATATATTAGAATATTCACTGAACTCTGATCGTACCTCAGTACAGCTTTCTGAAGGATGTAGCCAGAGGAAAGAATTTACCTGTCCAACTTCGAGCTAAGCAAGGCTGGTTGCACCAACCAGGTCACTCACTGTAACGAAAGAGTGCAGAAATTACAGAGTAACTTGAGCAGCAGCAGTTTCAGGTTTTGCCACCAGGCCTCATACCTGCATAAAAATACAAAACAGGCTGGACTAAAAACTGGACTAAAATTAGGAAAGTTATTTCACTACCAGTTTGGCTGCGTTTTAGAGAGATGTTTTCCAGCCATATCGTCTGACCCTACTTTCTTCCATGACGGCTGGATTTGTGAAGCACATGAACAATTATTATCTGTTTTTCTTTCAGCTGATTTTTCCCTCCAGTGTTATCATGGCTACTTCTTTGGTTATTGATCATTTTATGAAGGCAGGGCACTTTAGGTGGACATTTTGTTTCTCATGATGCTTTTTGTTTGCTAATGTTGATGGATGAACTATTTACCAATTCTGACTATAAATTGACTGGTCAAAAAAAGAAAATCAATACCGCACGACAATCTGCACATGCACAGTTAAAAATCTTCACCCGACTACTCCCAACTTAGTGACTTCGTTGCTATATTTACAAACTTTTTGGACTAAAAAAATCGGTAAAGGCCAAAATTGGAATCAGCTGGTCAGGCTTTTTAAAGACCTGTATGAAAAGGTTGAAGGGCAATGAATGCGTTTGCAAGGCTTTTTATGTTTGTCAGGCTTCAAGCTGTTACTCTGTTGGGCTTCTCATCACTCCTGTTTCTTGTTAATGTTACTCGGCAGATTGTTCTAGCTTCTCTGTTCAAGCTGATGTATTTTTAACTAAAATATTAACAAAAAAGCTACATTTGTCGCAGCTGTGGAAACGGTTCTCTTCGTGTGTGTTCCTGTCTTGGTGAAACCTGGGAGGAGTGTCAAGTTTCCGGAATTACAGGTAGTGAGAAATAATGGCTCATTAGAGTTGTTGCTGGAGATAATTCTGCTGCAGAGAAAGCATCTTATCACTCTGGATCTTTGTAGTTTTGATACAGAATACCAGCAGCAAAGTAGATTTCAAGGAGTGGCTGTAATGAGAGTACCGAGAGAAAGCAGACGCATGAATGCATTGCTGGAGCAGGAAGTGTATTGAATTTGTTTTATTCTGAATATGATAGAAGTATAAAATCACACATATAAACAAAGAATGCAAAAGACACAGATTTTTGTACTACAATAATCTTAAAATGATTGAAAAAGGAGTAGGAAGAAGTACGAAACTTATAAACTACTACCCCATAAACTATTAATATTCTCACTATATGTTCATATGTTCATGTTTTATTGTTTATACTTTTTAAGTTACAAGGCAGTTTCTGTTGTGGGTTCCAAATATCAGGACATTCAGCTGATTTGATCTAGTAAGAGGTGTTTTTTTTATGTCAAGCCCATTATATAGGTTCATCCAGAGTGTATACAGGACCTATTACTAATATTGCAATTATTTAAATGTGAGGATGCATCCACTTGCGTTCAAGATAATGGCAGTCCAGCACTACTAACCAGATTAATCAGAATTAGATAGAAATTATATTTTTACATAGCAAATTTTCCTCTGGCATTCTGTGCAACTGAATCATTAATTGAAGGAGGCAATAGCAGCGTGGCGTTTGATCAGTGAGGTCATTCATTGTGTGGCTCTTATAAAGGAATAACAGAATGTTTGACATGTTGCTTATAGTGCATTTATCTTTGTTTAATGTGGGTGAGTTTGGTCTTTCCAGACGTTTTTCATAGAGGCGTACTTTGGTTAAAATCTAGTTTGAAAATGATCTAAAATGGAAACTGAAATGAGAACGGTGTAGTACTGAAATGATTAATAGTAATGAATCGATTATTGAAATAATCAACTCATTTAGTAATTGATTAATTGTGAACAGGAGCATACAGATTAAAAAAGGCCATTTGCTGAAAGACTCTGTGCCATAATTAAAGCAAAACAGTACAAAATATATACATATTTTGTATTTGAGATAAAAAAAAAGTAAACCTTTGTCTGTAAATATGTTCTTCCCTAAAATCTTCAAGTGTCATTGTTTTAGCATCGCCTGTTTCAAATGATGCAAAATTACTTGGTGAATCCAAAAAATAATCACTAGATTATTAATGTTAAGTCCAGCAGAAAGGGCTGAACTTGTCACATGTTGATGTTAAAAGGATTTTTTTTTTAGCTGCAGATGTAGTCTTTGCTACAGATGATTGAATGTTCACTAAAGGAATAAAAAAGGGAATAAATAGAATAGTTGTTTGCTTAACTGGACTAAACAAATTCAAGCTCAAAGTGAGATGAGTAAAGTGGCTCAGTTATAGAGGTGTTTCTCATGCTACGCTGTAAAAGCTACATTTGACCT
The DNA here is from genome assembly GCA_010277015.1 of Poeciliopsis turrubarensis. NCBI lineage: Eukaryota > Metazoa > Chordata > Actinopteri > Cyprinodontiformes > Poeciliidae > Poeciliopsis > Poeciliopsis turrubarensis. The sequence continues at coordinate 437,387 of VMRN01000117.1, forward strand.
CAAACATGTTTCTGAGGCAAAAATCAAGAAAGGCAAAGAGACCAGGAACGCTGTGTAAAGGTGCTGGGCTGGAATGACCTGTTCACAGGTTGGTCAGCTGCATTGTACTCAGATGTGAAGCATCTGTGTACCACAATAATTGTGGTTGAGTGGGAAGTTAAGTCTTCATGCATTATTTAATTTACATCAAATGTTTGAGTTTATAAAGTGAACTGCAAACAGTGTAAATTAAAAACTTTCTCTTTTTCCTCATATTTTGCAATAGAGTACACACTGTTCCCAATGCATTTGTACAATAAACAAATACAATGATTTTGAGCTCTACTCTGCTTGTTCACGCACTACCATTATTTTGAACACAATTATACATCCAGGTGACAAACAGGAATCAGCAGGAAACTGAGCACCACCTCATACGTCCTCCCCGGGGGTCATTTTCTCCTCCATTGATGTGGTTTCTTCCCTCCTCACGAACCCCATTCACAGTGTGGGAAGTCAAAACAACCAGTGCATTGCTGGAATACCTAACCTGTGCAGTGTGCTGAACCCTAATTCAGCAACTACCACAGGTCTCTGTTTGTATTACTGGCTTGAGCCCACAGAGTGACAAAGGAAACCCACTGAGCTGTTTTCAGAAATGACCCTGGATTAATCATGACTTCAGTTTGGCCTTTTAGCCGAGTCTAATGACTCACAACGGGGAGTAAAACACAATTCAATATGTCTTGAAGGCAAACATTCCTGACTTGGAAGTCATTTTCATGCATACAGTAAAAGTCACTTGATGCTTATGAGCTTGTTTTATGAAGGGAATGTATATTCAGTCTGGATTTGATAGTTTTATAAACCTGTAGAAACCAGTTTCTCTACTGGTTTTTAATTCTGGCTCAATCTTTGTATATTCAAAGACTAACTTGCATTCTCATTTATTCCCATATTTAATAGCACAACGTGTAAGTCAAATGGAATACCTCTTGGTTGACAAAGTGTAAAAATGGCAAATTTCAGTAGTCACCAATGTCTGCTTACAGTAAGGAAACGATTACCTTTAATGACTTCTCAGAACATCACTTCAAAACTTCTCCTTTAGATTGAATTAAGTTTGAAGACACTACCAATAAAGTGTCCTATGCCACTTTAGCAAACTCAAAATTCTAATGTTTTGCAAGCATGTATAACCTTAAGTGTCTTTTCAGACAAAGGAAAATCTGTAACAGTTAAAAAACCAATTTTTTTTTTAATATCGCTAATTGGCCAGAAAACGGCTTTAAGTGCACTGCAAAAAGCTGTCAGACGGGGTTTTGCAAGGGTTGTAGAATATTTCAAAATGCTTTTGTAACCAACAGAAAAACATGAGGGTGCTGATGCTAGTTTCTAAGTAGATCTACTTTCTAAAATACTGGTTGACAGAAGGAAAACCTTTTATTTCGTCCCTCTATGACTGTGCAGGTTAATTATTGGCCAAATATACCACATACCTGTACAGTGAGTGTGCAGCACACCACAGTCAATCTTTGTAGTGTTTACCAAGCACCGAGTGACTAAAGGCAATCTAATTTATGACATGAACCCTTAGACCTTTCTGTGAATAAGAAAACTGATTGTCAGATTGTTTTAGGCTTTCCAACTAGCATAAGGATATATAAATATAATTCATATAATTTAGTAACCTTCCTCTTGACTTCATCAGGTAATGCCGTGCTCTAGCCAGCTACAAAGTAAATAATTACTGTTTTTCACGGTGTTGAGTTAGTAGACATGAAGTGTTTAAGAGCTTAGCTGTGCAGTGAGGGAGGGTTGGACATACCCAAATTCATGTCATCTGGTCCTGCTTAGTGTGTGTGAGCATCACTGACAGTCAGGTCTCTCATATGCCGTTTACAGACGGGTGATTCACATGAAAAGACAACAGGTAAAAGTGAAACAAGATGTAGCGCTCAGGCCCTCTCGCACGCATGACCGCTCTGACCGAAAAGGCCTTGTGGCAGCGATGGAGGAAAGATGTGTTTGTGTGTTCAAACAGCCAGCGGTAGGTTGTTTAAACACTGCAATCCTGCAGAATTTGCAGATGACACATTTGTGCGTTTCGGCTTTTTAAGATGTCATAGGCGTGAATACGTTAAACTCGGGCCTTGTGGGAACTGAAAGGCGAGCTGGCCGCACTTTCCCGGGACAATCGATCCTTTGTTTTGGTTTCGGGATGGAACGGGGAGTGGTGCGACACGTACCTGTCAGAACCCGAGAGCTGGAATTTTCGTCAGCTACCAGAGCGGATACGTTTCGAGGTTGCTTTCACACACTCGGAGAGGGGGCAGACATTCAAAAAAGTGTCACTAACGCTCTATTTATAGAGCTCCTTCATCTAAATCGGATTGTACTGAGTCCCATAAATAGAGAGAGTGAAAACTTTGAAGACTTTCCAAAAGAAAATGGTAAAAATAAGATCTAAAACCCAGCAGGACATTAATGACACAGCCAAACACACAGATGTTAATGTTTAGCTGCTTGTTACATGCTAGTTAACTATTAGATTCAAGGTTCAGTTTCTTTCACTGTAAGCCATGCTCTGCTGCAGTTTGTTGATAACGTACACTGTGCTCTGAAAAGCAGTTCTCTTTTATGATGCTTTGAAAGTGATTTTGGTTCAAGACGTACACTTTTTGTTCTGTCCAAACCAGTCAGAGGAGTTCATTGTTGGCCTAAAAATATGAAATACCCAGAAACGGGGAGTGTTACCCTGTCCCATCTGCTACAGCTTACTCATCAATGTCTTAATTCTGCAGAAAATCTTCAGTAAATTGTTGGAACATGAAGAAACAGGAGATGATTCCAGGAAACCACAGAAGGATTAGACTCATACAAGCATTAAACCACAACTCATAATAGTTGGCAGGAGTTCTGTTTTCTTTGTTCCTCTTTTTATGAAAGTCACGTACAATAAATAAACTGGCCAGTTTTGCTTGTTTATTTTAATTAACAATAAAAGGTTGTAGTGGTGTCACTTAGTGATTTCAGGTGCATCTGTTCTTCTAGAGTCCATGACGAACCAGTTGAACTCTGTTTGAGGATGTGATCTGCAGCAGATAATGATCTCTGATTCAGATTGTTTTCAAATAAATGGGTAGTTAACAGATAGATGTGGTTTTAGGATCAATGTGAGTTGTTCATGATAACATTGTAGTAAATTTGCGTTATCTGCAAAAGCAACAATATTGTCAAAAGAAAATCTATAGTCAGGTATTGATCAAGAACATTTTATATCTATTGAGTATTGATTCAGTGTTTTCAGAGTCAAGTTTAGAACTCCAGTTTCTGCAAAGTTTTCACATGCTGATGCTAATTAGATAAGCATTTTCTTTAATAACTAATTGTAGTATGTAACTTTTATCAATTTGTTTTTGTTTTTTTACTGCTAGATGTGTCACTACGTCACAACAGTATAATACGAGACAGATTATCTGTGAAAACATCAAGGTCCTCAGCCTTCTGCCTGTAGTGCTACTGTCATACATGGCTTGATCACAGACAACCAATCAGGCGCTCCCAATCTGTTGCTATGGTTATGCATCATAACGAAAGAGCAAAGTATTGAAAGTATTGGCAAAAATCAGTTCAGCTGCACCACATCCAAAATGAGAAAGAATGGTTGTAAATAAATAAATAATGCAACCCCCCCCCAGAAAAGCAGAAATGAAAATTTGAAAAAAGGAAAAAAAAATCTGAGACTTTGTTTTTGGTGCATCTTGGTATGTGCATTCATTGAATAGAAATAAATGGATTTTTGAGTTTGTAGCTACCTGATCAAGCCAGTAATGCTCACTTTCTGGTCAACCTTCAGCTTTTTCTACTAGTAGTATCTAAAATGAGATTGAAGATTTTCTCCAGTATCAGTATTGAGTTTTCACATCACAACAGCCCTAATGATTCATGAGATTTTCACCATTAGCTGAATGATTTTCATCAGTTAGAATAGAAATTTCATGTGAACAATCTGCCAAGCCAACCATATGCTTGGTAAATAAATAATGCAGAATATCAGCTCACCACATGCACCTGCAGGGTTCAATGCAGCATAAGGAGGGGACATTTTTGGCTTCAGTAAGATGGAAAAACCTGATTTTCAAAAGTCGACTTGCCAAGCGACTTGTTGGCTGTGGTGGACTTTTTCATCAGTGCGACCCAAAGGGAGCAGTCAGAATTCTTCTTCCAGCAATGCCTCAGGCTGAGAACAAACAAGAAAAAAACACTGGTCTCAAATTACATGATGAAACAGAATGTCAGGTGTAGAAACTGTTTCATGAGTGGCAGCCTTAAAGGGGCAGTATTATGTAAAATCAACATTTTTTTTTTTTTAGTTTGTGTTGCTTTGACTCTTTCATGCATGTTTTAGAAATTATTTAATCTTCCATGACAACCATTCGACCCTGCCTCCACACTTCCCCCCACTCAGCTCCTTCAGACTAGCCAGCAGCAATTAGCAAACACCTGGTGATGCTGCACATCTGCTGAGCTCATTACAGGAGCTACTTTCAGAACAATTTTGGTAAAAACATTGTTAAAGGGTTGATAGAGGAGTGCTGTTGTGATGACTTCTTGAAGGCAGTTTCAGAAAGAGCAGTAGCGCCTTAAAGAGACATAGGGCCACTTACAAGACGTCAAATTAGAGAGTAAAATTTGATAGCCATTCATTTATTTATATATATATAAATATATATATACACTACATTTTTATAACAACTGAAGTTAACAGTTGTTAACTGATTAATGATTGTACTGCAAAACGACACACGATTACTAGGAAATGCATACATAAAAAGAAGTTGCTTCTGTTTTCAGTTTTTTTTTTGCCCTCTGTCTTCCTCTTCTCTATTTCACCTATTTTTCTTAACTTCCTCTCTCTTGTGCTTTGCAGAGGAAGCTGATTATACAACATTTGGTACAGACTCACTGACCAGGAAGAAGAATACAGTGCTCTCAGCGGTTCTTCTGCGGCCTGACCCCAACAAGAAGAAGCCTCCAGTGATCATAAGCCTCCCGAAAGACTTCCGCCCTGTGTCGTCCATCATCGACGTGGACATTCTCCCGGAGACGCACAGGCGTGTCCGTCTGTACAAGCATGGTCAGGAGAAGCCCTTGGGTTTCTATATCCGCGACGGCTCAAGCGTGCGAGTGACTCCACAGGGCCTGGAGAAGGTCCCGGGGATCTTCATCTCCCGCCTGGTGCCCGGCGGCCTGGCTGAAAGCACAGGCCTGCTGGCTGTCAACGACGAAGTTCTGGAGGTGAATGGCATCGAGGTGGTGGGCAAGTCTCTGGACCAGGTGACAGACATGATGATTGCCAACAGCCACAACCTCATCATCACTGTGAAGCCTGCCAATCAGCGGAACAATGTTGTTCGTGGCGGTGGAGGAGGCGGCGGTGCTGCCTCTGGTAGTTCGTCAGACAGTGGTGCCAGTTACCATGGCTATTTACCCCATGGTGCAGCTGCCACTGCCAGGCCGACACATATCATCCAGAACTTCCCTGTTGGGGAGCTGGAAAGCGACGAAGATGATGAGGACCTGGTGATCGAAGTGGGGGGGCGAAGCGGAGACCATTCGGCGCACTCCGTCGAACTACAGCATGCCGTCTCTGCCTCGCTATGAACCGCACCTCAATCTTCGCACCACCGCTGCCACCAATTCCGGCTCTGCCTTCTCCATAAATGCCAACGGGAACCTGCGTGGCAGCGGCGGATCTCTAACCAACACCAATGCCAGTTCCACCACGCCGTCCCCCGACAGAGCGAAGGAGAGGCGGAGCCTGGAGGAGGAGGGCACAGTCATCACGCTGTAGACTGGGTTTCAATACACTGATCACTGGGAGGTACAGCAGCGTCTCAAACGCATTCAGTGGCCTCATCTGAGGAGCACAGTTACATGTGTATGTGTTGAATGTCAAACACCACACCGTATGCTGCTCCCTACATGCCAATCATCACGCTGAAGTGCCATAGTGGTGATCAGAAGGAACACAGGACCACAGCTGCTCTCCAGTTCATCTCGAAACCAGTGCAGTTCATAGGTTTTAGCTTTTTAACTGGTAAACTCAACACCCTCATTTGGTCTTCAAATATTTTCAGTGAACAAGTAGGCTCGATGGCATTACAAACACTCTTTGCTAAGAACTCACCAATTCCGACTTTGGTCGATACCATTTTTTAGATAAGATTGGTGAGTAAGTTCAGTTTCTTATGCAAATATCTGCTGATTGCTGATCTCCCAAAACTAAGGAAATCAGGCCGATTCATCTGTGGACCCCTACCCTCTCTGGTTCAGTTATTGGTTGACAATCGCCTCCAATCACCTGCTTTTCACCTATTTACATTTACTTCATTCAAATGGTAAACACCACTTTCCAGCAACCTAGCAAGTCGTGGTTTTGATGGTTTTTAACCACTGTTATCCTTCCTTTTTGTACCTCATTATAAGGGTGACTGACGGCAAAAAGAAGGTTATCATTACTATTAGATGGCCTCAGTGAAAACATTTTACTCTTAAACCTGCTTTATTTTCATTGCTATTCTTGGAGATTTTTTTTTCCTAAGAAGACCAATTTTGAGTGGTGATTAACTCCAGAATAAGAAATCTGTGAATGAATCACACAATCTGTCCTTCATATTGCACTCCTGCTTCTCATGATTGTTTCCTCTGCCATTTGGTCGACTTGTAAAATAATGTGAATGTGATTTTCATGGTTCTTTATGGATCAATATATTTAAGATTATTCAGCCATTTTCTAAATCATCCCATGACTTCATAAAGATACACTTTTTAGCGCCACTGGTGAAGATGTTTGAACAGCCTTAAGTGAAACAGATCGAAACGTAAAAGAAACCAAAATTTAAGTCCCCGAATAAACAAAAATCCCAATAAATAAAATTCTGATATGGAGTGCATGTTAGCATGAACTCTTCAAAGTGTAAACCACAAAAACATGTGTATGATAATGATTCAAAACATGCCCAAATGCTTCCAGAAATGGGTTTTAGATTAGTTGGTTTTTTTTGTTGTTTTTTTTTACAAACGGGATTTTCTCGAACTCGTCTGCCATTTGCCATCATTCCCATTGAATCCCCCATTTCCATTCAGTTGTAATATATCGACAAGCGTGCTGACGGTCCAGAAATAGCGTTCCTGTAACCATGTTGGTAAATGTTACCTCTGAGGTGAGTTTGATGACGTGTCTGTGTCCCTGCTGAGGTTGAGTCACCGCTGAACACACAGCCAGGTACAGCTGACACAAACTCTCTCTCTTTGTTAAAGGTGAGGCCCTGCCGTCACATGAACCGCATGATTATCTAAGAACCGCCAAAGGAGCCGTTTTTGCCCAGTCTTTGTGTTCTCCATTTTCTTTAATTCTCTTCAATTCAACCTCAAGTGTCTTGTATTTTTTTTTTCTTTTAAAAAGTCTATATCGTCTCAAAAAAGTAGATCCACAGAGGAACTACTGTGGATTTATGCTTCACTGAAACTGAAATGACGCATACTCAGCAAATCAAAGTGAAATATCTGCTCGTTATCTGGAATAATTATGATAAACATATTGATTTTTGAAGGGTGCAGACATTGTAATCATGTCCTATAGAACAATCTGATAACATACAGTAATATTTTTCCAGGTCATACACTTCACACCTCAGTTTGACTCATAAACTTCAGTAAAAACACAAGTAAGCACAAAATAATGAATGACTCAAGACTATAATGAATAACTAAAGACTTTAAAATGTCATCTGGGGAAAAAAAATGACCCCCTCTGGTGGTTCCAGGTGGTACTGAAATGCTGACGGTTTTTATTGTTTTAAAAAAAATCTTCAAAATTTGCCTCCTTTGATCTAACATTTCAAATGCTTTTAGAACAATATCTTAAAATAATTGAATCGAAAGCCTTTCAACTCCAGACGGAACCATAAACAGCACGTCCGTTTCTGTTGCAAACTCCCTCTGTGGTCTGGATTTTCAAGCATCTGTTCTCTTTATTGAAGTGCTAAGCCTTACTTTAGCATTTATTTTACTGTTGCACATAAAACCATGGTCCACACTGTCACTTTTAGCAAATTATGCAAGTGAAAATAGATTCATTTAAATTGACGCTACGCTTATGTCCATAATTTGTAGCTGTGTTTACGATCTGGGACTTTTAGATTGTGAAATTCCATGACTGATTAAAAGATGTTTTTATAACAGCACAGGGTACTTACTATGTTTGATGTTTTTGGCCTTGTGTGTGGTCCACAAAATGCAGCATTCCCAGCACTAAACATAGCAAAGAACCATACTCTAAATGGAATTCTATAATTATTACTTTATTAGCTTTATTTGTGAACTACAGCACAGGACACTGGAATTGTAACTACATCAACATATTTTTTATTTATTCTGTATTCTTCATATTTTCTTTCTTTGTACACATTTTATGCTATTATATTTTTTATAACAGATGTGTTTGTTGTGTATTCATGATCATTTCTTTTTTGTTTTTGGTCGTAAATCTCAAGGTACAGTAGAGATTTCTTTAGAATTAATTTCTATTGATTTTACCGCTCTGTTTAAAACTTCAGGAGAATCTCTGCTAAAAAAAAAAAATAATAAAAAATTCAACACTATTTCTATTTTCTTTTCTCATACTGTGAATTATTGTTTTTGGTGACAGCGAGACAGTCGTATTAACAACCACATAGGCAGATGTTTGGTGTCGACTATTTTTAAGTGATCAGGTAATAACTTTTTTTTTTTTTTTTTCTAGCCAGATAAATCCTGTGATGTAGATTTGTAATGAAGAATGTCAGTATTTTCATATCAATGCTATATGTACGATGGACATTTTTATCATCTGAAGGATATTGTTATAAGATTGAACTGGAAATATAAGACAAAGTAGATGCACACCTGTAACTGCTGACTGGCGGAGCTGGATACAATAAACTAATATGTAGCAATACTTGCTGTTTTTGTCTTTAATGTGTGGATAATTACATACAGACCCTTGCAAAAGTACTATCCCTTGAAATTAGTATTATTTCTTTGTGATTTTTCAGCTGTGGGCAAGCATCTGTTTTAGATTTTTTTTTTTTTCTGGCCCACAAGTAATTCTGACTGATGAACAATGTAGATTGATTAAAAGATTAGTAACGATAGTTGTGTTTAACAACAAATATTTATTAACAATAATTACATTTTTTCCCTGTAACAAAGCAAAGTGCCTTCCAATTTTCCATGAAACGCTGCGACAAAACATGGAGATTTTTGTCCACATGATAAAAGCCAAAGAAAGCCATTCTCAACTTGTTTTTTTTTCAGAATTGCACTCTATCTATTACCAGCTGCATAGTTTTTCTATTCACCATTATCAACCATTTTATTTGCTTTTATAAATCCACAAACCCAGAATGTTCAGAAAGATACCAGAACCTTCCTGTGTTTTATCGCCCTCTGGTGGACATTTTGTAAAACACTAATAACCTGCGAAATTGTTGAGCGGCTCAGGCGGTGAGTAAATAATAGTGAGGCGCTTACTCAGTTTTCAAACACGTAAAGAAAATTAGTTTTTTACTCTCTACGCTGTAAAGTAAGAATAAATAATTATAGTTAATAGCCCACACAGAATTCTTCACAAATGTGTAAAAGGAAAATGTATGAGAGGATCAGAGGCCTCAGACACCAGCGTGGAGAAATCTGATCTTTTCCCTTAAATTGAATTGTGAGCAGAATCATAATAATGGAAAATGAATGCTGCCTTTTCAGTAGAACATTTGTTTTTCCTGTAAGGTCTTTTAACATGTTTTTAATGAGTAGAATAAAAACGAAATCATATGCTAAAAATACTGTCATAAGAATATCCCCGACAAGAACAATATCATAAAATAACAATCTAATACAAGAGATTATTAAGATAAACTATTAGAGCCATATGACATTTTGTTTCGACATTTTGTTCATTTAGACATTTCATGAGTATCAACAGACTGACTCAACGGTAGTAAATAGGCTGGCAATAGCTTCGCCGCATTTTACGTCGGTTTTTACTTTTACTTCAGAGGACTGATTGGAAAAGTTGTAAAAAGTGACTCTTTAAAAGTTCGATCGCGTTAAGTCCCATTTTCTTTTGTTTAAACAAACTACTGGACAAAAAGACTTATTTTTGTCCAACTTGGACTGTCGTTCTGTTGTCTGGCCATGACAGTTCAGTGTCATGGAAATTCCGGATATTTTCCTGGATTCGGATTATGTTTAACGCAAGCAAGCGAGTCCCAAGTTCATTAGTTAGCTAATAGCTAAGCCAAGTTCTGATAGTTAATGAGTTTGTTTGTATACAAGCATGCCAAGAATAATTATAGTAATGCATCTTACTTTTAATGTTCTAATGTAATGTTTAAAAGAAAATAATAAAATAAACATTTTTTGCCAGAACGACTTCCGCTGGAACAAACAGGACATAGTTGTTATTGATTAGGGTGAAAAGCAAGGACACAAGACACCGGCTCGGTTTCGAGCGACACACCAGTCGCTGAGCGTCACCATCACATGACGTGACGTGTAGCCAGCATGGCGGCGCTGGAGCTGAGGTAGAACCCCTACTGGACAGACAGATAGCCTGGCTTTTGCTAGCTTCCTCCGTTACCTGCTTTCTTCGCGGGGGCCAGGCCGAACATGACGGCCTGAGGAGAGGAACGGTTACTCGACCGAGAGATGCAGGAGCAGCGACAGCGGCCGCCCCGGGAGCAGCAACGGCAGCACTCGCAGTCGGAAAACAGTAAAACCAAGAGCATGTTTCTGTCCAGGGCGCTGGAGAAAATCCTGTCGGATAAGGAGGTGAAGAGGAGCCAACACAGCCAGCTGCGCAAAGCCTGTCAGGTGGCGCTCGGTAGGTGCTTTATGTGGGCTTCTGGTTCCAACACACCGTTTTATTTGTCACATTTCATATTATTTCTTTGTGTCGAGCTTGTTGTTAGGGGGGTATATTGGATGAGCTACCTGAATTAGCCATTTTCTGTTCCCAACCCAAATATTGTGATTTGAATCAAATGTGTTTAGCGTAGGTTTATCCACAACAGGTTTAACGAGTCTAATAAGATGTATTTTTCCATCTGGACCCTATCAAAGGGAACCCCCCACTCCCAAAAAAATGAAAACATTGAAAAACTCTGTATATGTACACAAATTCAGTTATGGTGTCACTCGATTAAGCTTTACTTTATCTATTAATTTTAAGCACAATTTGTAATGCATATATAAATACAACGCGCACAATTTATTCAGACACCAAAAAAAAAATTACGAAATAGCCCTTTAATCAACCGTCATATAGGAAGCTAACTTCAGCTTCGTGCACTTTGATGGCCTTCCCTGCATGCTGAGCTGTCAGCTAATGATTAAAGGCAGTGGTGTGTCGCTATGTGTTGCCACCACTCTCACACTTTGACAATGGCTCCCCTCTGGGTGCTAAACTATGACTATTATCATCGGTTTGAAATGTAGCTGTCGTTAGCTCGCCGTGGCTAGTTTAGCCAAACAGACCAATCGGTGCGTTGTACGTAGCACTGTCATCCAGCCAGACAGTCCAGTCCTGCTCTGTGCGCGCGCGCACGCACTCACATATCCGCACACACAGACAGGAGCTATCTAACTCCCGGATACTCTAGCCGGTGTGCTTTTCCATTGAACACATTTACAGATAGTGTTACACACGTCAGGCTGCTGAGCTCACGGTGTCTTTGGTGTTTATTAGCTAAACCGCCTGTCTTTGGTCTGAAATGACCTCCCTATCAGGTCTGACGAGAGCATGGTATTCTTTTGTGTTCATGTTTTCGCCTTCAGTCTTGTATTTGTTTACGCTCAGGACTATTCACGGGATTTGATAACTTGTTTGGTCACCTGAAAGACCAGTTTGAAGTGAAACACTCAGTTTACTCACCTAATTTCTCTCAGGTTTCATTGTGGGCATTTTGTCTATTTTGACCATTTAATTTAAGTGTCATACCCAGATAGTAGTGTTTTAAAGCCTCCATGGCCTCTATTTGAGTGTGAAGTTTATCATAAATGTGTAAACCACTATCAGAAATGACACAGTGAGTTTATCACATTGTTTATTGGTTGATATTACCCAGACAGTGTGGGTCTTTTTAATTTACAGCTTCCTTTGCACCTTTATAGATCTAAAAATGTGGTTTACAGACATTCAATTTAGACTTTTAATTATGCATTTCTTTTTCCATGGTAGAACAGTTAAACAACATTAAACAAATGTACTGTATTGATTTGTAATAGCAGGGACTGAGTGCACAAGTTTCATTCTTTTGTAGATCTTCTTAAATAATACATGCAGACTCAAATATAACTAAACACTCCTATTATTTAGGCAAATGTTTCCTAGAAAGATGCACTTTGATCAAATGCTTTTTCTTTTATCCATCAACAAGATGGCTGGATGTTTTACAGCTGTTAGCAGAACATTTTAATTGGTATGTTTTGTTGTGCAGGTGTTACTTTCGTGCATAATCCATGAATCTGCAACACCTCCGAGGTCAAAGATATCCCAAAAGATTAATGTTAACTTACTTTTGTCTGTTGCACAAACCAGCACTTATGTGTTTTAGGGATTATTTTAGAGCTATTTCAAAAATATTTTATCTCAAAGAGAAGTTAAACGTTATAGCTCGTATCTTCAAAGAGTCCTTGTTGGCAGGAAGGATCTCGGGTAGCAGTCAGTCTTGCAACAAATCTGAAAAGGCCTCTGACTGAAGACTGTTGCTTTATGATAGTGTGACGACATGTTAACAGCTTAATCCCCAGGCAACAGAGACGATATTCCACAATAACACGTCCTGGATGACACGATCAGCTGGCAAACATCGCTAATCCACCTCGTTTGCTTTTGCCGCTCCACTTTAAATCTTTGTGTGGCTGTAAGGTTGGAAAGATGAGGATATGAGGAACTCTGTCCAAGTTTCAACCATCTACCTACTGACATGAGAAGAAGTTGATTGTTTGACTTCATTCCTCTATGCACTTTTTGCAATCCCCCATAACAACTAGCAGAGAAACAAACCCCTCACCCTCTCAACATACTTTGCTCATTGTGGTCAAAAAGCTCAATTGTCGTCTGACTGGAAAACCTTCTTTATCTCATTCATATGTATATGTTATGAGCATCTGCAAATTTCACTGATAATCATGTTCATGGGGTGACATGAACATGGCAGTTCCTGAACATGATAGCAAATTTTCCATCTATAAAGTTGAAAAAGTCAAAAGAATGGCCACACACACTGGCAAATATATTCCAGTAGCTTCTTGATGGCTAAAATAAGGATGTGGTCACGGTACAACATGACAATGGACATTTAGTTAATTATTAACAAGGGTAACTATGCGTACAAATGAGCCTGTATGTATAATTTTGACTAACCTAAGTGGAAAAACACAAACTATACTACTACTGCTCTATTTTCCAATTACAATTGTGAATGTCTTCATTTGCCCATTGTCATCTAAATTTAGCAGTGAACCCTAGCAGTTTTATTCTAGTTAGAAACATAAAAAAAAGTTCTATCTTTTGTTCAGTCTTTAGCTGTAGAGAAGTTCTTATTTCATTTCCTCCATGACCTTGCAGATTTCACACATCATGTCATCTTGCATTCTGTATTTTGGTGTAAGATGGTTTTGTCAGATTTTAGTCTCTGCATTCATAGATCTCAATAAAAAGGCATCATTGCATAAATTGTTATTTCATACAATGATGCTATACGGCAACCTCTCACTTTATTCAGTTTTATTAAACAATAAAACATAATTCTACTTTTTACCTGCAAGGAAAGCAAAAAGTCCTCCTACTGTTTTTAAAAAATACCTGGATGGAATTGGAATTGTGCAATACATTTAATAATGATTGATACTTTGACACCTCTGTGTTATGTTGCGCTAAAAGCTACCTCCTATTTTGTCCCGTCTTAACAGGACGCCTGCATCCTTAGTCTTAAATTTATGTTTCAGTATCCGCTGACCGCTGACCCTGCTCAGACAGATTACATGGCCTACTACTTCTTGGCTGAGTTACTCTTGTTCCCATACACTTCCATTTTCTTATAATACATTTGACTGTGGAATATTTAATAGCGAAGAAATTTCACGACTGGATGTGTTGCACAGGTGGCATCCTATCACAGTTCCACGCTGGAATTCACTGCGCTCTCACTGGAATGGACTTCTTTCACAAATATTTGTAAAAACATCCTGCATGTATAGGTGCTTGATTTCATACACCTCTGGCCATGGAAGTGATTGGAACACCTGATTCCTATAATTTGGATGGGTGAGCAAATACTTTGGGCACTATAGTGTATGTTAATCCTTGGCTTTAAATATTGTCATGACAGGACTATTCAATCTCGCATATGTAGACTTTAAAGAAAAATCTCCTCTTAAAGAACTTCTCTGTCAGACAAAAGTTTGAGTCGTGTGCTGACATCTTCATTGCTGGCTTTTTTTTGTCTATGCAGTTTATTTTTGGTTGGCTGGTCGACATTCTTTTTTTTTTTTTTCCCATTGGTTTTCTTTTGTTGCCAAATTGTGTGACACTTCGTTCAATTTGTGCTATGAACCTTGATCCTGGGAGGGTTAAGGCTGTAGAGGCTGTCGAGGATGTCAATAATCACATACAGATCCCAGAAATGTCACAGTTTTGTTATGGTATGGTTAAATCTCCCCAGGAAACAAAACATTTGAAAACACTGAAGTCGGACATTTAATGGATTTTATACATGGATGTCAGGCGCTAATCTCACCAGGTCTTAAATTTAATTCACAGTGGTCTTAAACTGATCTTAAAAAGTCTTAAATTTGTGTTTGTGAAACCTGCAGACACTTTGCTTAAACTGCCAGTTTTTCTTTGTCCCCTTGATTACCCAACATGCATTGCCAGGGAGCATATCTGCAAACAGTTTGTTTCAGTGAAATACTGGAGTGTTTCACAGTGGTTTGATGTAAATTAATAGCATATTAATTACTATTTAAAAATGATAACCTCCTGATTCCGATTTTCCCTGATACCTATTTTTAAAATTTATTCCTATTTTTTGAAAATAAAATAAAAAAAACTATATAGTTGCTTCCCCTACATGTGTTGGTGGGACCTGGAGGGCAGGCAGGTCTGTCAGTCAGCCCTCTCTCACAGTGGAGCAAGACGGGACAGTGGCTGATTTTTAGACCTTCATGGAGGCAGATCAGATCGGTAGATAAGATTACTTACACATGAGGCATCTGTCTCATGTGTGAGTAATGGCCAATCGCTGATCACTCAAAGTTAAGGAAACTGAGGACAATTATTGGTGCAGATCAACTTTTAAATTTAAGAACCTGGTCTAACCTGGACTAATTAAAACTTTCCTTAAAGCGCATACTTCCCTATGATCTCTATCAATGAAATCATAATGTAACTGTAATTGGGGAAATTTTTTGTGTATGCTGCAAATAATGAGTTCATCTGAGGGGATTTGAGTGAAGTCAGCAGTCTTTCTTATCAGATTGTAATATATTTGGCCGGTCACGTTACTGTGAAGCCGTATCTGAAGCTATTAGTCAGATTAGTGAAAGTAGCAGGGGAAAAGAGATGAGGGGATGAAAGTTCAGTAAAATATTGAGTATTAAAAACAGACACAGTCTCAGGTTAAACCCTGCTTTGTAACAGGATTGTGTGCCAGACTAAACCATGTGTCTGCCAAAGAAATGTTATGTTCACCCTTAACCCTCGGATGTGTGTTCTCATTTCACCTCTCTTGTCTCCCCTGTCTTAGATGAAATCAAGGAAGAACTGGAAAAGCAAAAGTAAGTATTCCTACCGGGATGTAGGAAAGAACTGTCATAATCCAGAATGAATCAGTAGCGACTGCAGCTGTAGTGCATCGGCAGCTCAGGTCATGGTGTTTATAAGGTTTAAAGCTTAAATCTTGGTTATCTGGATTTCTACAGTGTCAGAGCAAGAGTGAATCATATTATCTGGCACTTTATTTGTTTTCAAAATGTAAAAATGAAGAATGCGGTTCTTTGTTTTTGTTTTTCAAGCTGTCTGTGTGTCTTCCAGGGATGGCACAGTGGTCCCACCCAAAGCAAACTACATCGAAGCCGACAAATATGTGCTGCCCTTTGAGCTGGCCTGCCAGTCGAAGTCCCCCCGGATAGTTAGCACCTCTTTGGACTGTTTGCAGGTTTGTTTTTACTACCACACACACATGAACGCTTGTCTGGGAACTTAAATACTTATATCCAAGCTCTTTTTGTCTCCTCTCCACAACAGGTGTTTTTCAGTTACATGTCCGTATGTTGCAGGGGGGTGTGTTGGTGAAATCTTGTTCCACATGTGGAACATGCTTGGTGTGCACTTAAAACAAAGACTCTTTCCTCGAACTCTGAATCTCATCTGACCTCATGGCTTCATTCAGTGATGATTTTATTAGGCACAGTTCTGTGTTCTGTCATCCAGTTGGTACTTTTTGAATTAGTGTTGTGGTAAAAGGATGAAAAATGCAATTATTTTTGGTAATATTTGAAATATAAAAACTTCAATGTTTTTGTTGCAGTTTCTGCTATGTGGTTGATGTGAAAAGCCTTCTTTTACAATGTGTAGTGCATTGATGCTCCCACAAGATGACAGTAGCTTATTTCACAAAACATGTGCTTTATGAATGGGCCAGTGCACTGATGGGGGGTGGAGTCACCATCCCTCATCACATCCCTAACGCACCAAACGATATCGTCACAGGTGATAAAGGTGATGCATTGATAAAAATTATTTCAAGTTCAAGTCTTTTCCTCAGTCGACAACCAAACCAATACAGAGTTTCTCCACCATTATTATTAGCTTTGTGGAGTTTTGATAGGAATACATTGATCCACTTTTTTCATTTCTGATACCAATATCTGAGGTAAAAATACTCAGATACACTTTAAACTGAGCTAAAGGGTTTTATTTTTTTAAACACAGACATAAATGCACTGGCTTATTAATCTCTCCTATATCCGAGCAAGAATTTTTATTTATTTATGTTTTTAATATTGGGTCTGATACCAATATTAATATCTGATCTTTGCATCTTTAATCTGATCATGTCTATATGGTTGAGGAGGGATTGGCTCATAACCTCTTCAGGATGCCTTTAGTTTAACATGCGTTAGGGTTGCTGCTAGGCCATTTAATGTTCTCATCTAATCTCATTTAACTTTATGTTCAAAGTGTTATTATACATACAACATAATCTCCTGAAGTATCACCAACTCAGATGTCCTTTTTTGCTTCTGTTGCCCTTACGTGTCTCCTCTGCAGAAACTGATTGCATACGGTCACATCACCGGGAACGCCCCAGACAGCAAAGCGCCGGGCAAGAGGCTGATCGACCGGCTGGTGGAAACCATCTGCAACTGCTTCCAGGGCCCACAAACCGATGAGGGAGTCCAGCTACAGATCATCAAGGTACGCACAGGACATATTGCCCAATGGCTGATATTCTCAAAATAACAATATTATCACGAATTGCAATAACTTCTGGGACAATTTAACATTCAGAAAATGTATCACCTGTATTGTTGGTCAGGTGATTCAAACTATTTGACTAAAGCTGACTTAGTTTGATTATGGTGCTGTTGATCCATGTGTAGCAGGATGATTTAGCTTTGAAGATGTAATATGTATCTTATCATTCTTTTACTACTGCAGGATCCTTAAACAGATGCTGATAAGAACAGGATTGTCTGTCATGCAATAAACTCAAACTTGGAACTGTTGACGCAAGATTTATAGACTGATGATCAGTATGTTTTTAAGCTGAAGTGTTGCCACAGACTTTCTATTTTATACAAGGAATAAAAAAAACTTGTTTTGTTTCAGCTTAAAGAGTTGAACACTGTAGCAACCAGTCTGAAACTCTAACCAAGGCTCAAAGAAGTCACAGATAAAGGGAAGCACAGTGGTGACTCAGCAGGTGCAGAAGCATCCTGTGTGATGAAGTCTTCACTTCCTGTTTTGTTTGTCCAGGCCCTACTGACAGCGGTGACCTCCCCGCACATAGAGATCCACGAGGGCACGGTGCTGCTGACCGTCAGGACCTGCTACAACATTTACCTGGCCAGCCGCAACCTCATCAACCAGACCACAGCCAAGGCCACTCTCACTCAGATGCTCAACGTCATCTTCACACGCATGGAGAACCAGGCTGTTAGTACACATGTTACTCCTCCCTGAGGTCCTACTGACAAAATACAACACTTCTGGTCAGAACCAACCAATCAGAGCCAGGAGGAGGGTCTTAGCACTGTCAATCACGCGCATGTTAATTCCAGCGTTAATTGCAAGGTCTGTAGATAACCAAATTACAGATTCAACACAACAAAGTAAGCAACATTTTCAATTCAAAAACAAATAAATAATAAATATCATATGAGCGCCACAACAAAGATAGAAACTGTTCATAATCTTCTACTTAATTTCTGAAGCCATTGGATGGTGCAAAGTTCCAGTGTTTCAGGAACCCCTGATCATTTATGGAACTTCTTTGGGAAAAATGGACTGTGTATGTTTTCACTTGTGTGTCAGAGTTTCAGGCATACCAGAAACATGCAGATACTAAGGATCCCCCCACATTAAAAACATAAAAACCTCCGCAATTAAATAGATTAAAATGTTTCATGTGTTAAAATCTATGTACTTAATAAATTGACATTAATATGATAAAGTCCCTAAATTAAATTTGATGTAGAAGTGTAACCTAAACACTTAAAAAAAACAAATATTGCCTACTTTTGCAATCATAATTTGTTCCTAAAAGGCAAATTTCCTTCCTGTAAGTGAGGGCAAAATGTGTCAGCCAGCTAAAAAAAAAAAGCCCCACTCCTGTTTCTGTAATTATTATTTCTTCATGTCTCTGTTACAAACGCCTGTCATTCTCTCCCTGGTGGTGCCCTCAGGCTCTGGAGGCTCAGGAGCAGGAGAAGGAGCGGCTGCGGCTGCCCCATCAGAACCCTTCCCCGGTTCCAGGTGGCAGGAGGTCTGGCTCCCCCCGCTCTGACCGGACCTCAACCCCCGAGCCTCAGAACTCTCCCTCCCCAGGAATCAGTACCCCCGACCTCAGCACGAACGCCGACATCACCCGCTCCACCACACCCCCACCCCCAGCAGCCGACCCTGACACAGACAGGCCCTCTGTCAACGGAGAAGCTGAAGACAGAGGTTCAGAGCAGGTCACGCCATCCAGAGGTTCGTCACATACGAGATTTAAAAAAAAAAAAAAAAATTAAAAGTGTGGATTGGATTATGGAGATTT
The DNA here is from genome assembly GCA_010277015.1 of Poeciliopsis turrubarensis. Taxonomy (NCBI): domain Eukaryota; kingdom Metazoa; phylum Chordata; class Actinopteri; order Cyprinodontiformes; family Poeciliidae; genus Poeciliopsis; species Poeciliopsis turrubarensis. Next base: position 456,739 of record VMRN01000117.1, read on the forward strand.
TTTTTATTAATATCAGATTCAGTGTTTGAAGATGAAGGTGTGGAGAAGCATCCTGTAGCAGCTCAGGAAGGGAACAACTCAAACCCAGCAGAGTCTGTGGCAGCAGACGGAGAGCCTGGGCAGACTCACACTGGAACAGGTTTGTTTTTGCTTCATTTTTATTTGATGCGCCGGATGAAGCCTGTTGCAATAAGTAGTTTTTCAATCAATTGCATGATGAATTAAAATGAGTTCAATAATTTTCATTCTGATAGTTAATATTTTTTTAAGGGTAATTTTGTTCATAGACATCATCTGTTTTATTTGTGGGTTTGGTTGTAAGTGGGATTTTTATTGTTGTTTTATTTTATTGTAGTAGTTTAGTTGTGTTTTTATTTTTGGACATTTAAAAAATTGAATTTAAGCGCTCTTTACCAAATCAAAGTGGGTGAACTTGCATTAATATGCCTTTTGTCTTATTTCAAGTGTACTCAAATATTTGCACTAGAAATTCGACCAAAAATACTTGATAGATTTTGGTGTTTTTACAGTGTAAGTATTTCTGCTGGGTCCTGTGTTTCAGATGGTGAGCCCCCAGTTCATTCTGCTCCTGAGCAGACGGAGGTGGCGCCATCCAGAGGCAGAACAGAGGCTCAGCAGATGAACGGCATCATCGAGGATCGCACCTCTGTTTCCTCCGCTGACATTCTGGTTGGGCACCCTTTATTTTTTATTTTTATTATTTTTTTCATTCATAAATATTCATTTAGCCTTAAGTTGGCAAGTTTCATTGCTAAATATGTGAAAGTTTATAGCTTTCTGCGTTAAATGAGACATAAACTGACAAAGTTGTACCAATCTTTTGACAGAGTTCTCAAAAAAAACTTTAAACTGAAGTTTTAGTGACAGATCAGTAGTTTTGCGTTTCAGGTAGCAGGAATGAATCACATTAACAGAATTAGTTCTGTAAAATAAAGTGCATGCTGTCGTTCTGTCTCAGGATGCGGACGCTCTGCATGGACCCAACAATGCAGCGCGGTTCTCTCATATCCTGCAGAAAGATGCTTTTCTGGTGTTCCGCTCTCTGTGCAAACTCTCCATGAAACCTCTGGCCGATGGTCCTCCTGACCCCAAGTATATATTTTGTTTTCTTCCTGAATTCATATTTCTTTCTTCTCCTTTCATGTTGACGTTTTTGATGTTTTTTATGTTAAGAAAAAAATGTACACTGTGTTTCTATACTGATGCTTTACAGTGCCCTGCAAAATTTTAACATTATTCACCCAAACACAAATGATTTGAGATCTTATGTAATAAAGCAAGACAAAGTGGTTCATTTTGAAGTGAAATTAATTACTGCTACGAAGTGAATCAACCAGGGTTCGAGTGTGATTTTGTCCGATGCTGATGTTACGGGTGACTGTCCTAAACTGGAAGCAGAGGTTGCTAAGAATCATGGAGCACAAATCGCAGCCTGGAGTTTTTCAGCTAGAAGTTCCCCCCTCTTTGCTAGACATTTGGAATTCCTAGAAATTTTCTGATTTTTGTGCCTCTGAAAAGGCACAGACAAGCAAGTCGAAGAAAACATCTGCTACATCAGAACTTATTCGTGCTTTTTCAGAAAAGCCCACAGACCACCTCAAGCAAGGGTGAAGACGTTTATTGCGAAGTTCCAAAAAATTATTTTGTATTTTGCCGTTTCCATCAAAACAAAAGCGTTGATGGAAACATGGCTCTTGATAACCATATCATTTTCTTTCAACTTCGTAACGGTGCACTACATTGTGTTGGGCTGAATCATAAAATCTCAGTGAAACACATAAAATGTTGTGTTTGCAACATGGAAAAACATGTAAAAGTTTAATTGAGTTGCAGAAGATTTTCCCTCCATTCTCAGCTGAAACCTCCACTGCGCCTCTTTGTTTACCAAGGGTTGATTTGGCCTCCTGCCTTGCAGGTGTGGTTCTGGTTACTGTAACACTAGACTTCAGGCCAGACGGTGTAAATAGGTCAGAGTGAAATGAGTACAGGAAGTAAATCACAAAGCAAATTGCCTGCACCTCATTAGACATCTCACTAAATTACTAGCAAACCACACTATTTCATTAGTTTGTTTGGGTTGGTAGGTGAATAAATTTAAGTTTGCTGCTCTCATCTGCAGGTCCCATGAGCTGCGCTCTAAGATCGTGTCCCTGCAGCTGCTGCTGTCTGTGCTGCAGGGTGCCGGGCCAGTGTTCCGCACCCACGAGATGTTCGTGAACGCCATCAAACAGTATCTGTGCGTAGCCTTGTCCAAAAACGGCGTCTCCTCTGTGCCAGAGGTGTTCGAGCTCTCATTGGCCATCTTCCTAACTCTACTGTCACACTTCAAGGTCCACCTCAAGATGCAGATTGAGGTACAAAGGCGCAGATTGAGCCCGCTGCTCTGGTTACGCTGCTTAATTGCAGGAGATGATGATGAGCTTTGACCTTCTCTATATCAGGTGTTTTTTCGTGAAATCTTCCTTACCATCCTGGAGACGACGACCAGTTCCTTTGAACACAAGTGGATGGTTATCCAGACCCTGACACGCATTTGTGCAGGTGATGAATACAAAAAAATGCCTTCTACTTACAAATGTGGTTTCTTGGTTTTCTATCTTCATTAAATTTGCAAAACACTCCAGAAACTATCTCAGATTATCCCAGGTGAACTGTGTTAAAAGCTTTCCCTGTTGCTCCCTCAGACGCCCAGTGTGTGGTCGACATCTATGTAAATTACGACTGTGATTTAAATGCCGCCAACATCTTTGAGCGTCTTGTCAACGACCTGTCTAAGATCGCTCAGGGCCGGAGTGGGCAGGAACTTGGCATGACTCCTCTGCAGGTGCGATTCCTCTCACTGTGATCGGTTGTTCTGAACATCAGTGGCTTTTTTTTTTTTTCTTTTTCAGGGGTGCCACCGATAAATCAGCTTTTTAGTGTGGTGATATTATGTAAAATGTACTTTTTTGAGCTTTACATCATGTTGTAATGTTATTCTCGCATCAAAAACATACATGGAGTGTTGAGAAATCCTTTAATCTCCATGGCAACCAGTCAGCTGTGCCGACTTTGAGGATGGAGTTCCTTCTCTGAGCTACAGTTTCCAAGCTTCCGGCTCCCCGGACTCAGCTCCTTCAGACTAGCCAGCAGCAATTGGCAAACACCTGGTGGAACTACGCATCTGCTGAGCTCGTTATAGGAGCTACTTCTCAGTGCAACGCTGGTAAAAACGTTGATAAAAGGTTAATAGAGAAGGCATGTTGTGTAGGCTCGGTTTCAGAAAGAGCAGGAGTTAAAGCGATAGAGGCGCCATTTCAAGGTGTTAAACTTCAAAGTCATGTTTGTGAAGGTAATATAGTTAATTGATTGTGGTATAAAATGACACTCTGTGCCTGGAAAACGCATGAAATTGCCCATTTAAAGATCAGTGATTGGCCAAAAAATGCAATCTGTGTACCCGTGTTTTATTTATTTATTTATTTGCCATTTTCTGTTTCTTCAGCGCACGTAGTTATCATTTGGAAATTTAAATCCTAATCAAAGCGTGTAGCTGACTTGCCTCTTTGGGTTTCCTGCAGGAGCTGAGTTTACGTAAGAAAGGCTTGGAGTGCCTCGTGTCCATCCTCAAATGCATGGTGGAGTGGAGCAAAGATATGTACGTGAATCCCAACCTTCAAGCTAACCTGGGTGAGTGCAGGGTAAATCCACGGCTGGTATGCTGCGCAGGGCGTCTGGATGCGCAGTGACGTCAGGCATGTTTTATGTTCAGGTCAGGAGCATCCACCCGACTCAGAAGGAGGAGAGCTGAAGCTTCCTGAGCAGATAGCAGGACGCCGGGACAGTGTCAGCTCGCTGGACTCCAACTACTCCAGCATCACCATGTCGCAGGCAGACCACCCAGAGCAGTATGAGGTGATCAAGCAGCAGAAGGACATCATCGAGCACGGCATCGAACTGTGAGCACTTTCTCTGCACGATTAGAACTGAGCTGTAGGCTCTTTCACATTGGTGCTTCCCTAATATTAGTCAAAATCAGATTCAGCAGCTCGAGCTTTTTAAAGATTGTGATCGGCTAGACTACTGCAATCAGTGCAGCTCTAATTGTATTAAATATATCGGAGCAAAGGGATGGAATACAAATACATGGCAAACTTTTTCACTGCTTTGTGTTTCTATTATGCAGAAAATCCCAATATTTGAAACTTGACAATGTGAGAAGGCTTAAGGGGTCAAAATGTTTCTGCAAGGTTCTGACTGGATGTAGGCCTCCTGGTGTTATAGGCACCAATCAGATCCGTTCCCTTTACAGGTTCAACAAAAAACCCAAGCGTGGCATCCAGTACCTGCAGGACCAGGGCATGCTCAGCTCCACTGCAGAGGAAATTGCCCAGTTTCTCCACCAGGAGGACCGGCTGGATACGGTCAGGCCTTCACCGACCTTAACATCTGCCCTGATGGATTCCTCGTGTAAGCTAGCTAAATGCTCTCTGTGTGCCCATCAACAGACACAGGTGGGGGAGTTTCTCGGCGAGAACACAAAGTTCAACAAAGAGGTGATGTACTGCTACGTGGACCAGCTGGACTTCTGTGGCCGGGACTTTGTTTCAGCCCTGAGAACGTTCCTGGAAGGCTTCCGGCTGCCAGGAGAGGCCCAGAAGATCGATAGACTCATGGAGAAGTTTGCTGCGCGGTACCTCGAATGTAACCAAGGGTACGGTTAGCCTGTGACGGTTGGAGAGTTCACTTGAGTTCATCTGAAATGACTGTTAGAGCTTTGTGGGTTTGATTCTGATGCTCTAAGTGTTACCATGAACTCTGTTGTCTTTTGCAGACAAACCATGTTTGCCAGTGCAGACACTGCATATGTGCTGGCGTATTCCATCATCATGCTAACCACAGACCTGCACAGTCCTCAGGTAGGAACTAGTGGCCTACTCTTCCTGCCAACTCAATAAAATCACCCAAAAGGGTGTAAATAGGTCTTTTGGCCACCTTTGGGACACTTTAGGTCATTGAGATAATGGACATGGTCTCTGAAAGCTTTTGACTTAAAGCACCAAATCAGCCTGGTCTTTATGTCTCTAGGTGAAGAACAAAATGACAAAAGAGCAGTACATCAAGATGAACCGGGGCATTAATGACAGCAAGGACCTCCCCGAGGACTACCTCTCCTCCATATACGATGAGATCGCTGGCAAGAAAATTGCCATGAAGGAAAGCAAAGAGTTTTCAATCACTCCAAAGTCAACCAAGCAGAGTGAGTACTTCAGACAGGGTTCTATGCCCGCATTTACAAGTTTGTTTGAAGACCAGTGTCAGATTTAATTGTATTCCAGTCTGAGCATTTGGACTGTTGACCCTAAGCTTTTAGATTGACGCTGCTCCTCCTCCAGGTGTGGCCAGTGAGAAGCAGCGCCGCCTGCTGTACAATATGGAGATGGAGCAGATGGCGAAGACAGCTAAAGCGCTAATGGAGGCCGTCAGCCACGCTCAGGCTCCGTTCTTCAGCGCCAAACACCTGGAGCACGTCAGACCCATGTTCAAGGTAACAGTTATCTTCACATTTCCATCTGTTGTACAAAATAAAATATCAAAATGAGGCAGCAAAACAAAAAAGTATTTTTTTTTTAGTCAGAAACTACAGAAGTAGAATCAGAAGTTCAGTGCTTTGCATAAAAATTCACTGGTAGGACTGGATAATATGGCCTAAAATCAATACAGTCATTTATTGAGCAGTTCACTTCAATACACACCTATTTCAATTAGGTGAAATAATTGAAATAGGTAAAGAATAATAATAAGTAAGTTTAAAAATGACTTACTGTTGTAAGTTAACATTGGCTTTTTGTCATAAAGCCACACAACAAAATGTCATAATATTATGAAAATAGTCTTTGCATCATAAAGTCCTCTTGATATGAGGAAAAAATAGAGCTTTACAGTTGAACTAATATGAGAATAAATTCATACTGTTAATAGAAAAAGTCATAATATGAAGAACTAAGTAGTAGTTTCTCAAAAACTCCTACAGAAAAAATAATAATAAAGTAAAATGAGGAATGTTGGGCATTTTGTAAAGTTACATTTAGGTGTCAGCCTTACAAATAGAACATACTTGTAAAGTGTTTTAATACATCAGAATTAAATCATTATCATCAGCAGAACTTTGAAACGATTGAAGAAAGATCCACGGACTTGATAAACGTCTCACATCAGAGCTTCATAACTATGGAAACTTTGACTTTTCTTGTAATTTTACAACTTTCCTATGATAGTTTTGTGTCTTTACTCTGCTAATAGTCTGACTATTCTTGTAATTAAAATGAAAATCATTTAGTCTGGACCTAATAGTCTGTTGCAAAAATGCTTTGGGTAGTTAAAGGTTGGCTGTATTCTGTATTTCCTGCTAAATAAAGTGACTCCACCTCTGATGTGTGTATCCCAGCTCGCCTGGACTCCACTGCTGGCCGCCTTCAGCGTGGGACTGCAGGACTGTGACGACCCAGAAGTGGCCTCGCTGTGTCTGGAGGGCATCCGATGCGCCGTCAGGATCGCCTGCATCTTCAGCATGCAGGTCTGCTCACACTGTCCCCACACACACGCAGTGGTGAGAACATTACAGTGAGGGTAGTGACTTGAGCTTCTGCTCGCAGCTGGAGAGAGACGCCTACGTCCAAGCCCTGGCCCGCTTCACGCTGCTGACGGCCAGCTCCAGCATCACTGAGATGAAGCAGAAGAACATCGACACCATCAAGACGCTGATCACCGTCGCTCACACTGACGGGAATTATCTGGGCAACTCCTGGCATGAGGTGCAGAAACCTACACATAAAGTAAAGCTCTGCCGTTTTTCCACCTTAACGATAGATTTTTATTTTTGTTGTTGTTTTACGGTTGTTATAGATACTGAGATGCATTAGTCAGCTGGAGCTGGCCCAGCTGATCGGCACAGGGGTGAAGACGCGCTACATCTCAGGAGTGGTCCGAGACAGAGAGGGGAGCATTAGGGGGCTTCCTCCTGGTACGGAGGAGTTCATGCCTCTGGGACTGGGTAGGTTCCCCCCAAAATGGGGATCTGCAGCCTGCGGCTCTTTGGACCTTCCTAAACAACTTTTGATATTTGACTGAAAAAGTGCAGAATCAACATTAAGATTAAGGGTATTATGCAAAATCGACTTTTTTAAGCTTCATATAATGTTATAATGTTATTCCCTCATCAGCAACATACCTGGAGTGTTGCTTTGATTCTTTCATGTATGTTAGAGAAATCCTTTAATCTCCCATGGCAACCATTCGGCTATGCAAAAAGTTTCCCCCACACTGAGTGTCTCCCCCACTCAGCTCCTTCAGACTAGCCAGCAGCAACTAGAAATCACCTGGTAAAACTGCTAAGCTCATTGTAGAGCCACTTATCAGTGAAATGCTGGTAGAAACGTTGCTGAAGGATTAATAGAGGAGCAAAGTTGCAATGACTTCCTGAAGGTAGAGTTTCAGAAAGACCAAGTGTTTCTTAGAGACACAGAAGTATAATTTCATGATGTTAAATTACAAAGTCAAATTTCTTTTAAAACATGTTTGATATATGTAGGATTTTTACAAACAACTGAAGGTAGTGTAGTATGTTGATTGTGCTGTGAAATTGCTATGAACTTTGTGGCTTTAAAACAAAAGTCAATATTTTTGCTTGAAAGAACTTGAACCATTCTAAGTTGTTGGGGTTTTTTTCCTGAGATTTATCTAAAGATTTTTTTTTAATTTCCTTAAGTTTTTCAACTTTTGGAACTAAAAAGATTCCAAAAAATATTTCTAGAAGATTTCTGAGATTAATCTCAAAATATTTGAGCTTTTTGAAAAATGTTCTGTCTACAACTGCTCTAATATGCCATTGTACTTTTACGCCAATATTTTACACTGATGTGGTTCATTTTGCTTTCCTGTCTCCAATTATGGCTGTGGGTTTTGATTGAAGTTTAATGCGTTGCTGTTGCAGGAAACCTGGTTGGAAGTCAGGACAAGAGACAAATGGCTCACATCCAGGAATCAGTGGGAGAGACCAGCTCTCAGAGTGTGGTGGTGGCTGTTGATAGGTGGGACAACAGCTAAAGTTAACACTTCACTCCTTGCTGTCTTTTGCTTTACTTATAAATCCGGTTTTCTATGTCCAGGATTTTCACCGGCTCCACCCGACTAGATGGAAACGCAATTGGTGAGCCAACGCTGTTTGGGATTAGCTGCAGGTTAGAAAATGAATCCATACACCATGTGTCCGTTTCTGTGCAGTGGACTTTGTTCGCTGGTTGTGTGCGGTGTCCATGGACGAGCTGGCCTCGGCACATCAGCCCAGAATGTTCAGCCTGCAAAAGATCGTGGAGATTTCGTACTACAACATGAACCGCATCCGGCTGCAGTGGTCTCGAATTTGGCAGGTTATCGGAGATCACTTCAACAAGGTCAGTGGAACGGTCCGGAATGTCTGCCTGGGTCTTCCTGTTCCCAAATGAAGCCCCACCTCGTTCCGCTTCTCTACAGCAAAATCTGCTCTGATGTCTCAACGGCTCCAAATAAATCATAAAGTACAGAAAATTAGAAAAAACTAAGGCCATTAAAACATAATGAGGTAGTAATTTTTTGAACAACTACCCAACTATGTGTCCTTTTTTTTTTTTTTTTTTTTTTTTTTTTTTGAAGATAAAATAATATTTCTAAAGTGCCATGGATTTGTTTAGTACAATTTTTAAACCAAAATAGTAAAAAGCTTATTAAAGTCCTGAGTCTAAAGAGAACTACTCACTACTTTGTTTTTAAGGAGCTTTTATTTAATATCATCATTTTTTTGTTGTTTTTCATGTTAATATTAATGCTGTGCGATGTGAAGCTAATAAAATGTGCTCCACATGTGGATTATGTTCTAGAACTATAAAGCTATAGCTCAATAAACAAATCTATATAAAAATATCACCCATGTTTCTGTCGCACATTAGCATGACAATAAAGGGAATTCAGGCACTTATTTTTTGTCCACTTACAGCACTGATCACTGCACTTCTTACAAAAGTTATGTAAATACCTTTTGCTATCAATTTCATACTTGTTTACCTCTGACTGAAAAGGTTGCTACTCAAAGTCACGTTATTGTTGGTCAACATTGTGGTAGTGTTAAAATGTTTTTATTTTTTTGTGCAAATGTATTGAGCAAGTTGATATATTTTCCAGCTTTAATTTGAACCCAGTTGGAGCTGGAAGCTCACTTTCAATAATGACTCTTGTCTGTATTGTAGGTGGGCTGTAACCCCAATGAAGACGTCGCCATCTTTGCCGTGGATTCACTGAGGCAGCTCTCCATGAAGTTCCTGGAGAAAGGAGAACTGGCTAACTTTCGCTTCCAGAAGGATTTCCTCAGGCCTTTTGAGCACATCATGAAGAAGAACAGGTGAAGATGTGGGTGATATGAGTTCAGAAAGGAGTTAGTACTCTTAGCCCTCTGAGAAAAAAACAAAACAATAAACAATACAATTAGTTGACGATTGAAATAATCGTCAACTAATTTATTATTCAATTAATTAACTGGAGAATACAGATTCAAAAGAATGGCTGACAGGACAACACAGTCAGAGCACTAATCCAGCCAAAACTCTGTTCAAATAAAATGTAAACATTTTGTATTTAAAATGAAAAGCCTTCTTCGTCTGATACAATGTTTTATCCAGAACTCCTGAAGTGGCATTTTAGGTTAAAAAAAAAAAAAAATCTATTAAGTACCTTTTGCTATCAATTTATTGATCTAAAAAAAATCACCAAATTAGTTGCATCCTTTGCTACAAATGATTAAGCATTCACTGAAGGGCAATATCAGTTTATTTTTCCTATTTAAAGAACTGTATTGCTTATTCACATGTTGTAGTGTGTGAAAGAGGATTAAGTAGTTCAATGAAAAACCTGCAGAACGCGCAAATGTTTTATCTGATTATTTATCAGAGTAATTGATGACTAGCAAAATCATTAGTTGCCAACGTACTCTGCAATAAATAGACAGAATTTAGTCTTTGACTTCCCAATAAAAAATGAATCATTTAAGAACAGAGCATTATTTCTGATCTCTCCTGTTTAAGCACCTTGGATTATTTCGTCATACATCCAGCGTCTCTCTCTCTCTTTCCCCCTCCATTTGTCAGGTCTCCCACCATCAGGGACATGGTGATCAGGTGTGTGGCTCAGATGGTGAACTCCCAGGCAGCCAACATCCGTTCTGGTTGGAAGAACATCTTCTCCGTGTTCCACCAGGCTGCCTCTGATCACGATGAGACCATAGTGGAGCTAGCTTTCCAGACGACAGGCCACATCGTCAGTGAGTGCATCAACAGGGCGGCCATCTTTAAGCTGTGGAGGAGGAAAACCATCTAAATGCATTACAGGCAGGGGGCAGTGTTACTCATGTGTGCTCATTTTTTATTTTTTTTTGTCTTTTTCTCTTCAGTGAAAACCTTCCAGGAGCATTTTGCTGCTGCCATTGACTCCTTTCAGGATGCCGTGAAGTGTTTATCGGAGTTTGTGTGCAACGCAGCTTTTCCTGACACCAGCATGGAGGCCATCCGGCTCATCCGGCACTGTGCTAAATACGTTTCTGAACGACCTCAGGTAACCTCAGCTTTCATTGTGATGAGTCTGTGACATGTTTAACTGACAAAGAAAGCATTTATATTTTAAGGGGCCGTGTCGTGTATTTTCTAGGCAAATAGAGCTATTTTTTATTTTTTTTTTATTACAAAGATTACAAAGAAAGTTGTTGCGGGAACTTTTGTCGAAGATCCATTAGTGATCAGGAGTTTCTAAAACACTAGAAAGCTGAATGGGTAGAATAACACCGTGCATGCACCAAATTGATAGTTTCATAATCCAAATAACAGATTAAAAATAACAATAATTGTTGTTGAGCTCATGTGTCTATTTATTCAATAATTTAGCAGCAAAAAGGGTATTTGAATTAAAAATATTAAGAAAATTACTTCCAATTAATTGCACTAATTCTAACCTATAAATATTCTCTCCAGGCGCTGAGGGAGTACACCAGCGATGACATGAACGTTGCGCCTGGGGATCGGGTTTGGGTTCGCGGCTGGTTTCCCATTCTTTTCGAGCTGTCATGTATCATCAATCGCTGCAAACTGGATGTCCGCACCAGGTAGAAAAAACAGACGAGCCTCAGGTTTCTGTGTGTCACCGACACACTTCTTCCATGGAGGTAGCCTGCTTAGCTCTTTTGAAACACTTGAATCTACTTCGTTGAGGTGAAAACAGTTTTTTGAAAATGGGTTTTAGCACTTCCAGGTCCTGCAGGGAAAGAAAAAGAAACAATGAGTCATAAGGATACAGCAGCAAACTGCAATTGTGTAAATATAGCAGGGCTGAATGGAAGGAGCTAAAATGTTCACTTTATACATCAAGTCAGTCTGGGTTTTACTCATTTTTACTGCGGTTTCCACTGCAGTAAAAGGCAGACATCTTTTAAAAACATTTAAGTTGTGCAGTTATGTTGTTTGGCTCATAAAAGGTCACTACAAGCAAATTTTTGACTTTTGGAACTAAGAAATTCTTGTTCTATCTACAACGACCCCAACATGTGGTGGTATATGGTGGATAAGAAGAAAGTCTTAACAGTCTGTGACCTAATGTAGATTTTATTAAAATGTGTTCAAGTTTTGATTTTTACAGCCACAGTCTTTAGGTTTCTTCCCTAAAACATTAACTAATCGTATTTCTTTATCATGTCCGCTTGGTTTTGTCAACATAATCCAACAGAGCTGATGTTTGGTGTGTGTTTGCTCTGCAGAGGCCTCACGGTTATGTTTGAAATTATGAAAAGTTACGGCCACTCTTTTGAGAAGCACTGGTGGCACGACCTCTTCAGAATCGTCTTCCGTATCTTCGACAATATGAAACTTCCAGAGCAGCAGACGGAGGTTAGAGTTCAAATAACTAATGGGTTAATAAAAAGCACCAAATAGGTGGAATAAGTTTTGAATGATGTTCTTTTTCTTTTTTCAGAAAATCGAGTGGATGACGACAACATGTAACCACGCTCTGTACGCTGTCTGTGACGTGTTCACCCAGTTTTATGAGCCGCTCAGTGAAATCCTGCTGCAGGACATCTTCACTCAGCTGCAGTGGTGTGTCCGCCAAGGTGATGACATCACTAGTGTCATTCTTATATCTGTGATAGCTGTGTGTAATGATCCGCATTACACAGCTATAGACTTTAAGCTCTAAAACGAACAAATGTTCCTGACTGAACTTTATCAGATGGTGCTAAAACAAATGTGTTCTGTATATACTAGTGTTCTTTCACACCCTGGAAAAGGATGGAATTTAATTTTTTTTCCAGGTTGGGAGAAGAATGGAAATGGAAAACAGGACTGTGAAAAAAGATTGACTGGATTATATTGTGTTCACCCATCCATCTATTTATTCATCCGTCCATAAATCCATCCGTCCGCACGCTTTACGTCTTGCCCGTGGTTCGGCGCTGGATCCCAGTCGCTCTCTGATTGGTTCCTCTGTACTGCAGATAACGAGCAGCTGGCCCGGTCGGGGACCAACTGTCTGGAGAACCTGGTGATTCTGAACGGGGAGAAGTTCAGTCCAGAGGTCTGGGACGTCACCTGCTCCTGCATGCTGGAGATCTTCCAGAACACCAGCCCACACGCGTGAGCCGCCACTCACACATTTCACTCTCACATCACTCACTCATTCAGTTAGTTTTTTGTAATGTGGCCATTTTGCTCATGCGTCAGTCTTGGTGCTGAGGCCGTACGTTGCCCTCTGTGTAAATGTGCCACTGTGTTTTGTCTTTTCCGCCAATCAGCTTGTTGACATGGCGACCGGCTGGACAGGATGAGGAAGCTGCTGAGGGAAAGCACTTTGTAAGGAACTCAACCTGCAGTATCGCTCACAAGTCCCCCGTTACGTTTTCATTGGTCAAAATGTTTCTGCTGCGTTCGCAGGAGGCCGACTTCGACAGTCAGTCCCAGAGCAGCTTCGACAGAGCTCTGTCGGAGAGGGGGCACAGCCAGATGTCGAGCGACGACACCTGGAAGGGCAAGTCCAGTGCCAGTGAGTAAACACAGCCGCCATCTTTACCCAAGGTCAACCGAAAGACTTCTGAGCTTTTCTTTCCCCCGTCCCTCTGTCCTCCAGGAGTCTCGGATCAGAGGTTGTTTGCGGGCCTGCTCATTAAATGCGTTGTGCAGCTGGAACTGATCCAGACCGTTGACAACATCGTCTTCTACCCAGCAACCAGCAAGAAGGAGGATGCCGACAACATGGCTGCCGCACAGGTACGCAGAGAGCGACCAGCCGCTTTATGTCAACATGCTGTTCATCTGGAAGCTTTTCAGTCGTTATCAGGACGGGAAAACGTTTCTCAGTAGAGATTGAAAGCAAATATTTTACATGATTGCAACAGAAGATATAGTTTCTGGAACTGAATTAGATTATATATATATATATAATGGAAAAGGTTTGTACGATGAAACTTGCCTTCTTTTCGAAAACAGAAATTGCAAATGGCAGAAAATATTTTCAAGAACTGGCTTTAGTTTCAGTCACCTCTTGTATATAACAGCGTTATGACCTGGCTGCAAGAATGCTTGTTTAGTTACGAGAAGATCGTCATAATGTTGGCAAGTTTTTCTCGTAATGTTTCAAAAGAAAACCCTCTAAAAATGATAAAGTTATAATAATAATAATAATATTTCAATTAGAAAAAAGCTTCGGTAGAAGAGATCTGACATGACCAGTTCAGATTTGGGATTCTTTCTTTGAAATAGACAGTTGTTTGCACAATTATTTAGTCCTGCTACTGATAATAATAATTAAAATATAAGATATTTCTATTAAGTATTAAATATTATATGTAAAAGATGCTCAACATTGTTTATTTAATTTTGTATTTTTTAGTGTTGGAGTTCTCATAAAATTACAATTTTATTCCCCTAAAATTGTGACTGTCTTCTTGTAAGATTAATGTTATATTATTCTAATAAAAAAAGAAACGTCTTAGCCTGGCTCTTTTCGGAGTCTGAATTAGCAAAAGCTGTGAAACACGCTTGTCAAACAAGACGGCACCATTGTGGGACAAAAAATTGCCCCAGAAATTATTGCAATAGATAGCAATGTTGTTGTTTTGAGACCATTTTAAGTAACCTAAAGGTAATAGAATAATAATACGAGAACACATTCTCAAAGAAAAATCAACTTTAAATTCTAATGAACATCGAACACGGGAACTGGAAGATATTTTAACTATCCAAAATAAATAAATGAGTTGAGACCAAAGCACCAGACTGAACACTTTCATCATCCAGTTTTGGTAGAAAGAGAGGAAGAAAAGAGAAACGATACATCATGTAAGTGGAAATTATTTAGCTACTTATTTATTACTCCGAACTACTGAAAGTTAATGAGATTTTAAAAATTCATATTTGTCTTCAAACTCCAAAAAAGTTCTACATTCTCAGATCATTCTACAAATTCTGTGGCAAAGGGAAAGCCTTTACCCTCAGTGATTGGAGCGAATGTGTTGTCCTTTTGTCCCAGCGAGACGCTCTGGAGCAGTCGGAGGCGGCAGGAGAAGAGCCGGCTCCAGATCAGGGCATGTACCGTCACATGACGTCCGCTCACCTCTTCAAGCTGCTCGACTGTCTGCTGGAGTCGCACAACTTCGCCAAGGAGTTCAACTCCAACAACGAGCAGAGGACGGCGCTGTGGAGGGCAGGTAGATGGAGGCTCTTTAACTACTATCAACAAAAGTTTCAATTCTCTCCCACAAATAATTATTTTGGATCCTTTTCTGGAAGGAAGATTCCTTTTCAGGACTTTTTTTTTTCTTTTTTTCCTATCAAAATAAGAGCAGACCACAGTTAAACTACCTAACCTTTCCTATTTTTTTGCCTCTAGGATTTAAGGGGAAGTCCAAGCCCAACTTGTTGAAGCAGGAAACCAGCAGTCTGGCCTGCAGCCTGAGGATCCTGTTCAGGATGTACTCGGACCCCAAGCTGCAGGACTCGTGGCCGGACATTCAGACACGCCTGCTGCTGTGAGTACAACCGATGATTCTGATCGTAATCAAATCAATAAACAGAACTCCTCTCATCTCAGAAAACTCCTGTCAGAAAGAGCTGCATACATGTAAATAACCATTACTGTCTGAGTTACAAAAAAATACTGCTGAGTAATGCATTGCCCCATGGTTGTTGCATTAAACAACAAATTTGAGATGTTTGTTGGAAGAAAAAAATTTTTTTTTTCATAGAATAAGTGTCCTCCATTCATCTGTAAAGCTGATAAAAGTTTTCAGATAGAGCAAATGATGGTTCACTTCTCACTATACTGTTTTGCTGAATGACATCTGTAACATTTGTTTGACTGTGGAAAATTTAAATTTAGGATGGAAAAAGTTTGAGATTCTACAGTCAAGTTTTCTTTTTATCAGCGGAAAGAGAAAAATCTGAAGTTCTGGAAACCAAACAAGCTTTTACACTCATTTCTATTCAGACAAAACAGCAAGCAGTGGCTATATTGTTTAGAGATGCACAAATTAGTATCTGCATTGGTCCTGATAATGAAAAAATGTCAAGATGGGGCATCAGGAACAATGTGCCTGATCCACAAGGGCAGGTCTATTCAGTCTGATTCTATGCCCTGTGCTCTGAGCGATTTATTTATTTTACACTAAGAATTTCTAATTGCACTTTCTGAACCGTTTGGAAGAAGCTTTGTTGCAGTCAAACAAAACACCTACTATTGTTTTTGTCAGCTTATCATTTATTTTACATTGACTGTTCTCCTCTTAATTACACTAACAGTACTGATTAAAGTTGTTGTTTTTTTGCATATTTGACCAAGTATATGAAGCTATTGATGCATTTAAGTGTTCTATTCTTGATTTAAATACCAAATATATTTGTGAATCAGTTCATTTAGTACCATGAAAAGAATGGATTGGTGCGCCCCCCTAATAATGTTCTGGTGAATTGATATAAAATTCCTCTTTTTTCTTAGTTTTATGTAAGCAAAAAAAGGCTTCCAGTGGTTACTGAAGTCTTGATATATTTTATATGGGAACATTTCTTTGAAAATCACTACAAGTTACTCCATCCTGTTTGGTTCTAGGTTTTAGTTTCGACACAAATGCTCAACTTTCAATGGACCTGAATGGGCTGATACCAGATCAACTCAGGATAAATAGCAGCTGTTAGATGAAGTGGAGCTGTTTGTTTTTCTCACGCATGTCTCATACCTCATTAGAAATGGATGAGCTGGTGCAGGCAGTGGAATATATTGGCATTTAAACGCCTGATGCAAATCCCCTCGTTGCGTTCGTCCCTTCTCTGACTCACTGATGGAAAGGTGGAAGTTTTTGAAGCGCCGCTGGTGTCTTAATCCTAAGATTTTAAGGAACGCTGCTGACTGTCCTGCCACACCTATGATCCTCAGCTGTCGTTAAAGTGTGTGTGTGTGTGTGTGTGTCCCGTCTCTCAGGGTGTGTACGGAA
>VMRN01000117.1:476727-508686 GCA_010277015.1 Poeciliopsis turrubarensis
TATATTTATATATATATATATATATATATATATATATATATATTTTTCTGTTTGTTTTTTTTTTTTGAAAGCAAAATTTTTTTCCGGGCTTTTTTTTTTTTTTTTAAGTATGTTTCCAAAACTTGTTTAGAAAAAGAGGCTTTCATCCGTTGGTCCAGTTGTGACAGATTTCTGACATTCTCACTTTTGTCCACACGATGGCAGTGTCGTGTAACTTCTGGTGTTCGGATGAGCCTTAGGATTTGGGGGTAACAAAGGTTACTATGGAGACCTCTCACATCTTTTGTTGTCAACTTAAGTGTAAAGGCGCCCGACAGCTGGTACATGGACCCCTGTAAAGATATTACAAATCAAGAAGTAAGAAAATATTAACTGTTAACGGTACGGTTTTGTATTTTTGGCTTAGAGTTGTAACTTCTCATGGAAGCATTCAAACGCCACATTTGGACTCGCTGTTATTCCCCCTTTTTTTAACGACAGTTCGCCTAGTGCAGCTCACAACAACCGCGACTTCCGACCAGGAGAGCCTCGCCGTGGGTTTAAATCAGTATACGGTAGTGAAATAAACTTATTCCACAGGCTGTGGTTTGGTCACGCACCACGTAGAACGGTGGGCGGATCTGTGCTACTGGGAACCAGTAACGAGCTCCGTCGGCGTTAGCCAGGCAGGCTAGCAATGACGGTTTGGATCGCTCCTAGTTCTACCGGGGTTCGGATAGTGTTCCTACAGACATGAATTTGTGGAGACCACCCTACAAGTAAGAGTTCCAGTTAATCCCACGAGTCTCACTCCGAGCCGTGTGTTCTTTCATTGGGGAAATGACGTGTAAAGGGAGCGCTTTGCCGTGGCTTTGCTTGTGAATCTTCCCACGGCGGAGAGGTCGACCGATATGGATGAACGAGAGATCTGTATGTTGTTTCTGCCGACATTGTTTAGGTTCCGTTGTTCCGCCTCAGCCCAAATGTGCTCGGGTGGTTCTGCAAACTATTTGTTGCTTTTTTAGGACACATTTGTTGGCTCGCAGCTTTCTATGAGACGCGGTGACAGCCATATTCTCTGGATTGCTGCCGCTGTTGGGATGGCAAAGGTGGAGCTGTGCTAGTCTTCATCACCGGGTTTAAAATGTCATTGTTGTTGTTACGCTGCTGGTGTGGCGAATACTATTTAAATGTGGTTCAGGGTGGCGTCTCAAAGTGGCTTAATTTTCACGTGTCGTGATTAACGCTGTTTTCCCGGTGCGTTAAGCCAGGAGAATGGCCTGGTGATGATGCCTTCAGGGACCCCCTCGTTCATCCGCAGCACTCTGGGAAGCAGTTTTTTTTCTTCTTTTTTTTTCATTCTTAAATATTCGGGAAATAATGCGGCAAAAGAAAGTCTATATAAGCTTTATTTATGTAGTTTTAAAATAAACTTTGTAATTTCTCCAAAAATTGAATCATTAATAGACAGTATTACTAAGACGGGTAGTCAATTAAAAAATCAGTTCGTTAAATGTTTTGTTCATATTATCTCGTTTCCGTTAATAAATAACACTTCATCGACCTGAGGACAACAGATGTAAGATTTTCAGACAGCGCTGTTTTGATTATTACATTTTACGGATTCTGGAACATTTTTGTTCGCAGTAGAGACGTGCGGTCCTGCGCCGATAGGTCCAGCTCACGATTCAAACCACACCGGATGCGTTACCCAACTGTCCGCCGGTTGAATGACCCAGCGGAAGCGTTGACGAAGAGGAGGAGGAGAAGGAGGGCTCTTCCTCATGCCTGGAATAGTGTTTGTCATCCTTTAATTGAAAACTCTCCGTACAGGGGCTTGTTGCGGCTCTCACGCGCGGCTAAAAATGAGCTTTTTGTTGACTCGCTCCTCCCCGCCTTTCCCATACCTGGCGGGCGGACTGCCTCGCCGGATGACAAATGAAGCTCAGCCACTGAAATGCAGTTAATCGCGTCTCTTGTTACGCAACAGGGGAGGGTCCATAAAAGGGGCACATGTTGAAATGCATGTTCAAACCTACTCAACACAGCAAACAGAGTGCTAGTGTTTACATTCAAGCGTTTTGACAGCGTTTCCAAACACTTCGAACGAGTCGGAAAGAACCGTTTACCCTGGAGCCAGGATTTCCCTTTTCTATTATTTTTCATCCACCTCTGGTAAGACAATCGTGTTAAATCGGATTTATTACTACTGTTATTGTTCTCATCAGGCGAATGTTATGGACTGCTCTGAACATTTAATTTTGAGACTGTCGTCAAATCGACACATCCAGAAAAAAAAAAAAAGTTGGGCGGATTTATTTATTTATTTATTTACAAACAAACAAACAAAAAAACAAAACAGTGCATCCAACATTCCCCCATAATCAATATGATCACAGACTTTACTTTGGTCAAATTAGCCTTACTGTCGGATCTCGTGGAAACATTCAAACGCCACATTTGGACTCGCTGTTATTCCTATAGAGCCTCCGTGTTTACATCTCCACTGCGCCGTTCCAGGCCGAGCCACGTGTTGGCAGCTGGGGACCATGTGGCCTTTGTAAACACTGCAGTCTTGTTGCTTTTCATCCGCCACGCTGGGCTGGTCCTGATCTCTCTGGAACTGGGAGGTTCCGGACAGACAGCTGAAGTTTTTTTTTTTTTTTTTTTATCCCTACCTTACCTGAAACCTTACTTGTTAGTCAGTGTCTGATTCTCCATTGTGTTATGAGGTGGTGCAAGGATGATTTGCATCCATCTGTCTGATACACTAATTATTAGGCTCATGTGCTTATCAGGCTTAAATGGCGTTATTGTTGCAGGAAATGTCAGGTTATCACGTGATAACTTGGAGGTAGTTTGGGATCATCAGCCAGATCCTTTTGTGAAACAAAAAGAGTCAAGTGAATGAGAGGGCTGAAGAAGAACAGAGTGAAGGTAACTTCTCCCACAGATGAGTCGTTACAGAATGTCTCAGTCAGATGTTATCTCGCACTTCAGCAACACACTGGATGGGAATGTAACTATAAATCTGCTTGTTTTCTTTTACAGCAGGGGTTATGTTAGTGCGTTTGATTCTCATCTGCTAATAACTTTCGTTTCATAATATGACCCCACAGTGAGTCATTTCTTTTTCCTCTTTCAAGACCTGCCTTATTTATTATTTTGTGTTCAACGGCAAAGTAGATTTTTCATTCTTGAAAGTCCAAAAGGTGCTTCATAAATCCAGAGCCCATCAGAAAGATCTGATTTGGACTCCAGGGCGTTGTTGGTATTCAGATATACCTCCTGCCAAGAGGTTTAACATTTAAACCGCTTCCTTCAACCAGTGCAGCAAAACAAAGTGTAGAATTTCTCTGTGGGTGTGCAGAGGCTGGCAACATCTGTCATAGTAACCGATCGGGGATGTTTGTTCACTTTTTTCTACTTTCTACATGCATTTTAAGTATAATTGCTTTAAGAAGACATTTGTGTCGTAAAACAAAGCAAAGCATCAATTTTTTTTTTATTTTTTGTTTTTTTGTTTTAGATTTTCAGAGCTCTCTAAAAATCCAACAGAAGATGGGACAGAGATATCTGGACACACAAAGCCCAATGAAAACAAGAGAAGGACATCTCCATTAATTCTTAATAAAACAGACTGAGACAAATTAAATATAGAAGTCTTACATCACAAAATGTTTAACTTATTTTAATAGGAATGCGTTTTGTTGGAGTCTTCCTCGCTCAGTAACAACTTTCTTTCCATAGGGTTTTGTCAGTCTGTCACTTTAGTGAAATGTGCGTTCATTTCTGTAAAGGATTGTATTTTTAAGTTGTTGGGGAACCAGTCGAGCCAAGTATCAGCCAATTTAAGTCACCATCTGATTTTTCTGGGTTTCTTTATTTGTGTTGTATTCAAGATCTTATTAATCAATTTCAAGTGGTCCCATATGATGGACTGGCGATGTGTCCAAGGTGTAGTCCCACCCCCACGCTGTTAGGATAAGCCAATTTAGATAATGGAAGGATGAATTTACAGTAGACCCTTCACCTATTCTCGGCTCAGTATTTGTGGTCTTTCCAGTGGAACGCAATTTCACTTTATTGGGGAAAAATTAGCCTATTTGCGGACTTTTTTGTAGATTGTATCTGAAATATTGAAAAGAAAAATGCAGCACAGGAAACTAAATGCTACTGGAGACACTATAGGATGGAGTTGGCAAAGCAGCCAATCTAGGAGCTATGATTGGCTGTACCTCCAGTATATTTATTGGTCAAACTATTTAAATAAGCATTTATAAGGGTTTTTTTGGGGCCTGGGATTAAGTGTTTGTGGATTTTTAGTATTTACGGACAGATGTCGTCCTGTACTTGCCACCGTGAATACCGGGGGTTGCTCCATTATTATCGTCATCGCTTGTGAAGATATTTTCAAAAGCTTCAATAGTTAGTGTTTCAAGGCTGAGTTTACTAATTAGGGAAAAAAATATCAGATTTTTTTGCTTCTGACCAACTGATTAAAGCTAAACACCCCTTTTCACCCCCCAAAAAATAGTCTGATTTAGTTCAGATGGAACTGGATCTCTGTGGTGTTTGCCAGACCTTTATTGACAACACACCTTTCAGGCCTTGAAGATACCTTGTGTTGGCCCAGGCACAAGGGTTTGCACTTGAAATAGTTTGGAAAAATCCAGTTTTTGAAGTGGATGAGTAAGTGTGACACCACACAGATGAGTAAGTGTGACACCACACAGATGAGTAAGTGTGACACCACACAGATGAGTGTGTGTGAGTTGTACAGAGACGACGTGGAGATGAGGTAGGTCAAACTGGAGGACAGAGGTCACTGATAAGGAGGCCTGTCTGGATCTCTCGCCACCTTCCTGACACTCTCGCCCTCATTCTCTCCTCTCTCCAGCTCTCTTTCACTCCACCGTTGTATCTTTATTGTCGCTGCCATCTGTTCCATATGCGGCAGCCCAATTAGAGAGTTGATCTTTGACCCCACCTGTCCAAATTCAATTTGGAAGTACAGGACTGTCCTCATGCTCCCCCTTCCTCCTGTTACTGTTGCAGTATCTTCTATGGATCGGCTACGAAGACTTTGACCTTTTCCTTGTTATTTTTTCTGCAGGGCCTGATTTGATCCGTCAGCCTTATGTGGGTTGGGTTTTCACCTCCAAGAGTCCTGTGGCTGTCAGCTGACCATGGTGGTCTAAACGGAGGAACCCCAGGAAGAAGCACAGTGTGTTTTTGCTCTTTCTACAACTAGGTAGGGACCAGAAGACGGGGAGAGACACGGACCAGAAGAAAGATCAAGAAACTTGATTAGACAAAAAAATGTCACGAAACAAAGAACTGGTGCTTTTCTACATTAGGTTTAAACTGTCTCAGAGAAACTATCCGATCCAACACATATTGCCAAACGAGCCCCCGGACGGCACGGCTGCCGGGGACGCAGGGATGGATGACGAGCAGACGTTAGAGAGGCACGCTAATGGGACTTTTAACGGGACGAGTCCAGGATCCCCTAGGCGGCACCAGGCAGCGTCGGCAGCAACAATGGACGCAGTAAAAGTGGCCCTGCGAGACACGGCCCGCGAGTTCGAGCTGCGCTACTCCCGCGCCTTCAACGACCTTCATAGCACGTTGCACATCACACCGGCCACCGCCTACCAGAGCTTCGAGAACGTGATGGACGAGGTGTTCCGGGACGGCGTCAACTGGGGCCGCATTGTGGGGCTCTTCGCGTTTGGCGGTGCGCTGTGCGTGGAGTGCGTGGAGAAGGAGATGAGCCACCTGGTAGCCAGGATTGTAGAGTGGATGACTGTCTACCTGGATGAGCAGATTGAACCTTGGGTGGAGAGCCAAGGAGGATGGGTGAGTCTTATAAAAACACACACACACAGACTGTCAAGGCTCATGTTGTTTGCTTGTGCTGCCACACTCATAAAGAAAACTTTGATATGCTGGTTTGATTACATGGGGAAGTTCAGTTCAGTTCAGATTCCCGCAGGGAAGATTTCCATGTCGACACCTTTGTTTGTGGAACCCTGCTGGCAGCAATCAGATTGAAAAACAGAAATCGATACCTTCCTGATTTTTGAACTAGATGTGGGGTTGACATGTGGGCTTTAGAAATTAAACACTTTTTGCTGAAGCGATGCACCAATAAGAAGGTGGAACTGGCTCTGATCGCTAGAAAGCGATCAGAGCCTCATTCAGTGCAACAAAGACGATTGATCTACAAAGGCATCAAGCAAGAGCATGTACTTTGAGTTGATTGAAAGGTAAGGTAATTTTATTTACATTGCATATTTTCAGCAACAAGGCAATTAAAGTGTTTTAAAAAGTTTATGAACATACTGTGTAACATAAACGCAGATAATTCTTTATTGTTTTTAAGTTTCTAAACTACAGCGTCCGTCAATGAACTTGTAGAATTATTGTCTGTTCCTGTTATGTCCTTTAGAAAATGTTAATTTACTGATTAAATGTAAAACCTAAAAATAAATGAAATTGGTAGCTGACGGCCACTGTTATATTCAGCCACAAAAGGAAAACCAGAAAGTGGCATCAGTCAGACAAGTATGATCGGTACATCGTAAACAATAGAATGTTTCTTTTCTTTTCAATATAAATGTGATGCATATTAGCTGAAGATTGCTGTTATAGTTAACCAAGGAATGAGAATAGAAACCAGAAATCGGCATGAGCCATACAAGCGTGATGGGAGCATTCCTTGTGTTTCTCTGTCAGGACTACACCTGCTTCACTGTGTAGTGTTAATGTGTCGGATGCTTTGAGTCTTGGCCGCCTGCCGATGTTGACCTGCAGGGCTCGGGTTTCATTTCATCACACGCTGTGTCTCTGCTACCCAGCCGTGAACATGCCTTTGACTCGACGACACGCCGGGCGTCCGGTCGGCCGCCCTGACCGGCAGACGGGAACAGACGTCCGGATTAGCTGCGTTGGTTGAGAGGAACGTTCTGCAGGAGTCAGCACACAGTGACGGAGAACCGTCTGGGTTTAGAACCCAGTAAGAGCAGGATGTTTGCGTGGTCAGCAGCTGTTTCAGCTGTCCACTAATTGATCAGCATCTGGGAACTCGATGAGCTGGATCGAAGTGAGGGGGCTTAACGGGCTTTGTAGCCGTCCTGCAGCCCGCCTACCTCAGCGCGATGGAAGTTCTCCTCACAGGGAAAGATGAAGTCCAGGGCTTTTACAGATAGTCCTTTGTTTGTGCGGTCAGTTGATTGGCTCCGTGCTTTGTGCTTCCACTCCCTCTCCATCTGACCAGTTTATCAGGACAGTGTTTTTCTCTTGTGCTCTTTGCCAAAGCAGCTGCATTCACATGAAAGCTATGCATGCCTCTTTTTTTTTTTTTTTTTTTTTCTGGGTGTAGTTGTCTAGTGCAGTGCAGCACTGTTGTTTTCTTTGTGTTGTATCACCTCCAGGACAGTCGAGGTCAGCGGTTTTCCTTTGTCCCATCCATTTGATTTTATGATATAGAGCACCAGAGGGAGGAGCTGTTTATAGTCACCCTCTGCTGGATAACAACAGGTCAGAGGTCGGTTCTATAGAAACCGACATCTCAGCATTCGGAGGCATGTTTGTGAAACTACAGCTAGGTGGGTATAGCCCTGCTGTTTGTGCACAGAAACGCATTTCAGGGTTAGCTACCTGGATTTTGCAGGAGTCTGATTTAGCAACCGGCTAACAGGGTGTGTTTTGTAACCATAAAACTTTACAACATGCTGTTAGTTGTTACATAATTGAGTTCCCACCTTTACAAAAAAAAAAAAAAAAAAAAGCGCGTGCTGATCTCATGATTACACTCCTGCTGCACTACTTTTTTGGTGGTCTGCACTGACAGATTTTAACCACTGCTAGTGTTAGGACCTCAAGAGGAATTCCATACATATAGTGAATCGTGCATGCATTGTTAAAACCCCATTGTTAAACCATGTAACATGTAAGTGTTTTTGGGGTGGCAGTTAAGGGTTAATATAGGACTTAACATAAGCTAGCAGATATGCCGATCAGAATTTTGTGACCCATTTTTGACTTAGTTTATAGAAAGTTTTGTCACAGCTCCTCATTCTGATTATTCCAATCATTTTAAAACAAATAGTTGTGATTTTTAAAATGCATCTTGCTGCTTTTTGCCAACTATCAGTATCAACCTTAATACTGAGTAGTGTGAGCAAATGTCTACACCCCGTGCAAGGTCGGAGTTCTTAGTTTTCAACTAGCCGATCGTGCCAAAAACCAGCCCATTCCAATCACATGTCGGTGCGACTCTAATCACCGCGTTTTATGAAGAAGACTTTGTATAATTGTTGCCTGCAAAAATATTAAAACCGCTTCAGCACTACATTGTTGGCATACCTAGCAGTAACTTGGAATGCACTTTCACATGATTGATGTGAGAGTGAGGGGTTTTTTGGTGGCAGCGAGTATGTTATTTGGAAACATGAACCACTTGGAGATCAGTCTAAATTTCCCAACATAACCACATGTTGACGTCAGTGTTGTTGTTAATAAACATATCTGACCATTACCAATGATCTCAAGCTTCCTCCATTTGGCTTAGCATAAGCTACATCAGTACTATTTTAGGCAAAGATAAGTGTGTGTGGCGTGCTAACTGATTAGCGTGTCAGTGTCACCCGGACTGGGAGACGTGCATGACTTCATGAAAAATTTTGAATGGATGAGGATGATGGATGTTTCCATTTACAGTTGTTTCACTTCTCTCCTGCAACTGCAGTTGGCACATGATGTTGCGTCCTTCCTTTTTTTTTTTTTTTTTTTTTGTCTTCATCTTATTTTCTAGATCCATTCAGCTCATTAAACTTGTTAGGTTCTGATCTGTTTGTGACAAATCTGGGCCACTTCCAGTGGTAGCCCAACTTCAGATCTACTGCTAGGTGTTTTACCGCTGGTGCTGTGACTTTTCCCCTTTCATTTTTACTTATTTCCCCGTTTCTCCTCAGACTCTGCCTCCACTTTCTCTGAACCATATCGGTCTCTTGGTAAAAACCCGTATAATACTTTGTTGTGGGATTTTTTCTTTTCGTCTGTCTTTCATTTCCTCTTCTCTTCCTCGCTCTCCTCCCCCGACGCCTCCTCAGAGGAGGGAAGTCAAAGCCGTTGGCAGATGTGGGTATCGCTGTGAGGCAGGTGTGCTCTTACTGTTAGCTGATGAAATATCAGTCTGCCCTGAGAAGCAGCAAGGTCACTCTCTCTGCTGCGCTGAAATATTTCTCAGTCCTTGTACTTGTTAATTCATTGTTATTGTTACAATAGCAATGAGTTAGAGGAATTGAAACTGAAGAGGAAAAAAAAAAAGTCAACATCATATGTTCGATGTGAATGAGTCACGTGAAGCAATCCTTTGTGTTGTAGAAATGCACTGATTGGAGATTTTAGTGAGTGTTTGACTGGGTGATAAAACAGCAAACTTGCTGTAATACATGTAGCCTTTGTGAAAACTCGCCATCTGCTAAAGTCTCCTTCTTTTTTAAAATTGATCCCCTCGGATATATTCCTGCCCTTACTTCAATGTATGTACTGTCACCTAGCAACTGTGAAGAAACTAAATATAAGCTGGTAAAAATGGAACTCAAAATCTTGCTGAAGTTTTTTGTTTCAGTTAATCCATTTAAATTAATCCATTTAAATTAATTGGAAATATATATATTTCTTTTAGCAAAAATGCTATTTAAAAAAAACTACTTTGTCTACTATTACAAGAACAGATCTTCAGGAGATTGATCCCACCACCGCAAATGTATGAATTAAAAGTTTCTTAACCACAATGCAACTGTTTTTGTATCTGAAATACACACACCTATTTATTACTCCCACACTTGAAGGTTCGTGATTCTAAAAGTGTTTAATACTTATTTTTTATTTTACCTGATAGAGCAGAGTTTCCTTATTCAAAGTTTTATTTCATCTTTTTAACTGAAAGTATTTTTGATTCTTCACTGACTGAATGAAAATTCCTCCAGAAGTCAAATAAGGATTATTTCATCCTATTTACTCTGCGACTTTTCCTTCAGAGTGAACTGGACTGGTGGTTTTTACATGCAAGAGTAAGAGTAACACCTTCTATAGAATCTCCTTTTCTTTTTCTTTTTTTTTTTTTTTTAACAAGTCCTAAGTATGAAAGCTATTGATATTTATTTTTATTCAGCTGTCGAGAACAGCAGTGGAATCACAGAAGATGGCACTAAGTTGAAATTCACTCGCAGCATTGTTTTACTTCAGGGTTCGTCGATTCTATATTAGGACCGGGTTACTATTCGAGCTCTCAGCCCTTTAACATTATTTTTACTCAAATGTCTAAAACGCTGCAACATCTCAGAAATCAGGAACAAGTGAAATTTTAATTTTGAAATATGCAGAAGCCCCGTCTTTCCTACAGTATACTGCTATAGGAGGTTGCACGTTTTTGCTGCATATTTCATAAAATGTTCTTCAAAAGACAAAGAAAACAGAAAAGCAGATTCCCAAACTGGGAAAATAGTTGAGTTGGGGGCGGGAGGAGGAGATGCATATTGAAAAGTGAAAGGTGTTTTGCACAACAGAGCATCCTCCGCCATGGGGAAAAGTGAAAGCCTGAGCTTAAACGATCCCGTCGGAGCCTATTTTGGAGTGTTCCCTGTCCGGGCTGCTGAGATATCTGATTGGAGCTGAGGATGGGAGATAAATGGGCTCAGCCAGAATTCTCTCTCTGCAGCTCGCGCTTTTAAAAGAAGCAGCCGAGTAAAGCCATATATTGTGGGATAATAAACCTCCTTGGCAGACAGCGGAGAGGTAGAGACAGTGCCACCGACCTAATAATGCCGCTTCCACCAGAGGAGGCGATGGCAGTGATTACTTGGTGGAGATTGAGCTGCCTCAGGGTGGGGGTGAGGAAGGGGGGATGGGGTTATTACCAATTAGAGATGAATAATATCTCAAGCAGCTACTGGGGAAAACAGTGTTTTTTGTTTTTTTTTTTGTTTGTTTTTTTTTTCTACTTTGACAGCCTAATAAAGGCGAACCTCGCTGCCATGGTCTAGGGACGCTTGGCTGTAGCTTGATGGGAACAAGGGAGCGTTTCAGTGGGAAAACGAGGGAAAAAGGGACACCATTACTGCAGGCGGCGAGCTGCACTAATGGTTTCAGTGAGGTCACGGAAAGTTAACTACAAGAGGAACGAGCTCACATTATATATATATATTTTTTTTAGTCACTTGAACTTCTGCAGCGACTGCTCTGACATGTTCCACATTTTGTTACATTTTTTAAAATGTGACAAACATTTTATTGGCTTTATTTGTGAATGGTAAGACAGGAAAGAGGGTTATGAGAGAGAGAGCGAAGACATGCGGCAAGGGTCATCGACCCGGGACGGCCATGTTGAGGACTATGGCCTCCGTATTCGTGTCGCACGATCTACCCAGACATCACCGGAGTGCCTCAAAGTGCGTCACATCTATCTGTGGGGCTGCATCTGAAAACAAGATAAAAATCTTAAAGCTGTCATTTTGAACCGAAGGGAAAACAACTTTGACTGACCCATTTGGTCAAAAGTTCCCCGTCAATAAAACAAATTCCTTTCTACAAGCACAGTGTTTCTCTATTGTCCATAACATACCGACCCACGCACACCGTAGCTGTCGAAGGTATTCTCAACTTGTATATGTGTATCACTTTACCAGACATTTTGGGAAATTACCCTTTAAAAAAAGAAGTTCATCTGAGCAAATTATTATGTATTTAGTAGGAACTGACCTACTGTAGACTGAGATATGGAAAGCAGTTCATAAAGCTGGTCTAATACAGTCATGAGCAGATCTGTTGATGTAGTTGCTGTGTAATCCTTAGAGTAAAATTATTATTTTTTACTCTAGTTGCACATTGACTTTTTTAAGAATCCCACTGTTCATTTGGATAATAATTGGTACCTCAAGAATCCCTTTAAAATAAATGGAACAAAGACATTTAGACTTTGTGAATTTAATAGGCGTTTACAGGATCAGATGAAGTCGCACCGACAAATCAGCACCGATATATGAGATACCTGTGAAACTGATCTTCATTACCTCCTCAAATGTTGAAAATCATCCCACAGTTGCAAACCTTTTGACTTTGTAGCCATATTACTTGAATTATCATAGGGGAATAAAACAAACAAACAACAAAAACAGTATTGGCCAAAAATGTGATGCAACATAGAGACCCATTTGTTTTGACACAAGGTTTATTGACGACCTATGACACAACTCGCAAAAAAACATCTCACTGTTAGTAAAGTGCTGCAAAGACTGACATCTTGGAGTGAGCAAGTCTCCATAACAACCATTAGATGTCATCTACATAGCAACAGCTTGTTTTGGAGCGATTCCTGCCCTACTCTGTTGCTAACACAAATGGGGATTTGCTCAGCATAAATATTGAAATACCAGAAAATCCCACTAGTAAACTCAACATCATCCACTATACTATTATATATATATATATATATATATATATATATAAGATTACCAGAAGAGGTGTCAATAATTATGCAACCCCTTATTTAGGGAAAACGATCATGGGATTCATTCCTGACTGTTCTCAAATGAAATGTCTGATTTTCTTGTTACTACGATGATGGTATGTCGACACAAGTTTCACACATTTGAAGGGTTTTTATTCTTTGAACTGAGGGCCCTGATAAATTGTGAGTGTAAGCAGGCTGGTTGTACATTAAAGTGGACAGTGAGAATGAGATTCAAGTCTCCAAGAGGGTCTGTTCATTGACTTGTTTTGACTCGGGGGGCACCTGAGCTTCCAGTGCACCGTTCTCTCTGGCAGACATATTTACTGTCTCTCCTCGTCTGTAATTAACATGCACATCAGATGCGCGGTTAAATCGACGGAGGAAATCTCACTCTTGGGACTTATCCGGGTTCCCCCCCCCCCACTCTCTCTCCCACCCATTCTCTGCCTCCACCCCCAGCCGAGGCTTCGTTTTCTTTACATCTCCCCCTCTGTGTCCTTCCCTCTCTCCTTCCTCCTGCCACCGATTGATTTTTGGACCGTGTTTTTCTTTGTGCACCTCCATCTGCATTGCATCATCCTCACGTCGATAATCTTTTTCTGAAGTTCTTGATTCAGCTCCTCGTGTCCCGGCAGTCTCTCTTTTATCGTCTCTCAACTCCAGCCACTAAATCCGCCATAGACCCATAACCGCCCACCCTCTAAATTCCACCGTTTTCCAGAGTTTTCTCCAATTGATCACTTTGTTAAATAGTAGATATTGTTGTAACGTCCAAAACCACTTCGACCCTCTCTGGCTCACCATCCTTCCCATCCTCGCCACCTTCGTCTTTCCGTTCATCACTTTTTCCCCCCTCCCCACCTCAATCAACTCCCAGAGTTTTGTGTTTGCTAATGAACTTTCCAGAACTGAGTGGGTGCACAGAGCCAGACCTGCAACATTGTTGTTGTCTATTTTTATAGAAGTGTTTTTTTTTTTTATTGTTGTTTTTTTATTGTATGGTGGCGCACTGCAGAGGGGAGGGGACGGCGCCAAGTCAGACTGGGTCACGTGACTTCTTCAAACAAAGAACATGCGGCCACACACACACACACACACCTAGAAATTCGCCTCGCCATCTCTTTAGTTATGCCACACAGGTGTGTCACAGCTCTGCAGACAAAGGACCTGATGATGGAAAAGCCAGTTTCGCCTTTGTCTCTTCCTGACACGGCCGTCGGATCAATGGCGGACACTTTTTGTTCAAATCGTATCAATAAGCGGCTCTGTGTGTGTGCATGGGTGTGTGTGTGTGGTGGGCGGCTTTATGCAGATAACACGCCCAGCCATGCTCCCTTCTCTATTGTTTTTGCATGCATATATTAAAGCCGAGCATCGGTTTGGTGACATCAGAGGTGACCGCTTGTTCAAGCGAGTCAAAAGTCAGGGTCACAGCAGCAAACACTCTGATTCACTCGCCTATGACCTTATGAGCAATGGTTGTTTTTTTTAGTTGTGTTTTCCAGACGATCCCTGGGTTTTTTTTGTTTTTGTGAGAATAAATTTCTGTAGCATGTACTATGGTACCTTCCAAAGGCGGTCATGCCTACGCTTCCACGGATTATAAACAGAAGTGCACCAATTACAGTTTTCTGGCTGATCTTTTAAAAGTCAAGACTGCCGATTCCGATTTTGCTTGATTGTTGAGACGCGCCGACATATCGGCTCAGAATTCCTTAGTTTTGGATGCTCAGTGGTGAGCCTATGCTTAAATGTGAAGCTGAATTTATCCACCAATCTTATCTAACTCTAGAGAGGTCTAAAAATCAGCCACTGCCGTCTGTTGCTCTGCTGTGAGAGAGGTTTGACTGTTGCTTGGCAGCATTTCAGACAAAAAAATTGGTATCGGCCAAAATCGGAATCGCCAGAGAATGCAATTGGTGCACCACTAAGCGATACCAATGTTTTCTTGTCAGAAATGTTCCTAAAATAACATGAA
Organism: Poeciliopsis turrubarensis; assembly: GCA_010277015.1. Lineage (NCBI taxonomy): Eukaryota > Metazoa > Chordata > Actinopteri > Cyprinodontiformes > Poeciliidae > Poeciliopsis > Poeciliopsis turrubarensis. The sequence continues at coordinate 491,208 of VMRN01000117.1, forward strand.
AGTTGATGAGTAGGAGTGGTAGTTGACTGGATATTTTAATGGTTATGAGTTTCATTCAATCTGTCACATGTTGACATGACGCTGGGCACCTACTGGTGTGTGATTTGGTGTGTGTGAATGTGTGTGTGTGCAGCTGGGCCCATCTGTTACCTTCTCCATCCTTTCTTCCTTACTTCATTCTTTCCCTCCCTTCCTCCCTCCAAGGCAGCTTCCTAATCAGAGAGGCCCTGACTTCCCCAGCCAGTTGGACCAGTTCCAGCTGAGAAAGACGATCCCTCCAGTGTCCTGGGTCTTCCTCTGGGTGTCCTTCATATGTATTACATACATTATAAAGTCGTATTTTTTGCCCAAGTTTTTACTGCAGTAAATTTTGCTGGCTGTTTATGGTCCCACTTCTAAATTGACTTAAAAGTAGAAATGGAGGGTGAGGGAGCGGGGGGATATCGACTGACAATAAAAAAAACTTTTCATTTTAGTACCGTATAAAATAATAATAAAAAATAAATAAATGAAATAAAAGGCTTCTGTAAAAAAAATTTTTACAAATTGTTTCCGTTTGGATTAAGCTCTTGAAGCATAATTTTAACCATTCTTGAGTAAACCGATACAGACGCCATCATGAGGCCTTCAATGTACGCATACGTGTTGGTGCTTAGGTGATGTATCATATGGAAACACAAAGAAACAATACATCTATTCAAACTAATGTTTTCCCCCCTTCTGTCTCTTTCTATATATATTCAGTAGCTGGAAAACAACCAGCCTGTCGACAGCAGTGCTCCTATATGTGTTTATAACTCAGTTGATCATATGATAGATGAGACCTGAAGTCCTGCAGCACATTTCACACACAGGAGCACACTGATACACCAGCACCGCCTCAGAATCTCCTCCTCGAAAATGTTATCAGACATGATATTGATCACGTGTCTATCGTAATATACTGCATATTGTAGATTTATTGCCCAGCACTGCATCTAAATAGAGGAGTTGGCGTCTCACCCTGTTGAGAAAGGGAAGAAAGTAAGGTCCAGAAGTTCATTAGACTGTAACAAGCAAAGTTCACTGCACTATGAATGAGCACATAGCTCCGCTCCTATCAATCGCACATCCCAGATGATTTGCACCTTACTCACCTTGTGGTCACAAGTGACGAGATGGAGCTGGAAGATCATAAACAAAAGCTGAAAATAGAAGTTACAATGCTTGTTCAAATTTTAGACAAAAAATGACAACGCCAAAATCGTAATTAAAATGTCTGTTTTGTTTTAGGCTTTGGCCGATCAGTAATGTTAACCAGTCATGTCAGATCAGGCTTCGTCCAGGTCAAGCAGGGTTTTTTTTTTGTTTTGTGGTGTTTAAAGCCCGGAGAAGATGAGGATGCAGGGAGGCTGATGCAGGAGGCAAAGGGCTTCAGGAAGAAGATGCTGGTGACTCAGCTACGTGAGGAAACAGTATGTGGGTCAATAGGTGAAGCAGCATGAATGATGCGCTCCGCATGCAGCCCGCATGTTGTGTGACAGAGCGACTGAATGTCTGCAGCGAGCCTCAGATGCCTACGTGCTGCTCCACTTTTTTAGAGCTTAGTGGGAAAATCGGGTCACCAGCGAGAACACACAACCCCCCGCCCCCATAACCGCTCATTTCTCCGTCTGTGTTCCCCTCTTTCTCGCTCTCTACTGCTGGTCGTCCCCTCGTTTTTCCCACCTTTTCTCTCCTTCCTCTGGGAAAGGATTTTTTTCTCTCCCGTTTGTCTTAATGCAGCCTGGGCATCCATACACATCCGTTCCTTCCTAATTGCATTTTTCTCCCCCCACCATCCTCCTCTCTACCCTCTTCTGTGTTCGTATCCATGATCAGATTATGGAGCATATCATGGGATTAGTAAATCTCCTGGTCTGTATTAAATTTGGGGAACTGAGGGCTGGATAAAGACGGCTGATGAGTCTTTCATGATAATGCAGAGTCCTTCCCGGGGAATAAATGATGCTAGAGAGCATCAGAGCCATCACTGTTATATTCACCAATGAATAGCCAGGGGGAGGCAGTGATGGAAGAAGCTGTAATCAGCAGGTTTCCAGAGAGAGAGGGAAAATAATTGAATTGGAGAACAAAAAGGAAACTTGTCACTTGCTGATAGATATTAATCAGATGTGGAAATGCATCTTTCAGGTTTTCCAACTTTCTTGGACATGAACGATGCTCTCTGCGCAGACTGTCTGGGTTTCCCCCTTCTGAGAGTGCATCACAGCAGCCACGTTTGGTCAGCTTTAATCAAACTCCCAGTCGGTTTGCCTAGAAAGTCTGGTTCTTTTGGGGAGGTGTGGATGGGCAACCAAACTCTGATGCAGATCAAAAAAGCAACTCTAGTTGGCTTACTAAAAACCCAGTGAAGTGAACTCTGGCGGGGTTCCAATACATGTATGAATGCCAAGCTGACCAGAGACCGCTCAAAAAGAGGACTACAGCACAGGGCATTCTGGGTAAATGCAACCAAATCAAAGTCTAGTACTAGTGGAAGAAATGGCTTTTGATCTTTTCCCAATGCCAAAAGAGAAACCTTACAACCGCTAAAATCCACTCCATTTTTGTTAACGTTTCATGAAGAAGGAAGTTGCGCTCAGTGTCTTCTTTGGAGGTTTTCATCTCATCTACCTTCAGTGATTTTTTTGGTGCAGCGCCACCACAGGCGAGGGGCAGAGGGGACAGGTTTCTTAATGGTTTGGTTTATTTGACACAGTGCAGAAAGAGAACCACACCTGCTGAAAATGTAGGAAATGTTGCAACTTCGGTCCCAAATCAAACCAAGTACCGGACTATCAGGTGCAACAAAACTCTTAGTTGCTAACTGTATTCCTCCTTTTTTCTGTTTCTTTTTCTGGTTTTGTCTCATCGCTCTCTACTCTGCCTCCCTTTGTTCCTTCGTTCCGTCTCTCCCCAGTCCAGCTCGCCGTTCCCTGTTTTTCTCCTTCAGCTCCTCCAGACAGATGGCAGGTCTGTGGGTCATGGTGAGGTGTCAGGGTGGGGTGAAGGCCTACAGGGTGAAGGGTTTTGTTGCTGAACACATCCTTTCCTGGTAGCCTTTCTGTTTTCTTTGCTGTCATTCTCTCCACTGTCCCAAACATCTGCTGTCTCTGCCAGACTCTCTAACATGGTCCAGAGTCCTTAGTGTTCCTGCTGCGTCGTATCAGTGTGCACACTAGATATGTGTGTGTGTGTGTGCATGTGTTTGCTGACAGAACTAGGTTCTGTAGAGAAACAGCCCCCAGAGTGCGGCGGGGAACAGATTGGAGTCTGAGCCTCCTTGTCCTGACTCATTAATCTCCTCTTTAATTCATGGTCTCACCACCGGCTCAGCTCAGGCACACACACACATAGACATGCGTGATGTCGCCTTCAAGGTCCAGAAAGTGGAAGAAAGACTACTTTCTGGCACTTCTTCGCTTGGCATGAACTACCACACGTGTTATCACCGAGGGGAGGTTTAATCATTTAATTTCCTTGTGTTGATGATGCTTTCTTCTGCCTGGAAATGATCCATCAAACTTTAAGCCGCCCCTTCCTTTGCCCTGCGCCATTCCATGAAGCCCAGGGTTGGTGCTTTGTTTTCTGATCGCCTTGCCAAACTCGGCACATGAAAGGAATTCAAAAAGCATGTTTCTAAACAACAAAAGTTGACCGTAGGACTGCATAATTCAGCGACATCATAGGACAAGAAAATCATATCACACAGATTAAATTATCAAGAAGAAACCACATGAGATCCACACATGAAGAGGTGGTTTATTCAACTGTTTGGGGACATTTAGTAACAACAGCTCCGTCTCCTCTGCTTTCATCTGGATATGGGGAACAAAAAAAGAGATTTGGGTTTAAACAAACAAATCAGTTCTGAAAAGTCCAGGCAGCAAGAGTTAAAAAGACATTTTTTAAAATTTTTTAAAAAGGTTTATGTTCTGGCTGTCTAATAATTTCCACATTTGAGAATAAAGACCAAACGATATGGAAATAAACTTGTAATAATACGTGAGTAATATAATATGAGAACAAAGTACAAATAGAAAGTAAAGGCATGCAAACATCAGAATAAAATCGACAAGGTCAAGACAATATAACTAAGTCGATAAGTCATAATAATTTGATAATAGTCGTTGTAAAACGAGATTAATGGCTTAGTAGAAAGACTGTATTCCCCTACTATTATGAAAATAAAATTGTAGTTGTACGAGAATGAGGTCATAATGACATGAGAATAAAGCCAAAATATGAGAATAGTCACAAAGCCAAAATATGAGAATACCCACAAAACCAAAATATGAGAATAGTCACAAAACCAAAATATGAGAATAGTCACAAAGTCAAAACAATGCAAGAAAGTTTTCATAATACTATAAAAAAGTAGCAAAAATATGAAAATATTTAACAGTTAACAGTCAAAATAATGAGAATAAAATTGTGAAAATAAAAGGTGTAAAAATGTGAGAATAAAGTTAAGTATAAATTTACATCATGCTTTAGTTGCACATTTCTGTCCAACATGTTGCTATAAAATGAAATTCTTATTATTTTTCAAATTGAACCTACAGATAGCATACAAGTAAAGTGAAATAAATAGGTCCACGAATTGATCCCTGATGGACACCACAAAAGACATTGTAAAAGTTTTGCTATTCACATAAAGCACTGCGGTGCTGATCCTTTAATCCCCGCAGCACATTGCTGAGAAGCAATGGGAATGCTGTGGTGAGAGTATTAAAAGTAGCTCTGAGGTCTTGAAGCCCAAATAAGACAGAGGTGTCTAACTCAATGAAAGATTACAAGTAGATATAAAAGTTCACCGTTTCAAATGGCTGTTTGTGGTTACAAGTAATCTGTCTTGTGGGTTGTTTGAAGATTTTCTGGATGACCCTGAAGAGTTCTACTGGGTCTCTCCCCTCAAACATAATGAGATTCAAAGTTTTTATCCCACCATTTTATCTCTGGCGCCACTGTGGATTTGTTTAAATTTGGAGTTGTTAAAATTCTCAGTTGGATCCTTTTCGGAATGCCGCTGCTGCCTGTCAGCTTTAACGTGTCACATTCTCATATTGCGAGGAGCGCATCCAAGAAATAAGCAGAGGGGAACCACATCCAGGCATACTAAGCAATGGAAAAAGAACATCTGACTTTAAGACATGCACATTTTTGCCATTACAAGCCGAATGGATGCACTCTGCTTCAGGGATCAATAAATCTAACATGCATTTTGTTATATTATTTCTTCACAGTGGTTGGGTTTTTGGGGTTTTTTGACTAGTTGATAGAGCAGTATTAGTCTTTCGCCAGGATTTTTCTACACCAGTTTTTGCGCTTACCCTTAAAAACCTCTTAAACCAAAATGCCTGAGTTGTGAGGTCAAAGTAGTTTTTCACTCGTCAGAGCTCCGTTCCACTCAAATTCCTTCCTCTGGCGGTCATGTGGGATCTTTGGCATTGGACCTGACGATCTTATCCTTTCAAATGCCTTGGCAATAAGATGCAAACGGGGACGGAAGCCCATAAGGAGGAGCAGGAAGAAATGGAACTCGTGGAGATGATGAGAACATTGATAAGGACGCAGGAACAGACCTTTCCATTGTTGGCTTCACATCTTAACTGGACACAGATATGAAGCTTTAAAGACTTAAACAGGCGTCCTGAAACCACAACTTGATTGGGACGATTAAAGTACTTGCGGTAAAATGAACTAATCATATGATAGTGATGACCCAGTGTAAATAAGCATCGCATTTAGGAGGCTGTATGATATTCAAACTGTAACAGTTTTTCATAATTTAAAGTCCAGGAAGTCGAAGGAATGCACAAAGTAGAAACAATGTGCGTTCTTTGTTTTGTGTCTGTTTCTATTTGAGCAAGATGATACTGTGGCTAGGTGGGTAAAGCTAAGTGTAAGCCAGGGAAGACCCATGTTTAAACTCTTCATCAAAATCTGAATTTCAACAACACAGAAGCATCTTCAGTTTCTCAGATTGGCTTTGAATGTTTTGTATCCCCCATTTCAAGCAGAATTTCCTTTTTGTAGATGTTCCCTTTTTCAGTCATTGTGTATGAATGTTACCATTCCTTAGTGATCACCTTTCTCAAAAATGTATCATTTTTACTTAAAATATTCTTATTTTGTGCCTGACTCAGTTTTTATTTTTTATTAAGCATTTGTTGATTCTGAATATAACACTTAGTTTTCCACATATCTCCTATAAACTTCAATGTTTTTTTAAAATTCCTGTAAAATTCCCCCCACTCATTTCATCTGTAACCTACTCAAACATTTAGTCACTGATTTTTTGTTTTCTGCAGGATCAGTTTTTTTCTGCACAGTAAAAGGTATGTTGTTTACAAAAACGGTCTTGAGTCACAGATAAATTGGCTCAGATTTTCCTAATTTTGAGAGATCAGTGATCGGTCAATACTTGTATGAGAATCTGGTCTCATCTACTGATGTTACCTCCAAAACTGTGCGTGGTTGACAATAATCACAATAACAATTAAAAAGCGTCATCCCAGGGTTGCCAACTTCCTGACTTTGTCGCTAAATTTAGCAACTTTTGGACAAAAATATTGGTTTTGGACAAAATTAGCAGATCAGGCTTTTTAATGAACAGTGATCAGCCAATCGTTGGACCACTAGTATTCAATAATCTCATCTCTTGCTCCTGCTGACGATGTTTTTTATTTTGAGACGTTGGATGAAGAGCCAGGCTAATGCTAACATGTTTTCTCACTCATTTTATATTTCAGATTGTAATGTATTTCAATGCAGTTTATAGACAAATCTGGTAGAAAAAGCTATTTGAATGTATTAAAATTGTACTGTTTCAGCTGTTTTCCTATTTGTACAGCAGGTCACATGACAGACTGAATGCTGCAGCAGCCTATATATATATATATTACAATAAATGTCATAAATCATAAATTAATGGAGAAAATCCCAATTGTTAATTGAAAAAGTAGTTACAATACCTATAATAAAGTTTTGCAAACTTTACGCATGCTAACTTTATTGGTGTATTTTTATTTTATTTTTTCACTGCTCAAAGTGCAAATTCATAATTCATGAAGCCACATACAACAAGTGTAATTATTTCATAAGGAACTACGTAGTAAATGTAAACATACCTTAATCTGGGCATTTCTTCAAGGTGTTTTCCTGTCCAGTTGAGGACATTTACAATGATAATCCTGTGTGTCTTAGTTCATGCTAGGAGGGAAAAGCTACCCTAAACTAGATTGTGACAGTCCTGGTTTTGGCTGAGCTGGTGAATGAACAAATGTGCATTTGTTAATATTTTGAGCATTCATTTTTGTCTGCAGTCATTCAATAAAGTCCAAGGTTTTCTGTCAGGAGTCAGAAGTGATTCCACACACAGTAACAGACAGACGTCTTATCACCAAGTCTCACTTCCTTAGCATAACCGTCCTAAAAGTGGGTTGTTGTTGTTGCCAGTGCTGTCCTTGGCCTGAGCTGTGTTTTGACAGATGTTTGCCTCCTTGAAGAACTTCTCTCAATAACCAGTTGTGCCCTCTGTAAACATATAGTCTGGCACAGCTTAATTAGCGAGTGTATAGAATAATAAAGGGAGTCTTTTTAAAGATACTGAATTTAAGAGGGTGAACTGTAATTAAACTGTTGGACTATCCCAGAGATAATAACAGTAAATAGAGAGGGAATCTGGGGTTGGAGTGAGAAAATCTTTCTCCGTTGTGTGCTTGTGGCTCAGCGTGTCTCCTGGTAATGTTTATCGTACAGCATGTTTATCATCTCAGATACAGTGAGCCATTCAGAGCATCATCTGACTTGCACTTTCACATCACGTCAGCACTCCGTTAGGAGCTGTATGTGGATCAGAGCTGAGCAACTGATCCTTTAATCCCGTCATAGACCGTTTGTCACGGTGTAAATCAGAGGTCGCATCACCTTCCAACCTCACGTCACAATCGGTTTCACCGGGCAGAACAGGGAGTCGCCTCCGTGTCTGTGTGTGAGGTAATGTAAACAGCAGTGTCATCATGCAGTCGGATATGACTGAAACTTCTTTTTTTTTTTTTTTTTTTTTGCAAAAAAAAACAAAACACACACATGAAGCAATAGTGTTGCACGCTGGCCCATGCGTTGTTTGCGTGGAAGCAAGCAAGTGTTGCAATTTTTTGGGGGAAAGTGTTGCTCAGCTGCAGCCAGGACAGATGGTAGTTTAAAATGTTTTGCAAAGGTCCTTCTGACGAGCTCACTCTGGGTCATCAGGCTTTGGTGAGCTGTGATCAGGCTTTCTTTTGTCCTTTGGGTGAACTGTTCCCTTTATGCTTGATCGTTTCAGTTTTAATACCTGGGTACATAAAGAAATGGTTTTCTTGCATTATCCTAATTTCAAAAGAAAGCATTTTATCAATGTATGCAGGAAGAAAATATCAGACTTTGATTCTTGTGACTTGAGGGCTCCTAGCTCTCCAGCCCAACTCGGATCTTGTAGACGTGGTCATAATTGATTGATTGTTTTGGCTATTTATTAAGCTAACAAAATTTCCAAGTGAGAGCCAACATTATTATAGTTAACTAACGAAATCACAAAAATTACAATTAAGGAAACATTTTTGTTAACTGAAATAAATAATCGTAGTTAATGGATAAAAACCTTAACTAACAGGAACTATATTGTGCATTTATAAAACTAAAATATATTTAAATCAGAGACATGACACCCTCCAAGGTTTCTGTTTATGAATCTATTTATCAGCTTTTTGGACTTATGTAAAATATATGTTTTCCACACAATCAGTCGGAAAATCACAGCTCTCCATACTTCTCCTGGTGGAACTCGTGCTGTTCCGCAAAATGACGCCGGAAAAAGTTGGGAGAACACACCAGATTCAGTTGGTTGTTTGACAATATTTGAATCAATTTTTTTTTTTTTAATTGTATATTCATTACCCAAATTATGAAGATACTTGGGTAGTAAAGTATTCCTTACTCAATCATTGTAAACATACAATGCGATACTTAGACCTTTTTGAGTTTTACACCTAAAAATTATGAAAAAGTATGAAAAAAAACTAAAAATTGTACTATAATAACTAAACTGAAACAAAGCAATATTTAACTAAAAAAAATAGTAATTTAAACTAACTAGACAAAGGAAAAAATCACCTTGAAATGAAACTAAACTATAATAAAAATCTGAAAATTATTATCACCCATGGTGAGGACACCTCCTGACAGTAAAATAGATGTCCGTTTTGTTAAGGGTGCACCGATTACAGTTTTCTAGTTGATCACCGATTTTCAGAAAACCTCACTTGCCGAATCCAATTTGACCGATACCAATTTTCTACATATCGGGGGATAGTGGCTTACTTTCAGACCTTTGCAGATGAGATCGATGGATAAGATTGATTTCACCCTTGTATCGACTGATTAGAGATGATCTGAAGACTTTTAGGGACAATTTTTGCCTAGGAGCGGCAGAAGTGATGAGGTCACACCCAGAATTAAGCGGTTCAACTCGTCAATGAAGTAAACTAGCATTTTAGAGCTATTTTAGCAAACCCTTCAGCCCTGCATGTACTTTCATCCACCAGTGCTAACTGTTTATGGTCACCGGTGGCATGCTATGGCTGATTTCAGCACAAATGGAAAAAGCTATGCTATAAACAGTTGCAGCTGAGAAGAAACACAATTTGGCATGTTTTTAAGGAGTATGTGAACCTTTTTTTTTTTTTTTTTTTTTTTTTTTTTGGTGCAGTTTAGTGAGAAGAAAGGAAAGTAAAACTCTTCAAATGTTACAGGAGTAAAATAACTCTTTACCGGGCATCATCTTTCCAAAGCAAATTTATGCCTGAAGCTCAGTGGCCAGTTTGTACTTTAAGCATCAAATATGTCAAAAAACCACAATGTAATAAACAATACTTTGATTTTTCTCTGCCCAGATAGCGTATCTCTTTAACTGTTTTTTTGAACAGAGTGTTTTTTTTGTTGTTGTTTTTTTTTTTTTGTTTGTTTGTCTTCGTCTCCTTCATGGCTCAGACCCAGGCTTTATAAAACCACTTGGATGGAATGCAAACCATCTTCATAGTTATGCAGGGGTGTGTGCATGTGCTCATTGATGGTTGAGCTTCTCTGATGACTTGCATAATGACTTATTGTTGGACCGTTGATTCCTTTAGACTCCCTCCTCAAAAAAATGTCTGCAACTAGTTTAAATAAACTGAGATTGCCAAACTCTACCCAATGATCTCTATAAAGGATCTTCCAACATAGCTTTTTATGTCATACGACCTGTAAGAAAACATGTACTGTATTTACATTACATTTTGTTCTGAAGGCTCATTCCTCCACTTGTTCTGTGGATAGGACTGGTTGATCCGGATTGTATTTTATAAAGTGTTTTTTTTTTTTTTTTTTTTAAATACAGATAGTCTATAAAAGCAGATGTCTGAGAACATATATGTCTCCAAGTGGAGGAGGAGTCTTTGTCAGCTTGTATTGCAACCAATAATCTAGCGGGTAAAGCTTGGTTGCTTGGGATTGTTCTCTGCGTGTGACTGACACCTAGAGCATCGCCTTGCCAACGGCTCCGTCAGAATCTCTGTCTTGCAGTCGGTTTGCAGTCAGTTTGTGGTGCATCACGTGCCTTGTGGGTTGCTGGAAAGTGTGTTCTGTCTGTCAAGAACTGCTTCTCTAAATCTTATGTTGCAAACAGATGCAGCAACCTGTGAAGATAATAAAACTGAGAGTTCCAAGCACATATGCAGCCAAGAGAAAGTCGCACCAGAACAGGTCCTCCGACTTTCGATGACCTTCATAAATAGTATTTAGGATTTTTTTTTTTTTTTTTTTTCAAGGCTACTTATTATTTAGGTTTGTTTCATGTGAGGACAGTAATTTCACTGAATAATAGTAACTACAGCATTTTTAAATTAAAGTCTTTCTATTTAAGGTGCTTAGTGGCTCAGGTAGAGTGCATGCGCCATGTGCAGAGGGTGTAGTCCTCAATGCATCGTCTTCTCCATCTCTCTCCACCTACTTTACTGTCAACTTACTGTCTTAATAGAGGCCAGTAGTATCAAACAGTCTTTACCAAATGTGACCTGAGAGAAATCAGACGCATTTCCGCATATTTTTTTAAAACCGACTGCAAGGAAACAAGTGGGAAAAACTGTTGATAATTGTTGAGTGGAGTTTTCATACTTGAGAACTTTAACCTTAACAAGTTTGTTTGTAAGTGGGGAATGTGGAAGTAGTGCAGTACACTTTAATATCATTCAGCGTTCCCAAAAAATTTAAGAGCAAACTTTGCATAGAGGCAGCATTTTCCCTCAGGCTGAGGCTACGGTCAGCTTAGTGAGGACATTTATTAGCAATATCCTTGTAATAGGCATTATGACATATATATATATATGTATATATATATATATTCTTAAACCTTTTCTTCAGAAAAAATATAAATGAGCAAGACCTACTTCTTGTAGCTCTGAACATGGTTCAGAATATGTAAGTGGTGAACATAAATCCCATTTAAGCCTGCATAGACTGAACCCAGCACTATTCAGAATGAACTGGTGTCCTTCAATTGAAGGACACCTTGACCAGAGGGCAGTGGGCTTTTTACCAAGATAGTTCAACACAGTCCTTGAGTGGAAGAATGCCTGGGGAAGGTCTTCCTTTCAAAAGAGTGGAACGTGGAAAGATGCAGTTACTGCAGAAGGATAAGAGCAATGTATCATACCTTGAAGATATGGAAAAAAAATATTAATGCTATTATAGTAGTGAAATGCTAAGTTTAACTCTGCCTGCCCAGTGAGTGTCCCACTCACAATGTAATGCATCCTGAATATGACAGACCATAAAATGGGCAAAACGTAAGGGTCTGTGCTGTGCTACTCAATAAAAATAAGGCATTACGAAGAGAACAATGACGGAGCTAAATATATTGAGATTTTCCAGATTGACCAAAGCGGACCGTATCGGAAACAGTTAAGATGGTGCATCCTAAGATGTAAAAATTAGTGTACAAAAAGGCAGAACTGGGAAGGTTTGGACATGTGCAGAAGGGTGTAACGGCTATACTGAACAAAAGATAGTAAAGATTGAGCTACTGTGGAGGTGAATAACAGGAAGAGCTCTCTCCTCACCGAGGCGTTGAAGGTTACCTTGAATGTTGGTTTTCCTGAAGATTTTAAGTTGTTCAAAAGAAAGAACCAACCAAAAAACTGATTTAACTAAGTAGTAGAAAAAAATGCAAAGTGAACTGCCGAAGTTAATTACTTAGTAGTAATTAACTATTAAGGAAAAGTTAGTTATTAATGTAGCGACATTGAAGCTTTTTTTTTCCCCAAAGACTTGAAGAATTGATTTAAATAAAGTACAGTCGTCAATTGCAGACGGTGTTTTTCAAAGCGTCTCCAACTTATTGAACTCCGATCCATCTTCAGTCCTCTTTTGCTTAAGAGGAAGAGGACGTGAAGCGTTAATCGACGTTTGTGTACGCGTCACGGTCAGGAGGTTTCACCATCGGGGGATTTGAGCGTTGCAGCTTGTTTATGTTGCAACATAGAAGCAACAACAAGTCAGGGGTTGATGAATGGGAAGACGCCTCTAATGATCGTTAAAACGCTCCTTTCTCCACACGCAGAACCGGGCCATTTATCAGCTGCAGAGTTGGACCTGCAGATCCAGACAACACTCTTGCACGTCTCACTCGCTAATCAGCTGCTTCTCGGTAGCCGTGGCAACCAGCTAAGGAATCCCTCCCCTCACTTTTAACTTCTCTTCTGTCTTTTTTTTTTTTTTTTAATGTTCGCCCTTTTGCTTTCATGAGCTAATCCTTTCTTTATCCTTTTATAGTCTTCCCCAGCTAACAAAGGAAGGGGAAGTTAGAGATGTAGAAAAATGTGCAGTTAAAAGAAAAAGCAGGTCTGGTCTTAAAGCACTTTGCAGGCTGCTGCCTAGCATCTGATTTCCTCTGGGAACTCGGCTGAGATAAAGGGAAAGAAAAAAGGCGTGACCGTGTGAAAGAGAAAGCAAAGGAGAAGATAAAGATGGGGTTTACCTGTCAGGTGAAGCTTGAGTGAGAGCCTATTACACCAATAGTCCCAACTTGATATGTGCATAGGTAATAGACAGGATAGAAATAAAGCTGGAATCTCAACGGGCCAGAGAGTAAGGCATTCTGTAAGGAAAACACACATTACTGGTATTTACTTTCCGTGTTCAGAGACGGACAATAGGAAAGTCATATTTTGAATTATGTCTGCAGAACTATGCAAAGAGGAATATAGCTGCAGGTAACATTTAAATGTGCAGTGTGGCCACGGCGACCTGGTAATAATGATGCTGCCACCGTAAAGGTTGAGCTAAAGCATTTGATTTATCTCACTGTCCACATCTGCAGTGGTTACACTGAGACCTCATATATCTGCAAGCGGTAGAGCTGCAGAAAATATGTAATTGCATTACCATTCTAATGATATGGTATATTAATTATACCCCCCATTTTTACGACTCTTTCTTTTCCTTCATCACGATGTCCCAAACACAGACTGTAAGAGTTAGGATCTCTACCACTAAAAACGTACATCTACTGTGGGCATTACAGGTAGAACAGACCAAAAATATTATCATTACAGAATGTGCAGGCATGACATTGAAATATAAAATTCCACTTGACATTACATCCAAGCGATCCTTTGTGATACGGCATTGATGGTTTTAATTTGACATATTGTTCAGGAATCATATATTATTCTGCCTAACAGAATGTGTGACAGCACCTCCAATTAGTTGTATAATTAGTTGTATAATTCACCTTGAATATGAAAGAAAATATGTATTAACATTACATCCTCCTGATATATTATTGGCCGATAACCAATATTTATCAATATTATATAACCCTACCACTTTCATAATGATCACACCACCAACATTGCTTCTCTGAACCAGTTAAACATCCCACAATCCTGTCCTGCTTCACTGCCACTTTTCCTATATTCATCCCTAATTATCATAAAGCCATAGTATTTTCTTAAGGATGATTAAAAAGTAAAAGGAGTCTAAGAAATTATTCCTGAGGAATGACATATATAGCAGGGGTTGGCATGTGTGCTTTGATTGTATAGTCATTTAGATTTAATTACTTAATGCCTAAAATATTTCAAACTTATTGTGTTTATTGTTTAAATATTCTTACTTTAGTTGAGGATCAAACTAAAGCAGTATCTTTTCACATTAAGGTTACAGAAACACCAGTCTTGTCTAGTCCACTTTAATCGAACTCTGGTCTGTTTGCCTAGAAAGTCCGGTTTGTTGGGGAGGTGTGAATGCAATCAAACTGCGATGCGGACCAAAAAAGCCAACTTTGGTGCCCCTTCAAACCTAGATCTCAGTTTGGTTGAAGTGAACTTTGGTGCGGTTCAAATGTAAATGCCAAGCGAGCTGAAGACTTTAAAGGCAGGAAGTGAACTACAGCGCAGGGCATTCTGGGTAAATACAACCCAAATAATTGTGCAAATGTAGTGCTGGTGGAATTTTTGTTTTGTTTTTTTATTTATTTATTTTTTTTTACCAAAGATAAAGGAGAAATCCTACAACCGGTGAACTCAACCGCCTCTCCATTTTTGTGAAGAACAGAGTTGCACTCAGTGTCTACTGAAGAGATTTATGTTTTGCTTCCCACAGTGGTTCTTAGTGTAGGACCACCACAGGCAAGGTGGACGGGTTGCTCAAAGGATTTGGTTTGTTTGACACAGTCAAGTGTGAAAGACAGCTGAAAATGGAACAAATTTTCCCCAATCAAAATTGCATACAGTTTTGGTCCCCAGTCAAATCAAGTCTACCGGACTATCAGTAGTGAAAAACTAATTTTGAGTGACGATGTGTCACAAAACAGGCAGACACCTATTATGTTAAATAATAGGTGTCATATAATAATAGGTGCCACGTTCAGGTAGCTCTTAAAAGGTTCACTAAAATTAGCTAACTTTGTTTCAGAAGTAATTCCTTATCACTGACTAGTAACGTGTCCAGGCTTGTCTGTTTCAGAAGAGTTAAGACCTTATCAAGAGTTATACACCCACATTCCTCACATTGTTGTAGAAGGTTTCACAGGGAGAGACCAGGGTCAGACTGCCTCACTCCTTGACTCAGTAGAGCCAATAGAAACCTTTCTAACTGCATAGTCATCCATTTGGGCATTCTTAGTTGAATCAAAGCAAAGTGTTCAAATAAACATTTTGAACTCAACTGCATGCTGTACATGACGTCATTTGCTTCCGTTCCTGGACACCGCCTGTTCACCCTGTCTTCATAAATCATAGGCTGAAGTGTCCGCCTGTCTGATGGTATTCCTCCGCTTCATCCGGGCTGTGCTCTGCGTTCTGGTGAGGTGGAAGTTAAATATTTACTTTACTCTGGAAGCTTCCGCCCATGGCCAGAGTAAATAGACCTTTTGATTCCTCGCACTCATTACCAGGCCTTGTGGTAGAGTGGGTCATGAGTTTGCTTTACTGAGACAAATGGTTTCATTGAGTAAGAGATCAGAAATGTGAAATATGAAAGGACAAATTCCAGCCTCATGAGCGCAGGCTGTCGATGAAGCCTAAAATCCTTCATTCTGTTCAGATCTGTTGCACATTATCACATTCCACAGATCCGACGTATTTGACCAAGTTATACACTTGACATTGACGTTGGGGGAGAAAATTAAAAAAAAGCTCCTTAAGTGTTGACACACTGAAGAAGTGGTAATATTTTACAGCATAAGTGTTTCTGTGTGTGTGTTTACATAGAATTAAACCATGAATGAATAGAGCTACTGTTGAACAAGATTAGCTTATTTTAGTATCCCACAAACTGAACTCCAAGCGAATGGCTCTGCTGAAGCTTGAAACAGGGGTTTGTTATGTATTCATCAGGAACTGTCCCAATGCAACACTTACCCGACTCAAAGTTTCATCTTTTTCTGTACTTCCAAAATAGGGATGGGAATCAACATTAGTGTAATTGTTTGTTAATCAATTCTGAATTGACATACACATCTTTCATCAACTTCCAAGAACGACAATGTAGTTGTAGTTCCTTCCACTTTGTAAATGTGAACTACTTTGGTTTGCTCCATAAAATCCCAATAAATCTTATTCAGTTTTGTTAAAATGTGGCAAAATGTGGAAAAAAGTTAAAGTGGTACGAACACTTTTTGTGATGCTCTGCACTGCATAGAAGTATGTCTGTGTCGCTTTCTGACAATACGTTGGTGAGATCATGCGCCAGCAGTCTGATGCCTGTGAAAGTTAACGTTGGTTTCCTGAGAACTTTTGACATTACAACACCTACCCTCCAGAGTATGGTATTCCATGTTCTGCCATTATTAGTGTTTCCACACCTTGCGCAATCAGTGTTTCCAGAGAACTTGAAGGCAGGTTCATTTCCTTTGTAAACATCAGGCACTTTTCTGACTGCGATGAGTAGCATGAAAAGAACTACACCTCAGAGATCTGTTCTCGCACAGGCAAAACACCCATGGAGCGGCTTCCTCTTCATCTTGCTTTCTGCCTTTGGTTCTGGTATTACCTTCCTCTATGTTCCAGAAAAGAGAGAGGTGTTCCTGAGAGGCCGTCTCCCTTCACAAGACAGACTCACAGCTCCATCTCCTCATTGATCGTTTTTTCATTAAAGCTCTTTAATTTAAGATTTACATTAGAAAGTCAAGGGTGCCATTGGCTCGATATTACATCATTCTCCACAGTTATCTTTTTAAAATGTCAACATAAGCAGGATGTGTCACAGGTGATCTGTTCTCTCACTTTTAGCTACAGTGACTCTCCTGGTTTAAAATGAGTATTGCATCACATGTGTATCTGTGTGTAATGCGCTGACATCAGGACAGTCCACTATACTGCAATTTACTGTAATTTTCTGCCGATACATTATAATGAATTATTCAGAGAGAAGCTTTATATGCACAGCACACTCTTAATCAATGCAGGGTGATCTCATATTTGTCATGTTGTAATTGGTCGCAGTGATGGAGTATTCGTGTTATACTTACCATAATGGATTTTAATGGAATATTCTTCAATCTTTAACATGTCCCATGTGTATGATATTGCAGTTCCAAGAGCTCAAAGTTGCAGTGCATAACAGTAATGAAGATCTATTAAAAGTTGAAATGAATTTGTCTTTTTTTTTTTTTTTTATTACCGTATTCCCTCTAGGGGAATACGGTATAACAGAGAACAATGGTGCTTAACTACACTCCTTATTAAAACCTGCATTGTGTCTTGTTTTGTAACGTAAGAAGAAACCGAAGAAAAAGACAAAACAGTTTTTAAGCTGTTCATCAGATTATCAGCAGTTTAAGACCATAGCCCTGAAAAGTCTCAATCATAAATAGGATCTCTGTCATTTTATCTCAGAGACTCATAAATGTGCCTGAAATGAATCATAAATGAGG
>VMRN01000117.1:508696-545037 GCA_010277015.1 Poeciliopsis turrubarensis
TGTGTTTTCCCTTTGTTGTTGTTGTTTTTTATTTTACACATTTGTTAAAACTGTCACCATAAATAAATAAATAACGACTCTGAAAAGTTTGACCTCCTCCACCTCCACCAAGAGCTACTGTGACTATCCAATTAGAGCCGGGAGGCGGGTCTGAGCAGGACCAATCAGACCCGCCAATCAGACCCGCCATCAGCCTTAGCGATGGCGGGTCTAAATGATGCAGAGAGCGAGGGTGAGATGAGGGTTTTGTGAGAGGTGCACTCATGACCATGACTGACAGTGCTAAGAGCCTCTCCCTGGCTGTGATTGGTTGTTTCTAGTAAGCACTAGCAGAAGGCAGAGGAGCTTGTTTTTTTCAGATTATTTGTCTCATACCACACTTTCATAACATAGTGACAGATTAAACACATATGTAAATAAATTGTTTGTTTTTTTTATGTATATAAAAGTTACATAGTGCAGCTTTACAATGTGGCTCAGTGGCCAGAGTAATCATCCATGTCAAGTGGGCTACTGATTGGTGTACAAATGTGTTTTTTCTTCCACTCAACTTTCCATTAGCATTCTTTGACAAAGCACTCTGTAAAGTGCTCACAAAGTGAAATACTTCAAGCTGGATTTTTTTGATTCTGATTTTGACTGGTTATCTGACTCTTTGTGTGTCATGACTGCATGAGATTCATTTTTAAATAAGTGAACCATTCAGGGATATTTGGGTGTGTTTGTGTGAATGGGTGAATGTGGTTCTTGTGTTCAGTGCTCTGACTGGTCAGTATGAATGTAAAAGTGTTTTATGAGTTCAATCTGTTTACCTGTGTAGGTAAGAATTATTCTGACATGTTCGATTCAATTCAATTCCAAGTTATTTCATCAAGTCAGCACATTAAACAATGGTAAGAACAGAGAGCACATATTGTTTCGTAAGGCTGGTTTGAAAGATCAAAATTAAAATGAAAGATCTGTGTTGCACACACACAGAATTTCTGCAAACATAAACAAGAAAAACATGAAAATGCTTATTAGAGAAAACTTAATTCTCCACAACAAAGTAGGTTGGTGTACATCAGTAGTTGTTTTTCTTTTAGCTATTGGAAATGAAAAATTCTAAGATCTAAGATCTGCTGTTGTTTCCAGGTAAATGTGAGCGGCTCCGGTGGCCGGCTTGTGAAAGGCTCAGGACGTCTTCTGGAAAACCTTCATATTGACTTTGTCTCTTTGTCTTCAGCACTTTTACCAAGCAAAAGCAGAGCAGTAAATTCTAAGTTTGAAGACATAAATGTTTGCTGAGTTTGCTGTGGTTGCCATAATGTGCCCTTACAGAACTACTACGTTTTCTTCTGCCAAAGCTCCTGCCAGGATAAGTAAAGCTAATGCAGCATGCAGCTTCATAAAACGCAGACAGACATGAGGGGAAGTTTTCTCAGCATCCTCCACGAACAAATTTAAACAAGTAAAAGTTTATTTCTTTAGTGAAGCCCATAATGCACAGTAATGCTTTGACCTGCAAATAACAAGAAAGCACGATTCAGTTAAAAACCTCTTCACCATCTATTTACTTTTTTTCCCGTTTAAATGTCAGATTTTGAGCACTTTCACTCCGTTTGTCTGTTTTTCCAGTCGACTTGTGTGGAAAGCCCCAGGGGTGTCTGGGATGTCCCAGAGGGAACCTGCTGCCGAACTCTGGTAAATCACCATCTGTCCAAATCCTGAGATCACCTGACCCGAAACCGTCGACTTGACCTTTACCCCTCCGCCCCCGCACGTGCCTGCTGGCCCATCACCCTGCACACGCGTCCGAATGCTAAACAGGACGACGTTGACTAACATTAGTTAAACCTAACACCCTGCTGTCCAGACGACAGCATTCAGTCTGGTTTTTGTCAATCTGCACGAGCTCTTTACAGTTCAGCACCAGCTCTGAAGCAGAACCGATTCATATCTCTGCATGTGAAGAGGATGTATTTGTATGAAGTGGGGTGACGTTTGCCGTAAATCGGCACATGATTGCATTTAATTGAAGTGAATTGAAGTTTTGCCTTTAAAGAAAACATCTAGTAGAAGAAGCTACATGAATTCATCACTTTTCTCTCCATTTGTGCAACATCTACCCAGGGCTGGATGTACAAGGATGTGGATCCCTGGGCTGGAGCCGGTTGTGAGGTCCTATTCAGTTCAAAAACATTCTGCTAAAACAATGCACATCATTAATCAATCAATCGTTATTTATCTGTCCCTATGTGCAGGGGAGTAGTTTTATGTAAAATACATTGAAAAACATGCATTTAAATATAAAAAAAGCCTTTGGCGCCCCCCAAATGTTGATGCCCTGGGCTCCTTTTTAAAGTCTGGCCCAGTTTCTACTGAAGCCTCTCACCATTAAAACAGAAGTGAATCTGGCTTCTGAATGGCGTGGCATAACTGAAAATCTACTAACACATGATTGTCCAGGTCAAAGGTTAAATTTGGCTTGGAGAAACGTTATCAAAAAAGCAAACAAGTAAGTCGTGGTAACTCTGGAGGAGCTGCATAGATCTACTACTCAGCAGATTGAAAAAATACACCTTACAGTTTTAGATAAATATTCTCTATGTGGCATTTGTTGTTATTTTTAAAGAACCTCCATTGTTTTCTGTTTTTAACATTTGAAATAAAGAGATTTTTTTTCTGTGGGAAAAAAAATCTCTCATTTTTGTTTTTATTTTAGTAAAATAAAAACAAAACGCATATACGTTCCAAACAAATGACAAGAAAAACATATTTAAAAGCATATCACTAATACTTTAGTGTCATTCTTTGTTGAGGTTCATTGCAAATATGGTAGGAATAAAGTTAAGAGCTGTTGAAACCTGCATTTGTTATTGTGTTTAAACTTAGAAACAATAGCTAAGGTCCAAAGAGTTGCAGACTCCTGCACTAACCATACAGGCTGAGGGAGGGCTTGGTTCAAACTATTCTCATGCATTAAAATGGCCTAGTGAAAGTAAATATCTAAGTTCATATAGGTGATAAACTACAGCAAGACTGCAGCAAAAAGTCACCCTACAATGCAATAGATAATCAGTGACTGGTAAATAAACCCTGAGTCCTGTGTGTGTCGGGCCAAAGCAGGAAAACACTTTGTTGCGTTAAGAGTCATCGGAGGTAAAGTCCAGGATAAGACGCTCCAACTCTGCGTTGCTTCTAGTAAACCTGCGGTCATTTAGATATCATATCGTCCCATTTAATCTGCTCTCATGGAGTCCAGTGGGCAGACGGACAGATGGCTGTAGTTTTCCCGGATTCCCAATCGGAAGTTACAGAAAGCGGAAAGTGCTTTTCTCAAACATTGGGCAGAATGAAGCGGCCCTGTAAAAGATTCTTACAGACTAAATGTGCCAAAGTAAGCGAAAAGGCTGCCTGCAAAGTATGGAGTATAGAGTTATAATGACATATTTATTCCACAAAACAAACTCATTTACATCTAGTGTAAACTTGTAGTATGGCGGCTCATGTCTTTGTGGTTGCAGAAATTTGTTGAGTGTTTTTTTTTTTTTTTTTTTACAAGCTGATAGCACAGAACGCAGTCATTAAACAACTGTTTTTATATGTGTGTGTGTCAGTTTTTCCGTTTTTCTCACATTCCAGCGAGTGGAGGTAACACAGCTGTACACTGCTATTAGAAAAGCCAGAGGAACGCTGCGGTCCGCTCCCCTGGAAGCCTCGTCTGCTGCCTGGGCCACGGCTCCGTCCTCTGCGCACGTTTTCCAGCGGCGTGCCAAGGCGCGGAGGACCTCAGTCTGCTTCTCTGGCTTGTTTTTTCCCACATTTTATTGTTGTTTGGAGACATATCCGGTGCCCATTGTGTACTTAAAGTAATGTTCCCTCCAATTTGTCTGAAATCAAGCACAGTTTCAAAGTATAATTAATCTCAGCTGGCTCTCAGGGAACAGGCTTCTGAAAAACAATCATTCTGACTTTGACAGAAAAAAGGAAATGGCCTCTGAGAAATGTCAGAATTTTGAGAAGAAATTCAGAATTTTTTGATTCAAGTCGGAATTCCAAGACTCTGGGATTGAAGGCAGAATTCTGAGAATTCTGAGAATAAGGTTCTGAATCCTTTTATTCTTTCCTTCCAAATCCTTTTCTAATTCATAATGTGAAAGAAACAAAACCGAGTAGAGTTTCCGAGGGAAAAACCAAATTATAAATAGTCATACATGATTCCAAAAAGCCAACAAAGGCATGTTATTTTTGCACATCTACTTCCTGAGAAGCTCCAGAAATATCCCGCTGGAAGGAGACGAGGAGTGTTGGTGAGTGCTTGAATGAATCCAACGAAAAGCGTTAAAGAGGAAATCTGTCGGCAGTGATGGACGACTTTTTTCCAAGCCAAGCCTTTTCACCAGCAGCGGACTCTGAATAGCAGGAAACTGACAGTATAAACAGTTCTTTGGTGTTACGCCTGATGGACAGAGCTGATCAAAACAACATTAATCAACATTTATGGTCAAATAGGAAATAGGAAATGATTTACCAGAAAAGGAGAAGATAGAACTTTGCTTTCCTTCAGGAGAAATAAAAGAAAAGAGTTTAGTAATGAACTTGATTCATTGTTTTCCATTCAGTTTTCATGTTCAGGGCTTAATTTGTTATACTACAAAATGGCTTTAGGTTTCTTTAAAAAAAACCAATGTATACTTTATCAGAATAAACAACTATCTGGGTTGAGTTCGACAGAAAGAAGAGATCAAATCTCGGTCATTTTGTGGTTCTGTTGTTTGTGCTTGTTTGGGTAACGGCTGTAGGAAAATTCCAGGATCCAGACAACGCTTCCAAGGAATTTCTAGTGCAGGTATGTTGCAATGAGACCCTCCCATCTCATTTTCCTGAGAAAAATGGAATCAAGATTTGATCAAGACAACAGATTTAAGTGGAATCAAGATTTGATCAAGACAACAGATTTAAGGTGCAGAAACATTCGAATGAAAATGTCCTTTTAAGTGACTTACATCATATTTATAACGGCTGAAGTTAACATAGTTCCTTGATTGTGCTATAAAATGGCTCTGTGTGCCTAGAAAACACATGATACTGCCCTTGAAATGTGTTTCCATTGTGTTAGTGTGTATAATAACCTGTGTGACAGAACCTGATTTTATAATGACTTCCTGGTCCTCCATGCGAGATTTCGTCCTCCCTGTGATTAGACACAGGTATAATCATTTCAGGGAGAATCCTGGATCAAAACCCTTTCCTGACTGAAGTGAGGCAATCCTCGCCTGACTGGAAATGACACACGTACCTGTCAGCATGGCCAAGTTAAACAACAGCCAGCCAGGCTAATCAACAGGTTCCAAAACACATCATCGTTCATCTTTATGGGGCAACAGAAGGGTCGTTGCATAACGTAAGGAGACCAAATTGTTTATGACTGAGGTGACGAATGTGATTTTACGAGCATGTTGCTTCGAGCTGTTTTCCCCTATAAATACTTTCACTTTGAGCATTTGGCTTTGGAAGGTGTGTGCTTGTGAGTTGGTGTGTGTTGACGCCAGGAGCCCAGGTACCAAACATGAAACGATAAGACGGTTACATAAGCTGGAAAACGAGGAGCTGCCAAGCCTCATAGCACTGAAGTTAGGAGGAAGTCTGTTTGAGAAGCGCTAAATAAAGGCACCAGCACACAGCCAGACGCCACGGCTTGTGTTGATGAGCTGAAGAAGTTTGTCTCACATTTGACACCGTAACGCTGTTTATTCTTTGGAAATGTAAAGATTGAACATGTCTGGCGTTCACTTTCAAAACCATACGCTTTTTTAGATACACAAAAACTAAGTACACTCCTGCTACTTCCTTAGGGTGAAGATATAACGTAGCAGCCAGACACTACCCTTTATATACTATTGATTGATATTAACTGTTGATCAATTAGAAATAAGTTTCCATGTTTTTCTGCATGCATTAGAGAGCCGTGTGGGAGACGGAGATGTCAGGTTCCCTCCCACACTCTAACAAGTTCATATTATGGACTCATTGACATTAACCTCACTTAATTCTTTTGGTTTAGTCATGACAACTTACCTTTCTGAGTTGAATTAACTTTTTTGTTTGAAGGGACTTTTTCACTTTGCCTTTACTTGAAACAATAAAGTTCAATGCCGCCTTCATATCCTACGTCTGACGACACGACGCAAGCTTCAGTGAATTGAGCAAGACTGACTTAAATTTGTCAAGTTAAACCAACTTAATAGATTAAGTTGAATAAACTTAACTGAATTACTTGTTAACAGTTGAAGCAATTCAGTTAAGTTGGTTCAACCATTTTCTTTTTTCAGTGTAGCACTTTTGAAGCGCTGGAGCTCCGCCTTAGCAACCATTTCTTTCTTGGTCGCCTCTCTGAACAAGGTCTTTCTTTTCTGGCTACTCAGTTGGGTTGGAGGGTCTCTGAAGGGTTCGTTTAGTTCCGAACTTCTTTCACTTGGAATGTGAATGAAATCTTTGTTTCATAGCACAAGTTTCTACTTTTTTACACTTCAGGTCTACAGAGAACGTCTCTGGTTCTAGTGCCTGGTTTCTGGTATTGTTGGCATTTTGTTTCTACTGCTTTTCTTGGTATTTTATCTGTTTTATTAAATTTTTTAAAATCCCCCTTAATTGTTCAGAAATTTGTTTGAAAGTGCACACTAAATAACGTTATTATACTTTGAATTATATGAAGTCTCATTCAGTCAGCTGAGCTTAATGGCCTGAGATGACGTCGAAGAATCGTCCCAAGATGATCAATAGATCCGCAGGAGATCAATTATGGGTTTCATGGCAAAGTTTGGCTTCGTAGAATT
Organism: Poeciliopsis turrubarensis; assembly: GCA_010277015.1. NCBI lineage: Eukaryota > Metazoa > Chordata > Actinopteri > Cyprinodontiformes > Poeciliidae > Poeciliopsis > Poeciliopsis turrubarensis. The sequence goes on from VMRN01000117.1 coordinate 515,515, forward strand.
TTTTGTGTAGGTTATACTTTTTTTTCAAATATGTTTTAATAAGTTTGTAAAGCACCACATAGATGTTTTATGCAAGAATTGAGCAGCAAATGCTTGAAGGCCTGATCAATGCTAATGTTGAGAGATCTGAAAAACAAAAATTCCCTTAGTGTTTACTGCTCAAGCAATTCAGGTCAGAACTCAGAACGTTAACGTGTAATAATTATTTCACTGGAGTGCCAAAATATTGCACACAGCTTTCAAATATCCAATCTCTTCTGAACAATTTCACGCGCTCCTCCTTTGCATCTTGCAGTCTTCTTACTCATGCATAAAACCCAAACCAAACAATCCACCGTGCACACCTGCTTTTAACCAAAACTAACCAGATTTAAGGTTTCACCTGCACAATATGGAAGTGTTTGTCAGCCAGAGATACGCAGAGCGGAAGCTGCAGCTCAAATGTTATGCAAAAGCAGTAATGGCAAACATGATGCGGCATTTGGAATTTCCACGGAGTTCAGTGTGAGGGACTAATTTGTCCTCATGTGAATACCTGCCTTATCAGTCAGAGAAGGTTGATTTTTTTTTTTTTTTTTTTTTTTTTTTTTTTTTTTTATGACAACATTTAAAATGAGTACAAACAGAAACTGCAGAAAAAACTAAAGGCAACCCAAACAAATAGGAATAGCATCAGAAGTGGATATTTGGAAGTGGGAGCCAAATCCTTTAAAGTCAAAACAGAAATATGACACCTCATTAAATTTAGAGCTCACCGTCGTTGCATTTTCATTTCCACTGCAGCTTTGCGAAATAAACCAATTTTGGTACGACCAAAGAAAAAAAACACCTCATCGTGGCGACAAAATCTTTTTATCAAAAAGCAAACTTTTTTTTTTAATTGCCATGTTTCTATTGAGCAAATTTAATTTCGAAATGCCATATTGTGCAATTATACGGTGAGTGGAAATGCTGCGAGATGAGCTAACATGCATGCTTTTCCACTGTGGGAGTGAATTCACACATGCCACAGATAGAACATCCAAACTCTGCACATAAAGACCAGGACTACGACTTGAACCTAGATCTCAGGCGACGGTGCAAACAGAACAACATTTACATTCCTTTCATAAAAAAAGAAAAATGAGAACCACAGTTTTTCTCATGATTGAATTCAGAAAAGATATAAGGCAAGCATCTGCAGCTATAATTTGTGTTATATCGCATCCCATGCTGCTCTTGGCGGTTTTTCTGATGTGTGGAAATTTTTGCATCATTCTCATTCTTATCAACACCCATCCAGACGTTTAGCCTCATCTCCTTGAGTCAAAGGAGAGCGCTCCGAGGAGTACCGGTTGGGTTTCAGAGGAGAACAAAATAACATTATTCCTCATGGGAACCAGTCTCCTCTGCAAGCACACACGTGAATCAAGGGGAGAAAAACGCGCCTCTCCTTAGAGCTCAGGCTGTCCTGAATTAGTTAATTAAAGCAGTTTGCTGCCAAAGCATTAGCTCATCCCCGCAGCTTGTTTTGTCATTAGTTGAACTTGAGCCCCCCTTGGCCCCCATCTCCACAAGAATCGAAAGGAGATCTATGATGATGCTGAAGTGAGAGAATCTTTCCTGGCTGTCTCACCGTGGAACTTGATAGCTGTAAAATATTCCCTTGCTACCTAGACTTATGTACAAATATGTATAAAAATAAATTGTTTGTTTGCTCTCAAATTGATCTGAAATTAAACTGAGACTATTATTTCAAATATGGCAAATAGAACCGGTTTAAATTGAAGTATTTAGTATGTAAGTTAGCTGAGGAAGTCTTGTCTCTGACGATGAGTTTGTGGCAAAGTGCTTCCAATACAATCTCTGGTATGTGCATATCATTCTGTAGTGATATAAAAGAGCATACATGCATATGCATAAGCAGGGGTATGTACTGGAATTTGCAGCAAGAGTTTGCAAATATGTCAACAAAGCATAATATTTTCAGATTTTCTTTGCACCCATATAGTTCTCTGAAGGAGTGATTCCACTGGAGGAAGCTGTCAACTAAGGATGTTTTCTGGGGTCGTTACAACCCTACAGTCATTGTACTCTTTATTAGAGGACAATTTTGATACAACCAAAGAAAAACCACCTGTTTTAACGAATGTGGGCAAGCTGCAGGTCAACATCTGCATTACTCTGAGTGTTCATACCTGCACTGATTTATTCTGATATGACAGTGGATATTTTTAACACCACAACATGCGAAATATTTTCTCCCCTTGTGAAACCACACACACAAAAGAATTGTGTCGTTTTACTGCCGTTCACAACAACCCTACTTTACATCAACCAGATGTAATTAATTTGTCGTAATTAAAAGAGTCGTAGATGTTGATGGCTGTGGGCAGGAAGAATTTCCTCTAGCAGTCTGTGTTGCAGCAAACCTTTTTTTAAACCTCCGACAGAAGACTGTTGTACAATTCAATTTTTGTTGAATAATATTATTTTCAATCTGAATTCACCAGGAGAATAATAACCTGGGGTTTAACTGTACATTCACAGTGAAGCCAGTGATGTCTCTGCTTCCTGAAGGTGATTCCTCGTGGAATATGTTGCCTGAAATGACTGTACAGTGATAAGAGCGGAGAGGAATGTTTGCGGTAGGGTGAACTGTGGGAAATCGGACTGAGTTGAACTTTACTCTTGAATCTGCTGAAAGTTGATTCACAAGCCCCGAAGTTTTGAAATTGCAAAACATCGTCTTTATGCAATCTTTAGTGCAGTGTAGGTTTTATCCATATTTTATCCACCTAAACTTCTTACTGGGCTGGTCTGACCGCCCCTGTGAAAATGTTTTGGGGGAACCATTTTTATGCAATTGTGGAAATTCACACAAAATCAGCAGGTCCCTCATTTATTGGCTCTAAACTGTAATTGTGAGCAAAACAAAGATCAAAAACATTGGTTTTAAGTGATTTACGTTTTTCGTACTTCTCTTACGCTGCTGCCTCAGCTTTACCTGTTGCCAAGTTATACACTGATCAATGTTGCAAATCACAAAACGTTACATTTCCTGTCATGTGTAAGCGCAAAATTGCAAATACTGCTGAGGTAGTACCAAAATATCAGTGTTTTGGATTATATGAAATCATAAAGACAATCACAAAGTCCTGTGGCCATTATATGAGACTTTTACTAGAATCTTTCAAATTGGATGCTGACATCGGCTTCGAATTAGTCGTTTGATGAAAAAATGTTCCAATGTCAAAAGTGGAATTTAATCGGATTTGTGTTTGCATGGCGCCTGATGCGTTAGAAGAGGAAGTCCACCTGTGCATTGGAGGATATGACTGTGGTGTAAAGGTCACGATGGGCTTCCCTCCGTAAAGCTGTTGATGTATTTCCACCAGGGGGAGGGAAATGGTTCCCTTTTCTCAGTCACAGGAGGAAGTTAGAACATGAAATGTGCTTCTATTACTCAGATGACCCTTCCTGTATTGGCTCAAGCTGTCCTTCCTCAGTAGACTGAGAGTCAGCTGAAAAGTGATGACTATCTGAGAGATTTCCTCACAGCGGGAGTGACGAAGCCGGGCCAATCCCTCTGGAACTGCTCCGTCTCTTCCTCATGCTGTCAGAAACTCTGCTGTAGCTGTCACCCTCTTCAACTCTTATTAACCAGAAAGTGTGAATGACTCTGATATTATCTTCCCCGGGGCCACAGCAACACAAACACACACAAACACACGCACACACACACACACACCACCTAGTAATTTCCAATCTTAATCATTCCCAGGCCGGGAATGCGCATCCTGCAGCCCAGAGAAGTCCGTCTACGTGTCAGCGTGGAGCGTGTTTTACGAGCTTTCGGTGTTGGGAGCGTTCCTCACGGCGGGTTTGCTGATGCTGCTGGAATTCTATTCTGGCTTCTCTGTCCCTCCTCAGTCAGTATTAGTTCATGACAGTGTTCAGACACTGCTGGGAGAAACCAACAGATTCTCATTCGCTTTTGTTTTCAGAGAAATGCAAGCAGATTTTTTTTATTTTTTTTCCCCCCCATTTATACGGCAATGAAATGAAAAGCTTTAAGGAATCAGGGTTGGTGGTGTCTGGAAAGAAGCTTATGAGGTTTTCAGCTCGAGGCAGAGGCCCACCACAACCCACTGGCGTCCCGTTCTCGTTCGCTGGGACTGAAGCAGGAAATGGGAACTTGGTCCCAGCATGCTCTTGGAACATCTTGTCATGTTGAAGGATTATAGTTTACCGGCAGGGTAGCTGTTTTCTTAACTACTACCCATGTTGGAAATAGACATGTTTCTTTATTTTTAGACAAGTAAATATTCCCTCTTAGCAGGGCACTTTGGGAAAGCGTGTCTGCATGGATTTCTTCTTGGAATTAACACTTGACTTCTTTCCTGTTGCTTTCCAGTTACTCCCACCCTCTCAGAAAGGTTCACCATGTGGACAGCTGCCTCTTAATGCTTGTGGCGCTTGCTAATGTAGTCATATGGCAAAACTTTGCACAAATAGCGAAAACTAAAATGTGTGGTTATATTTCGCCTCTCTTAATGTAGAAAAATTTGTTGCTTTACTTTATTGGTAATCTCAGAATAAATCCAGTAACTCAAGGTTGTTGGATTTCATCAATTTTTATTTATTTTTTATTTTTTCCCCCCAAAAAACTTATGAAAAAACATTTTTTTTTTTTTTTAGGTAGGTACAGGTAGTTTTCTTTTTTTTAATCATATTAATATTTTCTATGACTAAAATCCTTTGAGAATAGAGAGAGAAATTAATTTAAAAATAAGACGGTTTTTATTAGAGATCTATTGATCCAATGTTAATATCTGTATTGGTCCCGATATTGAAATTTGCTTCAGATCTGGTATCGGTGACAGTTTTCCAGATCATAAGGGCAGATCTATTCAGTCTGATTCTGTGCTTTATTATTTACATCATGCTTTATTATTTATTTTAGATCATATGTAGAATTTTTTATTACACTTTCTGGATCATTTGAAAGAAAGTTTGTTGCAGTTGTTGCATGTTTGGCCAAGGTGGTCAACCTATTTTTACTTATAATTAAATAAACAATTTAAAAATTGGTTGCTATACTCCTAACTGGAGAAATTAAAATTGTTTCTACATGTTGATGTATGTGTATCTTAGTGTGCTGTGCTAGTTGTCAAATAAGTTTGTAATTCAGTACATTTATATAGAGACAGAAATGTTTTCAATCCATTCAGCACTGGCTTTGTGTAACAGATCGGTATTGGCTGATACTAAACCTCTGATATTGGTATTAGATAGAAGTTAAAAAAGGGGATTGGTGTATCCCTAGTTTTGTTTTGGGCTTCTTTAAGTTGTTTTCATTGAGTTTTTTCTTTGGCTGCTTCAATTCTAAATCTTCGCAGCTAAGAAAGAATGTAAGATTTACATCGTTTTGTCCGTCACCATGTCTGAGGTTTGGGGAGTGAGGTTTTCTGTCTTTTTCTCCCTCTTGCTGTTCATGTTTACTCTGCAGTATTTTGGTCCTCCCTTGTGGCGATGCCCTGTTTTTGAATTTAGCTCATCTGGAAAAAAAAAAGAAAAAAAAAAAAAAAGAAGAGGGAATTCTTTCTAATTTAGGTTTATGGTAGATGTCCTCTTTGGCATAGTAGAGTTACTGCACAGACAGAAAAGCTACAACATTAAATCCCAGCTCTATCATCACCCCACCTAGATTCATGTTATAGAGTATAAGTGTGACTGCATGAGCCTGTAACCTCTGTTGCTCATTTAGTCAGTTGTGTAACAGAAAATGTGTGATTAACTGGAAAACACCACAGACAAATCTTTCACGTCTTTTTTGACACATTTGGATTAGAGATGTGTTTTTGAAAAACGCAACACAAGGCAACATGGCGTCATTGTGTTTTTATGTGCACCACTGCCTGTAGTGCAGAAATACAGCAAATTGCAAAAGAATTTATGACCCCTGCAACTTTATGCACATTTTGTCAACTCAGTCTCCCTCCACCTGGAGACAAACATGCCAATTATTTTGTAAACAATAAAGAAGAGAATTAGGGAAAAAAAACAGTGAAGACTGCAGTAAGCGTGCCAGGCCCATCTGTGGAGCTTCAACACAGAATGACGCAAAAAACACTCAGAACAACAGCGTACCGTCATGTTTGTTGTTTGTGAGAGTAATATGCACACAGGTTACAAGGTGTAACGTCATTGTTTCAAAAAAGACGTGGCTTACATGCAAACATCGAAACATTAATCCAATAAATTTCAACACAAAAATGATTGTTTCTGGTCTCCCACCGTGTGGATGCACAGTCTAAACCACAAAACAGCTTGTGAATGTGCTGATAGAGGAGGAAAATTTTTCATTTGCTACTTTTGCTAACTTTGAAAGTATTCATCATCACCTCAATTAATTTTTCTGGATAAATTCTAATGTGCTAATTTACGAGGTTGTTTTGTAAACTTTCAGTCAAGCAAAACACCCGCTCTTATTTTGAAGCGGGTGAAGACTGTGCAGCAGTTCCATTTCCTGTACTCATGTTCTCTTGCTTTTATTTCCAAATAATTTTGTTTTCAAACAAGAAACATGGAGGAAGAGAGTAAAAAATTAATAGAGAACAAGATATAAACATAAATGCAGACAATATGTCTGTATATGTAATTTATAAAGCGAAAGTTAAATTGCTGCTTGAGGGTGGAAGTTTCTCAGGACCTTATGTTTAAATTTAAATTGAAGTTAGCATTTTATCTTCTGCTTTTGCTGATGTATTGCTTGAGCGTTAGTGGAAATAAGGAATGATTAGCACTTTAGGCAACAAACCTTTCAGTTAGCCTTCGGCCATCTTTTCTTGGTATTTTATGCGACAGACCAAAACAAAGAAGAACATTAGTGTAAAGTGAATTGAAAATACTTTGAGTTTTTCTAATAAAATTCTTTGTGTGATGTGTTGCATGTACTATCCATCCTGATTTGATGTTTTGTAGAAGTACTTTTTACAAACAACTTCTGTTTATGTTTTGTTTTTGGGGTTTTTTGAGGGAACGTCTCAACTAGCTTTGCACATCTGACATTTCATTTCCTATTCTTCTTTGCAAAATACTTCTTAGTGAGATTGGATGGAGAATACGCGATCATCAGTTTTAAGCCTATAAGCTATATTTGTCCTGGATTCTCTAGTCTCTAGATTCTCTAGTCTCCGGACTGCAGGAGTTCCCTCCAGCCTTTCAGGCCTCTGGATGCTTGCAGAGACCTGTCCTCAGCAGGAGGACAGTGCCAGGACAGTGTGACTTGTCCTGGCAGGTTTTAGTCTCTGTTTCTACAGTAGCTCAGGCCTCACATGCCGACTCACAGGTGTGGATGGCCAGTCTTGTTGCCGAGGATCCTTAGATGAATTCAATATTGACTCAGACAGGTGGTCCTCACTTTTGTCCATCCAAAACACTGTGATCCTTCATGTTTTGGTCCAGCTACTACTTGAATAAGAGTTTTTTAATGTGTTATGTAATACAGTCCTATATGTCTGAACAGATCTCCCTAATGCTTTCTCTTTGTCCACCTGGCGTGGGAGTAGATTTGGGTCTACTGGTGTTTGTGTAGCAGGCAGCCCAAATTGAGTCATTATTTCAAATTGGGTCACATGCTGGTTAACCAGACATTTAAGACCTAAATATAGAGGACTGCTCAGGTTAAGTGAGCAACATTTGGTACATATGGACTAATTGGTTTCAAATTCTCTGCAGCAGTTGTCCGTAGGCATGCTTGCCCATTTATTTTCACTTGCTGCACCCTTCTGAGGCAGATGACAGCTTGAATCCCGGCCTTCCCCTCCTCATTCCTTCCTTTTTTTTATTCCCATAAGGCCATGCGCCAGCTGTGCACGTGAGACAGACTCTGCCCTGTTGTCATCAGTGCCTCCGGCTGTTTAGAGGTCGTTATCTAGAGACATACTTTGGGTTAACCATTATTTACCCTGCCCCCTCCTCACTGGACCCACTGACCTACTAATCAGACGGTTCAGACAAGTAGGATGTAGCATGTCTATGTTATAGATCCATGTTGCTCTATTGTGCTGGACTGATTTTACTGGATAGAGGTGTACAGTGCCTGGAAACTTTCCTGTAAGCCCAGAAAAGCCTTGACCTTGTGGTATGATGTAGCCTGGTCATCACCGTCCTTCGCAGTTCTGCTCTGTTATGATCTCTGTTGAATTGGGGTGTGCTGAGTTCGCGCAGGGGTTAAGCAAAACCCACATATAGAGGCTTCGACGTGGCTGACCCGCGCAGACCACTGTCGCAGGTTTGATTCCCAGCCTGGTGACCTTTGCCACATGTCTTTCCCTTCTCTTATCGCCCACATTCCTGTCAATTAACTATCAAATAAAGGCCAATAGAGCCAAAAAAAATCTTAAAAAAAAAAATAATAAAAATCTCCCATGAACTTAAATCCATCCATCTATTTTCTTCCGCTTTATCCGGGGTCGGGTTGCTTCTGCAACAGAGGATTGGACTGCTGGGTCCCCCGCAACCGGCCCCTCCGCAACCGGCCCCTCCGCAACCGGCCCCTCCGCAACCGGCCCCCTCCGCAACCGGCCCCTCCGCAACCGGCCCCTCCGCAACCGGCCCCCACCCATCACTTAAATTCAATCAGGGAGAATTTCTACCAGGTTAATCGGCGAACAGGAGGAAAAGTTGTGAATGATGAATATAATTTTTTACGCTGTTCTACAGTTTGCCTGTAGCTTTAGCAATGGCAGCATAGGAAGTGAACAAAGCCATGTGGTCCTTGTTGGCTATGCTTCCAAATATTGAATTGACATTTACAGCTGCCTCGTTGAGGTTGACATTTCTCTCTTCGCAGTGAAGGATGGTTGTTTACAGGGCAGGAAATTTCCAGTAATCTTCATGGCACTGAACTGGCGCGTTACATGCATCGCGGGTAAACATTAGCAATTGGGTAAAATTGAAAACCTCAACAGAGTTCACCTTAAACTCACAATATTGAGTTCACAAGCATAAGACAGGTTGAGAATTTAATATTGTTAAGAAGCCTTTAAAGATCAAAGTTATTCTTCATGAAAAAATATCCAAAAAAGACATTTTCTTGTACTGCAATTTCATTGAATTACAAACTCTTCAATTCAATGACGACTTCTAACAGCTACATTACCTGCTTATTTAAATTCATGGCCTGTTAAATATTTTTTCTGTAAAGAACATTTCTGCTAGAACCAGCCTATAATGTTTGTTTTGACTGTGAAATTCAGCACACACTGCATATCAACACAGTCTTTCTTGAAATCTGAATCCAGCGCCCATCTATCATCATTCCTGAAATAATTCCAGGTTTATGGCCAAATACGTAGCATAATTTCAGAGTTAGTCTTCAAACCGCATGCTCCTAAACTACTCTTGCTCATCTTGCGTGTCCTCGCGCAAGTTATTCTTCCACTGACATTAATATTGGAAGAGATGTTAACATTGTCTCTTCTTTTAGCAATTATTTCCCAGGACATTTCCTCCAGTTTGATGCGGGTTGATTTCTCAACCCAACAAGGACGCGGGGTGTCGCAGGCAGGGCCTGTGGAGGCATGCTGTAATGTGAGTGGCAATGTTGGCGCGCCTTGCATTTCTGGAGTGTGTGTGTGTGCACAACGTGACAGAGATTATGATTTGGGTATGAGAGAAAGGAGCCAGAGGAACCTAATACCATCACTCTCTTATGGTGGTCTCTATGAAAAGATCAAGGAAGGGAAATAAGAAAAGAGCAGTAATGTGTGTGTGTGTGTTTTGTAAACTTCCATCGCTGTGTCAATATTGACTCATCACTTTATGGGGAGGCAGGCACGTGAGTGCGCTAAATGTTGGGAATCACAAAGTGTTTGGCCAAATGAGAAGGCAGTGCACACTCACACTAATACTTTTAATCCACCTGCCTCCGCTGCGTCTCCGCCAGAAGGTTCACGTTCCCATGGAGTTACGTTACTGCTGCTAGGAGACTTGCAAAAGTATTGTGACTAAAAAAAAAAAAAATATCCACCGGCTTAAAAGTACTGTGGCGTTCGTAAGAGATGAGGAAGAAAGCTGATAGGACGCTGGAATTTTGAAGGAGTGAAGCGATCCAGTGTTTTTCTTTCAATATTTGTAGGGAAGGGAGGGGAGGAAGGAAAGGACAGGGGTCTGATTGGCACCATAGGTGGTGTTTCGGAATTTGTTGACCCAGCTGAAATGTTTATTGTACACACTATCTACTCCCGCTGAGTTTTTTAGACTTTACCACTGCTTTTATTTTCATGCTTAGCAAAGAGTCCAGGGGAAATCCGCCTGCTGTTTCTGGCGCTGTAGAGGGACTGACCAGTCATGTGGGTTCGATGTGGGGTGCAGTGCCTGAATCTCTGTGTTAGAATGCACACTATACATGTGTGCTTACCACAGGGAGGTGAGTGTGGTGCACCCCTCCCTGCTGACTCCTTTAAACAAGCACCGCTGAATGCTCGGACTGTCAGGAGGGAGGGATGCTCGGCAACTGTGTGCAGGAAAAAAAAATCTGCTGAAGCTATTATATTGTGTTGGGATTGCAAACACAAAGTAGTGTGTAGTACGGGACGTGCATTTGTTTCTGGCCTTTCTGAGTTCCAGGATCTCATTTTGTTGCAGCTGCAACTTCGTTGACGTACGTCTCTGCTGGGTTTGGCCATCTAAACATTTTTGTCTATTCTTTGCTAAATAGTCAATACTCCAGAGCCTGTTTAGAACCTCAATTTTCAAGTCTTGCCACAGAATCTCAAGCCAAGTCAACATGCAGCCAGATATCTGGGACAATGCATATTTTCATCCACATGAAAACTCTGTTATACATCACCTAGTGCACCAAGAACCACTGCAAGGAATGACACAAAAACCTCTGAAGAAGACAGTGAGCGTCATGAAATGTAAACAGAATTGGAGGGGCGTGAGTTTTGATCGGCTGTAGGATCTCTCTTGTTTTTGGCAAAAAACAACAACCTTCTCTTGCTAGCGCTAGACTCGAGCATTTTTATTTTGGTTGTATTAACCCCAGAATGTGATGCTCTACAATACATTTTTTCCTACTGGTTTATAAGGCAGTTATAAAAATTACTTTTATCACAATGTTTAAGAAATGACCAATACAAAGTTTTCCTCACCTTGCCTCTTTTTTTATGTTTTAATAAGGATCCAGAAACGCCCAGTTCACAATGAAGAATCAATTGTTGGTATGTCACAGGGCATCTCAGTAAAACATGCTGAAGTTTCTATATCTGAACAAGGAACCATATAAGGAATTGCTTACTTGCTTAAATGTGTTGCATTAGTAAAGCTCCTCCTGGATCTCTACTTCCAGGTTTTGAAAGTAGGATACAGACACACCATGCTTACAGTAACATCCCTTCCTTCATCAGCTGCTCACATTGCATTTCTTTTCCGAGAATTTTTTTTCCGACTCAAAGAAATTTGTTGGAAAGGGAAACGGCGAAATGTTTACCGGTATTATAAACATGCCACCAAACTGAAATCATTGCTTCCCTTGTTTATATTTAGTTGGACTCCAACTTTTTATCCTGAGTTCATTATGTAATCATGTGAAAGTGCTTGTTTTCTGGCCTCTGACATGCAGTGTTGCACTCTGACTGCTGGGTTTATTGAACGACGAATTGTGTTGATATTTACTAGCAGCTTGGTGATTTTGATCGGATAAATTTACAGCCCTCAGTGCTGGAGGTGAGTTAATTGGATTCCTTCCAGGCAAATGTGTGGGAGATGATTAATGACAAAATACAGCCTTGGATTCTACGAACACAAAGGTTATGTTCAAACACTGATATTTTTATCTGCTAAGAAGAAGGGAAGTAATTTGGTCACAAATGACTCACCATAGATTTTCATGTACTGTTCACATTTTTACAACTTTTAATAAGAAATAATAACAAATCAAACTTTTGCTGCCCTCAATATACTTTTCAACTCAACAGGTAAAATGAGGTAAACCATATAAAGAAGGTGAAATAATTTCTATTTACACACACACACACACACACACACAAAACAATAACAAAGAGCCAGATCATAAAGTGCAGGGAGGACCATGTGGTTTCTCGTTAAAGCTCTCACTTCCTGCTCTGCTTCCTCCCTTCCTGCTTCTAGGCAGAGCAGGGTGGAGTCTTCCTCAGCCAGCGGAGGAAGAGGAGGAGTGGACTGGAGCCTGAGGAGCAGGGAGGCTTTTCAACTTGCTCCTCATTTGGCCTGAACTCTTTCTCACAGGAAGGCGCGACGCCGCTTATAAAGCTGCTCTGTTACCTGCTTCCTTCAGTGCAGCCCGGGACTCCTGAGCGCTTCCTGATTGGTTACAGTAAGTTCACTTTCTCCATCACGCATGTTTGAGCAGATCGCAGATATGAGTTTAGATGCTTAGCAGAAGGGGCCGTCCTGTTGCTATTTTCTGCACTTTAAATTAGTTTAATTTGTCATTTATTGATTTTCTTTTTGTCCGTCGAGAAAAAAAAAACTGCATTTAAATGTGTTGTGAAGCCTCTGAAAACGTCTGTGACGGTCTGTGGAGCTGCTGTGACTGGACTCCTTTGTCCTTCAATGAGAATATCAGATCTAGAAAAACAGATCTAAGAATACAGATCTAGAAAAACAGATCTAAGAATACAGATCTAGAAATACAGATCTAAGAATACAGATCTAGAAATACAGATCTAAGAATACAGATCTAGAATTGTAGATCTAGAAATACAGATCTGGTACCGCTACAGGTTTTCATTCCGCAGCGAGGCACTGAGAGGATGTTATAGACAGGAAAAGTTTTCTCTTATACCGAATGATGTGATTGTTTTAGATCAAAGAGATGGACTTAGTCAGACTGTGGGCTAAAACAAATAGAAACTGTTTCTGCTGCCAATACCTGTCTGTGATAAGAGAACCAGCATTTACTGAGGGTTAACTATAGGAGAATGAGAGCTGTGTGTGTGTGTGTGTGTGTGTGTGTGTGTGTGTGTGTGCGTGTGCGTGTGTGTGTGAGCAACATACTTTCATCATAAATCCAACACTGACATCCTGGTGACCACTCTCTCTTCCTGTGTGTGTGACTGTGTGTGTGTGTGTGTGACTGTGTGTGTGTGACTGTGTGTGTGTGACTGTGTGTGTGACTGCGTGTGTGACTGTGTGTGTGGTGGTTCTGGATCTGAGTCAGGGCAGCAGTCTGTGATTACTCCTCTCTGGAATGTTTCTCACCACGTTAAGATAAAAGTCTTTGTTTTTCTCCGTTCTATTTGTTTTTTTTTTTTAAATTTGCCTTCAGGTGCTTGGTTTTTGCTGCTGCATAAAACCAAGCGTTTAATGTGTGCTTTATGCCCCCAGGTGTGTGGCAGTCAAAATGTGTGTGTGTGTTGAGTGAGGTGAAAGTAGTTGCCTTCAGCCACTCATTCCCGCTCTAATGTATGGTGAACTCTGTTCTCGGATCAGTTGGGGATTTATCATCTTGGTGTTTAGAATCATCCCTGGGAAAATGTAGAAACAGAACCCTGAGCAAAACTGTTTCTGTTTTCATTTAAAATCATTGACATTGAATCTAGCAGTGACTTGATTGAACTGCAGGCTTCAAACACAAAACAGCTGGAAAGCAGCATCATTTGATCTGGAGCCAATTTCTTATAATCTGATTTTGCAAAGCTTTAAAACTGACTTTAGCCGACTGATCATTTGAAACATTTTTCCTGCAGCAGAGGTGTGTAAATATTTGGAGGAGAGGGAAAGTGACACTGTGTGGATAAGACAGAGAAACGTTGGTGTCGACCAGGATTTTATTGCTATTTTGTAAATAAAAGGAAAGAAGTGGCAGGAATCGGATACTGAGCTTTCCAACTTTTCTTCACGTCTAATGTAAACGATTCTCTTGAAACTGGTTTCTGTAACATTTCTAAAGCCAGAAGGATCCAGACAGAGTAGAAACTCAAAGTATTAAAAGACAGTAGGCTGCAAATTCAACATTATTACATTGCATTGCAATAAGTTTCAGCTGATTATCTGTGCCATGCATTCAGGTTCCGTATGTCGTCCATGTTGTTTAATGCAGCAGAAAAAGTTTAAGAAGGTAAAGAGATGGTAAGTTATTAAAATAGAAAGCTATCTGTATTTAGTCTGTAACAACAGTTACACTGAAGAGTGTTGTTGCAGAGGTCTCTCCAAACTTAGCAATGGTGCATGCACTGATCAGAAAAAAATCCGATTTTTGAGTTTCCACTCGCGATCAAGCTGAGAACCAAGACTTTTTTTCTGGGCTTACAGCAGAGCAGTATTGTGAAATAACCTAACACAATTATTGTCGTGGCTCCTTCTTTCTCCAAGTTCCACTTCTTCTTCTGCGAAATCTTGCTGAATATCAGGCTGCAATGAACCTTTTGTCACGAGAAGTAAGAAAGAAACATTTCCCAAAAGGCACACTTGTTTCAAATTTCTTCTCTGTTTTCATTATTAGTTTTTTAAGCTAAAATTCTCCTTATTCCTTTCACTTCTAACCAACTCAGTGAAATATTTATAAATGGGTGCATGCATCAAACACTGTGCAACACAAAAAGTTTTTGTTTGTATCCTTTCCCACCGTTTGGGAGGTGAAGGCCCTGATGGACAGAGAGTGGGGGAGTCGGGATGCTGCCTAAGAGAGGTTTAAGTGCTAAAACAACCGACTCATGGTTCACTGGTTGTTTTTGCGGTTAATATAGTTGCATAACTCTGGAGTCCGGTCATGTTAGTTATGCATGTTGCTCATTTCTCATTCCAGGAAATGAGTTCACAGCTCAGTGTGTCCAGCCCAAGACAATGAGACGTGTTGCTGGCTGTCTGTCTTCATTAGACGTCTCAGGTCCCCCCAACACCCCCACTTAAATTAGCCTTTAAAGGCCTTTAAAGGCAGGTAGCCTTTTGAACTCTGTTTCAGTTTGTCATTGGTTGAAGTCAGGATGTTTCTGTGGGAGAATGAGTGGCAAGATAAAACGGAGCCTGGTTTGAAAAATTCAAATTGGGCTTAGTTAGAGCTTTGAATATGGCAGCCATGATAAGGATTAGAAAGGTGATGTCAGCATCACCTGTCTAAATGACTCTATTCTGTTCATTCTCAAGTTTCCAAGAATGGGTCGGTGATGTTCGGTACGCTGTTACGTCTGTTTCCGTTCCAAAGCCGAGCAACACCGCTGCTTCACTGCTAGTTGCAAGTCTGCATCAGAGTTTGTTTTGTTGCATTTATCAAGCTGCAGATAAATTCTTCTGAAATCTTTAAGACGTTTCCAGTGTATTGTTTGAAATCTTCCCTGGAAAATGGCAAGCAGCCAAAAATAGACAACCCATAAAAACAGGACCGTCCTGCAGGACGCAAACACACCTACATAGCTGAGCACCTTTTGTTTTGTTTTGTTTTGTGTTTTTTTTTTTTTTTCTCTTTCTTATCGTTATGCTGTTGTAAAATGTGTCACTGTTTCCTGCTTGCCTCGTCCATCACGGGGAAAACCCTCACAACTCACTGGTACAGGAATCAGTGTCTGCAGGACCCAAGGCCGCTGTGATATGACCGACAATCTGGCGACACAGAACACACACATGTGAACTCATCGTGGCCTCGGCCTTCACTGTTCGGACCTTCAGAAGGCGACATTATCTTTTTCTGTTTTTTCCGAGTAAACTGTTTCTAAAAATATTCAACCCTGCTGAACTTTTTAAGATTTTGTAGTGTTAAAACCTCAAACTTCAATGTATTTTGTTGGATAGGTAGCATATAATTACGTGGATGAAAAATTATTTAAACTTTTCAAACTTTCAAATTATTTAAACTGTTTTTTTTTTTTCCTAAACAGCTTTTTAGGGGCTGCATCAGTTGCAGTTTTCAGGCCAAACATTCAATGATATCAGCAGAAGAAACTCTGTGAATATGATCCAATAAACTGTTTTGGACAATATTAACACATTTACTCTTTATATAAAGTTGTTTACTTGTGACATATGAGAAAAAAATGTTGAGACTAATTTTCTTTGTACCATTTTTTTGTTTGAAGAGCTGAGATTTGGAAAACATCAATTGCAGTTTTCTAGCCATTCCCCAGTCTCTGAAAAGCCTGCCTTTGGCTTAAACCATTTCTGTTTTTTTTTTTTTTTTTTTTTTTTTTTTTAATATAATGCGAAAGTGGGTTGACTGTTGTTATTGGCAGACATGCAGATGTGACCTGATGGGTGGTTCATCAGTTCTCTCACAGTGGAGCAAAACGGGACATTATTTTAGACCTTTGCAGTGGCAGATAAGATCGATTTCACATGCAAGTATCGGCCAGTCGGCTGGCCGATCAATTGGTGCACACCTACAACCTCATATTGTGATATTTCTCCTGCAAGGCCTTATGGGGTTACCTCTACTAACTTTGCACATGTAGAGAAAAATTGGCTTTGCTCGGCTGTCCTCCAACTCCTGAAGAAAAGCTTGATGCAGCCACCACCATTTGTCGCCATGGTGATGGTGTGTTCAGGGTCTCCATCACACATGGAGTTGAGTAGAGCTCCATCTGCATGTTTTGACTGTCCCCGACCGGGTGTGAACACTTTTTGTGCAGGATTACATGATTTTTTTGTCGAGGAACCCATTTCCCTTACATGTTGCTCCTTTCTTTTTATTCTCTCACTAACTTTGACCTTAAAACCAGCTGGCATGTCATCTTATTATTGCTCCATTTAAGCTCTTTTGCAACATTCCCGCTCAACCTCTGACACATCGTCTACCCTCCACATTGTTACATCCACTGTGAGACACAAACCATAAGCCACCAACCACAGTTAGTGGTTGGAAACACTAAATGTAAAAAGCAGTCTTATTCATACCACTGTGGATCTCACTTTTTTATAATAAGGAAACCAATCGAAGTTTCCACTGTGGAAAAGAGATGTCATATCTTGGACTGGGACTGAGGTCTGATGCTTTTGGAGACATCAGCCGTTTTGTGTGTGTGTGGCTGCACAAAATGCTTCTACACTTTGTTTGCTTTCTGCTTCACGCCGATTGGTGCTAATGTGGTTTATTGGTCAGTGGGGTAGGGGTGTTGTTTGCACACACATTAGCAGAGATAACGTTTGGCCGTCTGGCCCTTTTTCATGAGAAAACGAATGACAATAGCTGCTGTTTTCAGCTGGAATGACTTTCCAGCCTGGAGATCTTTTGCATGCTCATAGCTCCGCAGCTTTCACATTTAAATACTTTGACCAAATCTGATCTCCACATGGGGTGAACTTATTTAGCAGCTTAATGAGAAGTGGTGCTCTGTCTCTCCATTCATGACTACCTTGTAAGTAACCAGTTTCTGAATAATGCATGAGTCATTGGGTTAAAGTCATCTGCAGATGGGTTTAAGCTAATGTGACTATGCTGACAAGCAACATTTTAAATTCGAAACCCCTTTTTGCTGGTAAATTAGTGATTAAATAGGCATATGAGCTCAATAACAAATAGTTTTTAACTTATTATTGAGGTTATTCAACCATCAGATTCAAGCAAAGTTCTGTTTCACCCTCTCTGCTTTCAAGTGTCTCAAGAACTGAGCTGTTTTCCAAACGTCAACCAATAATGTGTCACGTAGATTTGCACTTCGGTACTACGTGACACATTATTGTGTCACGTAGTACACAATAATGTGCAGCTTCATTTGCTGCACTTTCGCAGAAATGCTTGGTGAAGAAATCCCTGAATAATTTTCCTTCACCTGCAGGATTCTTGTGCCATCTATGAAAAGTGTATAAATTGTAGAGTTTTGATGGTTGCTGGATTCAGCTCACTGGATTCTGCTTTAACGAGAAATTCCATAGATATTTACATCTAATGGCAAGAGGATTTTAGAGGTTGTTGTTGTTGGTGTGTTATAAGAAACCAGCTCTTGATAAGGCAGAAAATTTCCAACAGCTACAGTAAACTCTGAAACCTCTCCTTTCCTTCTAAATTCCCTTCAGTCTTTTCCTGCTCATCAGACTCATCCAAACCTCGTTCAGTAATTGCCGTCATTACTGAGAGAGAAGTTCTCCTCTTGCTTCATCCAAACTACCAACCACGCTACAGGAAGAGATCTGTTGAGCATTAAGATATTTCAAACCAACTTTCTTCATAATCTAACTTAACAAAGAGCAAGATTGGTATTTTGAAGGTCATGTTTGAGCTTCGCTTTGAATCATGTTCATCACTTTGGATCGATGAGAAATTTAGTGCCAACACTTGGGATGCTCATTGAAACTGTGTCAAATATGGACTTTTATTGTGTTGAATTTCTCTGAGAAGAGAAATCAGACTTAATTTCTAACCGTGTAGATTGCTAGTTTCAGCCCATTACTATTAAAGAAACCTTAATGTGCCATGTACACTACTTAGTTACTGTGACAAAGTATCTTTTAAGTGTTGTGAAAGATCTTTTTTGCGCTATTTATTTAGTGTTGCTAAATGTAGATAGTTCACACTGTAAAGTAAAAATACTTTTTCTCATGATGTTTTCATTTGTGTTTTACTGCATAATGCAGATTTAGTCATGTTGCAGCATTTGAAATTCACTTTGAATCAAAATGTGTTGATTTGATACCACTTCTGTGTTCAAACGACTTCCTGCTAGCAAGAGATTCAGTTGTGGAAACGTTGGCAGATTAAAAACATAGAAACTGGGAATGCACTGATGTGAAAATTTGGGCCGATGGAGATATCCAATATCACCTTTACAGGCAATAACGAATATTTACTGAATATTTAAAATTCTTTTATAAATGGTACTAGGTATCATTTAATGCCCTTCTGGCTACTGGGTGTAAGCTTCTTTTTCAGTGTGTTTGTCTTGATATTGCACACATTGCAATGATAACTTCAACTGGACACATTTTGCGTAGCTTTTGTAAACATGTTTTTCTGTCTCTTGAGGCTCAAATTAAAGCAAACCCACTTCCTGTTTCTTAATGCAGTGGTGATGTGTTTTGCTCTCTGTCTTCTTTCTAATTTGCTGTTGTTCAGGGGGAAAACAATGAGTTCACATTCTGGGGAGGATGGCAGTAAAAAAAAAAAAAAGCCCCATTAACTTGTGTGGATAGATGGGTTGCAGGTGGAGGAGAGGTGGGGGTAGGGAGGAGAAAGCCCCTTCACTGAGTGTGATGTAACTGTAGAGGTAATGTGGTAAATGATAAGAACGGCTGTCCTGGGGGAGGGGAAGTTGTTTTTCTGTAGAAGTAGAGCCAGAAACACGTAGGTGGAGTAAATGGATTGTTCCAATCAGCAACACTTTGAAGTTTTGACATCTGAGGTAAATAATCCGAAATGAATCGCTGTTATTTCTAGAAATAAATGGATAGAAACTTTCTCTGTTTGCCTTTGTTGAACTTTAAACCGGCATTTCTTGACTTCGAGAAATGCTTTACCCAACACAAACTATTAAAACTGTGTGGAAACCAGTTTATGTCTTTTAAAAATCACACTATCCTTTGTTTAATTATTTAAAGAATCAGTTGCTCACACACAAACAGACTCTTCACTTTGTTTTCTCTCCTCTCGACACAGAGACGAACAAAGAAGTGCGATTGTGTCTTTTTTTTTCTCCACAGCGTCGTCATAGAACCCCACTGAGCTTGATGCAAGTCAATGTAAAAAATTGCATCTGTCTCGTCCGTTGTCCCCCCCCCCCACCACCGCACCCGTCCACCCTTTTCTCCCTTTCAATGAATTTTCATTTGAATGAAAGCCTTGCCTCAGTGTTTTGTTGTGCTCTGAGGAGGAGGGGAGGTGGGGAGAGGTCTGATTGGTTGGAGTGCCTTTTGAGCCGGGCCAATACAAGAGCGGCTCCCGCCTCCGCGGCTCCCGGCCTGCACTGTGATTGGGCGCCTGGGAGGAGCCAGACGTAGTATTAAAGCCTCTCTTCCCCCCCAGTCTACTCCACTCCAGAGTTGAAGAGAGTCTGTCAGACAGAGAGCTGTGTGTGTCTGTGTGAGGAGAGAAAGAGAGAGAGTTTGTATCCGAGTGTGTGGATGTTTCGGTTATTTTAAATTTTTTTTTTCTTATTGAGCAACAACCAGAAACTCCATCTGAGTCTGACCCAGACTACTCCTTGTTCCACCTTTCAGGACCGAAGCGACTTGGCTGAGTGGTTGCCTCTGATCACAGCTGGACGGATAAGCTTCAGCAGACGAGCAAGACGTCATAAAGAGGATCAGAGAGGGCTGCCGTGTTACCACTATCACTACTGGCTCATCTTCGGACATTTGAGTTCTTCATTAAGGCTCTGATCCCGATCTCCTGCCTAACCCCCCGAGAGGGTCGCTACCGAGGTGACAGAGGAAGTCCAGACGGTCCTGATGTGGAATTTGACCTCGGCTGACCCAGTCCCACAAGTAGTCTTTGCCTAAGGAAAGAGAACAAGAAAAGGAGGAGGAGAGGAGCGACTAAAGAAAAGCGAGACGCTCAGATCAGTGACTGGTAAGGAAGTTAATGTGGGCTGTGGGCACAAGAGAGGGGGGAGGTGGGATGTTTGACGTAAAAGTCGTAAGAATTCTCCAGTAACCTCTGTCTCTGCTTCAGGTCCTGCAGTGATGCCAGTGGAGACGCTGAGGCCCTCAGATGGCCGTCTGGCCGGGGTCGCCTTCACCTCAGGCAGACCCTTCAGAATACTCAACAAGGGTCCCAACTACTTCCGCCCCCCTGCTGAGCCAGGAACCCGCAAGCTGAGTGCCGTGGAGCGCCTGGAGGCCGACAAGGCCAAGTACGTGAAGAGCCAGCAGGTGGCCTTGACTCGGCAGGCGCCCATCCAGGCCCCACTCATCCGGAAGCCCCTTGTCCCCCCAGTGATGATGCCCCAGGGCAACATGGGGGCCCCGACCGCCCGGAAGATTCCCCGCTGCCCAGCTGATGTAGAAAACCGGGGAGGTGGCGAGGTGCTGGGGGAGAGGAGACCCTTTAATCTGGATATCCTGAGTAATCTAATCAATGATGTATGTGATGGAGCACAGTCGTCTTCCTCCACCTCCCCCTCCTCATCATCTCCATCGTCAGGGGTAAAGAGCATCTGCAGTAGCCTGTCTGCAGAGCAGGACAAGAGCAACAGACTCGTCAACAACCTCAACTCCTCGTCCACCTCCTCCTGCACGTCTTCTCTGCTCAGCAATAACCGTTGCGCCCCTGCAGCAGAACTGTCCCGTCGTCCACCCCCCGTCCCAGCACGGGTTTTACGGGGGGTCCAGGCCTCCTACAATGCCCCTAATTCAGTGACTGTCCGCAGGGTGGACGTTCGGCCTCACGCTGAGGTGAAGAAGCCACCGAGAGTTGCACTGCATCCCCACCTGAGGCCCCGACAGATCCCCCAGGGTCAGGTCGCACACTCCCAGCTCCCGCCTCCACCGCTGCCTCCTCAATCACAGAATCAGCCACCAGCCAAGGTCAACACCTCATCCCAAACTTTGCCATCGCCTCCTGCTTACCCACCCCCCAGCCCGATGCTGGTCCGAGCGGGCGTCATCCCGCCGGCCTCCCCTGCCTTCACACGCATCTCCAACGCCAGCTCCAAAGGCTCCTCCCGCAAGCACCCATCTCTGCACCGCTCCAAGTCGGACCTGAGCGACCGCTACTCACGCGCCACTGCTGACCTGGAGCGCTTCTTCAACTACTGTGGGCTGGACCCAGAGGAGGTGGACGGACTGGGTGGCGTGGAGCGCTTCACCCGGGCCAACTCAGACATTGTGTCCGTCTCCAAGCTCCGCAGCGTCAGCACGCCCAGCTCGGAGTGTGGGGACGACGTGGAGCGGATGAGGGGGTACAGAGGCGGTGACGAGGAGGAGGAGGAGGATGAGGATGGGCCCCTGAGGACGAACGACAGAGTCCCCTATGGGATCTCGGTCATTGAGAGGAACGCACGAGTCATCAAGTGGCTGTATGGCATCCGGCAGGCAAGAGAGGCGAACAGTGGCATCTCGAACGTCTAGACTGATGACGACGGCTTGTTCGTTCTTGTTTCGCTGCCTTATTTCCACGTTTGGGATCAATGTTCCAGATCATCTGGTAGTTTGTCTTCAGTTTCCTGTGAGGACTTTTACTGGACAAAATGACAGACATGACTGAGTTTACGTCGGGGGTTGCATCGATTGCAAATTTCTGGTCGATTCGCAATTTTGGCAAAATACCAAATGTTTTGCTTGAAGAGTTGGTAAATTTAGTGTCAAAGTCACTAAGTTGGGAATAGCGGAGTGACTATTGTTAATATGAAGACGTGACCTGGTTGGTGGGTCTGTCTGTGTACCGTCCCTCACGGTACACAGACAGACCATCAGCAGCTGATATCCAGATCACAAAAGATTGGTTTCACATGCAAGTATTGGCTGATTGGCCGGCTGATCAGTTGGTGCACCCCTTAGTTTCTGTTCTAAAGGCTGCAAGTCAGGACTGCATCTGGACAATGCATTGCTATGTTCTTTTAGTTGATCTCATTGGTATTTCCAAGCAATAACAGATTATTGTCAATGCTGGTGAGAATGAAGGCAGAGGGTGCTATAAGGTTCATATAGGTACTGTAAGTGTGTGTGTACATGTGTGTGTTTTATACCAGAGTTTGGCAACAGGCTGCCAAAGTGTTGCACAGCACAGAGACAATTGAAAGCAGAGCAGCAAGAGAACCACGTTCATACTGTGAAACCGACAAGTAAAGCTTCCACAAATATGTGCGTATTTTTAAAAAGTTACAGAGAAAATGGTTGGCTGCAAGACTGTTATCATAAATGTTTCTTCAGCATGCAAGTGAACTGTTTGTACACACTTTACCGTAGCACGACATATCAAAATGGAAAAAAAAAAAAAAAAAAAGCAGGAAGCAATCCCCAGGCTTCCAGATTCACAGCACATCCAGTTCAGTCACAGGGGAGTTTTTATCTGATCTTTACTTGTTGCCTCCGATGCAGTCTTGGATTACTCTGCGTTGGTGCAGCCTGGGAAATCGGTTTACCATGTGCGTCTTGGCACGGGGGGGAAAGAGCGAGTCATATGATGAAGGATGATCTCGCAAGCAAACGGAGGGCTCTCGGTGATCTGTGGTGCACGAATATGTCCGTGACTCAGGAAGATGGCATAGTAATACATGGACCAATATTTATTTGGAAAACATAACTTAATGTTTTTTTGTTTGTTTTTTTTTTTTTTTTTTTTTACTAAAAGTGGATTTTGTGTACAGAGATCAGGCTGAGTCGCATTTAAATGCACATGCAGAGACACATTCAGTGAGTGAACAGAAGGGATGCGATGTGTTGCGAGAGAATCGCATTAAACTTCTTGTTTGTTGCTTCTACTTCTGTTGAACTGTTCAGTCTGGTCGGGTCTTCCTCTTCTCCACACGAGAATCAGCAGCAGCGTGCAGTGGCAATCAGATCAGAGAGCGTCTGAAAACAAAATATGCTTTTTTTTTTTTTTTCTTTTTTTTTTTCAGGCACTGGATGCCCAAAGAGTCTTTGATAAAGAGGTCCAAAATGCTTTACAGTGTTGTATCCTGAATCCATTAATAAAATATGTTTGAATATTAACTTGTCGTCTTTATATCTGCTTTTTTTTTATAAAAGAAGTCTTTGTGTCACTTCCTCAGGTTATAATGCAAAATCTATTTTGGGTTCAGCTAAAGTATTCAAACCGTTTGACGTTTTTTGCTGTGTCATGTGTAATTTTTCTGTTAACTCAAGCAACATATCTGATAATTTATCAGATTTAAATGAAAAGTATCTGTATCAGTATTGGTATCGGTGACGCAGGTCTTATATTTACTTATCAGATCGATAACAAAATATGAAGTATTTTCATAATCTAGTTCTACCGAGAAGAATTCGCACATAATTTTGTGATTTCTGGAGGTATTTTGTTTAACTTCATTTTATTTAGGTGTGTTGGAATGCATGAGCGCGAGTAAAAATTCATCCTACTTTTACTTTGTAAAGAAAAAGAGAGAATCCTCCATCCTTTTCCTTTTTTCCCTTCCAAATACGGACGACTTTGTTTCTTTATCACATGAAATAAACTGAAGTTTTAACTAAGTGCAATAAAAAAAAAAAAAAAAAATGAAGGGGCAGGAAAACGTTTGCAGGGCACTTTTACGTGAAGGCAAGTGTTGCTCTTGGTAATTCGGATCTCTCTGCTGCATCAATAATTGACACCCAGCGCTCAGACTGAGTTTCCCAGGGGAGATTTTCTTCACTTTCCTGCTTTTTGTGGCTGTCTTAAGAGTCCATTATTGTAAAATTCAGAACATCTCTCGCTTCACCTAGGGGAGCAGACGAAGGTTTCTCATTTTCACACTAAACCACACCAGTTTTCAGAGCTCTTAAATTTCTTTTTGTGGGGTAGGGGGTTCAACTGCTTCATAAAACACCATTAAAGAGGTGCAGTGTAAAATGAATGGGTGTGAACGGGTTATGTTGGCAGTCAATTCTATTCTTATTTGAAACGTAATGTCAGAAAATATTAAAAATAACAAATATAGAGTTGTTTGGATGAAATGGTTTAAGTTTATCGCTCAAATGTATGCTTCAGTTTGAAACAGTAAAGCAATTTTTATGAAAGATTTCTTTTTTTAAAGAAGCGGCAACTCATAAGAAATGTTGCCTGAAGGCACTCCACAAAAACGTCGACTTAATCCAAACATGCAAATTTGTTTACATTTACAATGAATCCTACTTACTAAACAACACAGGTTATTTTTCAAATTGGTTGAGAAGTTTTGCATGTAAGGAAACCCAGCAAATCGCACTGAGTCATTGACTTGTGGCATTCACTCCTGGTGAACAAAAATGTAATGGATAATAATTGCATTGAGCTATTTTCCACACTCTGATTCCACTTTTGTTAGAATTTATATAACATGTTTTAGCCAAACAATGTTTTGAAATTGTGAGAAAACCGGATAAATAGAGGGGCATGGAGTTTTTTTTTTTTAATTTTTTATTCAGTCTTTCCAAGATCCTAGATTTCTATAACGATGATTCAGCTCGCTTTACTAGAAAATGAGTTCTCCCTTACAATAATTTTCCAGAGAACTAAAAACCGAGCCGACTTTCCTTTTTGTTTTCGTTTTCCAGCACGGACTGGATCCAACGCCACATCGGATGAGGCCTTCTCTCGTCTGAGATGGAGTTTTCAGACATCTGCACTGTGGGTTACACCTATTTTGATCTGGGGACCACTGACAGAAGACCGATTATATTTGTTATTTTTAAAACATTGCAAGTTGCAAAGCATTTTCCAAAACGCTGTCTTTCCAGAGCTGTTCAGACGTAATTGGTTTTGCTCCTGAATCGTGCAGCCGACACAGAATGATCTGAGAAGTACACAGAATTTCTTTCTGAACCTCGATTCCTTTTTCTTGCTACTTCCTGTGGCGGAGGATATGGGTGGCCAAAGGACAAATGTGAACCGATGAAGCTGGGCATCATGACAGCAGCTGTTTGCTGTCCTGAGCAGCCCTCATTAGCAGGCAGAAACACTCAGGGGAAGAATCACAGATCCAACAAGACGACATGCCACAACGGTTCAGGGGCTTGAGGTTCAAACACTGAGCAGGAGGAACTGTAACAGGGCCTCCATAAATGTTTCTCCTCATGGATGAAAGATGGATCAGTTCAATAATGTCCCTGGACCTCTCTGCACTGCTTCACCCACTTCCTCAGGACCAAGAGCCACGATGGATTAAAAAGGAATGTAGGCTTATGTAAGGGTACTATCACTATTATGTAATCATGCATTGTCACAATTCATGGCTGGTTTGAATAGTTGACTTGCAAAACCCTCTCTTTAAGAAGAGACTCATATTTGCTGCAGAAAGGAGGGATGGATTTGAGACTGATTCTTCTGAAACCAAGACCAAGATCAGACCTTCCCAGACCAGATCTTCCAAAACCGAAACCAGGCCTTCCAAGATCAAGACCAGACGCTCCAAGACCAAGACCTTACAAGACCTGACTTTCCAAGACCAAAGCAAATGAGGTGGACTAGCAGTGCTTGCCAACAACTGAAGGTGTCATCCTGTTGATGTTACTGTGGAATATTGCCTCTGCTGTCATAAACGACCGTCGTGAGACAATCACACAGCAACAGTCTCCAGGCAAACTTTTCCAGATTTGTTGCAAGACTGACTGCCACCAGAGATCCATCCTGCCAACAGCTTTATCATCCATACACCTCTTTGAAGATACTTGAATGACACTAGTTACACATTTAATTTCCCTTTGAGTTATGTAAAGTATCTTTGAATTTCTGTCTGACCGTGTGCTGTCTGAATGATGGTAGTGAAGGCCATTTCAAGCTGTTACATCCATAATTCAGAATTTAAGAACAAACACCAACGCAGCTTCTACAGACATGAATCCATGACTAAAACGTCTCGGAAAATAGAAGAACTTCACACAACCTTAAACAATATATCTTGCATGCATTGACACTGTATATATTTTTCCACTCGAAAATCGTTAAACAGAGAAAGCACCTTTACTCCTGCTCTGAGGAAGCAGAAGCAAAAAGGGGGAGTTGATGTGTCCTTTTGGATACTTAAGTAAGAAACACATCTGACTGAGAAGACAGGATGACGATTTCATTTCCAGAACAGACATTCGGTTCATTATGTAACCCAGAGTAAGGACCTCTGACCCACTGAACAGAATTATGGGAAGGTTTGATGTAAAAACAAAAAAAAAGTCCCACAACGCTTAACCCCTGAAGCTTTTGGAAGAGGAACACATGCAGTGGGAGAATGCGATGTCTCCCGCTGATGGCTCCCTGTGGACAGATGACGAGGACGGCCCCCAGTCCAATGAAATCATCTGTGTCATCCTAATGCTCCTTCTCCCAACACAGACCGACCATATGTCAATATTTACCGAGGGATCAGCTGGGTTTTGGCATGCTGCTGGAATACAAACACCATCATATGTCTGTGAGCCTCAGCTCACTTGCCTGGATGCCATGTCTGTCATTTTCTGAGCAAAAAGTCCGTCACAGGACAGAGAGTGCAGTTCTCCATTGAAAAGTACATACTTGTTATCTCAGGGTTTTTTTTCTGTTTGAATGAAATTGACTGGATTGAAAGAGAATTGGAAATTTCTGAGTTGGAAAAATCACAAATTTGCTTGAAAGAAAAAAATGAAATTTGGATCTCAATCAGAAGCTTTCAGGAAAAAAAAACACTTTCTGAGTTTGAAAAGTCAGGAGAAACAACTGAGACATTTTGAGATTGATCTCATCATTTTTTGAAGAAAAAACTTCAAAAGTCTCAGCAATTTTATTTTTAACTTTCTGACTTTTTTTCTTGCAAATTGTTTGACTTTTCAAATGTTTGAGTTTTTTCTACAAAACTTCTGAAATTAATCTATAGATTTCTGAGATTTTGGGCTGAAATTCACTCCTGTTTTCTCTGCCTCCCTTTATTCAGGGTTAGCTAGCGACAGCTGATGCAGGCTGCAGCAGTGGGACAAGTATACTTGACTCCTGTGTACAGCACAACTATGTCAGGGCCTGAATGGCCACGGAGCAGGGAGTGATAAGCTGATTAAAGCGTCAGGGCAGATGGGATCTCTGGGTTTTTGACGTGTGTGTGTGTGTGTAGCTGTGTGTGTGTCTCTCTCTGTGAGACTGAGTGTGTATCCCATGGGAAAACAAAACTGGGTTGTCTGTGTTAGCTTAGCGTGTTGTTGCAGAGCGATGCATTTACATCCGTTATCGCTTCGGACCCATCTGCCTTTCTTCCTCTCTCTCTCTCCGTCGGATCGCCTGAGTGCATCCACGCTCAGTGTGTTTTTAGGATGATCCCCATTCCCAAGATTTTGGGTGAATCTCTTAGTGTAAATGTGGTCATATGGATGAGTGGGTGAAACAAACTAGAAACCCCTTCAAGAAGCAGCGCCTCTGTCAGTTTTCACTCATCACTTAGATCTGAGTACAGAGCTATGATCAGTTTTGTGCCACTGCAAATTTTTATGGCATTTATATATTTATGTATATATAGTTTCATTTATTGTTGTGGAAAGCGTTCTTTCAGACCCCAACCTGAACCAGCCTTGACCCCTGTAGCTGTTTTGATTTTGAAGAGATTTTCTGGTGTTTCACTCAGATTAATGATTGACAGCATTAAAGCCCGCCTTCTGGCTGTGATTGGTTGTTTCCAGTTAGCGCTGGGCGGACTGGGAGAGGGCAGAGGAGCTCGATGTTTTCAGAGATTATGTGTGTCATTGCATACTGTCACAACACAGGGACAGTTTTGGGAAAATATGCAAAAAAAAAATAATTAAAAATGTTTTTTTTTATAAAAGTTATACACTGCAGTTTTAAAGTGATTAGTGGTGTAGTTAAATCAATTTAAACTAGATTGCATGGCCTCAGTTTGTAGCAAGAGAAATTGAACGTTGGATCTCAAATTACAAAAGAGGAAAAATAACCTTTTTGGCTAATTCTGGGACATTTACAGAAACTTTATTTGATGTGCATTGTCCCAACCAAATAAATCAAATGAAATCAAAGGAACTGACCAGAGGAGCCCTGGACACAGTAACTGAAGGCCCCCCGACACTCAGATTTCTCATTTATTCCTTAGGTCCATTTGGACACTGATCAACTTTTTTCTGTGAACAATTGAAAAAATTCTGACACAATAAAGAAAATTGATCAAAAACTATTATGTGGCATCAGCAGTGTAAGTAAGCCTTTGTTTGTGTTGATGGTAAAGGACAGGAGCATTGTGTAATACAGATTTCCTCATGTTTTGTTGACAGACCGTCTGTCAGCAGACGGATGATTAGTCCTGAGTTTCCCCACAGGACCATGCGAGCGTGGGAGGCTGCGCAGAAATCATCTAGTGACAAACTACGTGACATCACACCTATGGCCGCATTTGGAAAACACACATGAACAAACGAACCACAAGCAACTTTTTTTTTTAAAGCAAGACATGCAGAGACAAGATGGAGGGGAGCTCTGATGCTCTGCATGAAACACAAACACAGAGAGGAATGTCACAATGGGAAATTAACTTTCTGTCATTGTGGACTAATGTCCAACTAACAGCTGATTACATTTTCATCCAACCACAGATACAAAGAAAGCAAGAACAAGTTCAGCTATTTGTCACATACAGTGACTTGGAAATGTATTCATATACATTTTCCCATTTATGTGACAGACCAAAGTGGTGCATCCTTGTTAAACAGAAGGAAACTGATTTCTGCTTTTCACCTTTAAAGTTTTCAATTTGGATTTATGTCTGGACTTTGTCTGGGCTGTTTCTTCTTGGATCTGAACCTCTTCACTTTAGCTCTGCCTGCATGTTCAGTCCAACTGTCCTGCTGTCAAGTCTCCAGGCTCCTCCCCCGTCCTGTCATCATCGCTAGATTAAAAACAAACAATAATCTTCACTTTGACTATAAATTTTGCCATTTCATCAATTCAATATTATTTCACAATATATTACAGATGTTATTTTCCATCCATCCATCCATCCATCCATCCATCCATCCATCCATCCATCC
>VMRN01000117.1:545047-579005 GCA_010277015.1 Poeciliopsis turrubarensis
CATCCATCCATCCATCCATCCATCCATCCATCCATCCATCCATCCATTCATCCATCTTAAGCGTTTAGATCATTTCATTGTCAGTTTGTGTCAGACTCCTCATCATGCTGCATCAACACCCTCCTCATAGTTTGAGTATGTCAAATGTCATAGTACATAGAAATGAGCTTTGAAGAAATTCTGCCAGAAATAGATGCTACGCTACATCAAGAGGCTAATTTATGTTTCTAATTTTCTGACCAGCTCAAAACTAAACGCTCAGGCTTATTTGTGTGTAGTGAAATGCACACAGGACGTCTCTGAAGGCAGATTTTTTTTCAGTCGTCACATTCAGACTCTTCACAGTGGATATAGAAAGTTATTATGTTGACTCTCATCTTTGCAAAACGTCCTTTTTTTCCCCCCCAACTCTGCTGCGGTTAATCTTTCCCCCCTGTGGTATTTTTCATGATTCATGCTTCTTGGAGTCACAGTGAGTCTTGCCAGAAGCTGGATGGACCTGAAGGCCCTCCGACTTTGCCAAGTACGATGTAAACAGATCTGCTGGACTTTAGCGTGACAACAGACTCCTTTGAACACACCAAGCAGACATGGCCTCCAGGCTGCTGTTGGACCCGTTGGTCCCAGCTCCCATACAGATTCTCTTTCACTCTGTAGCCACTGACATGAGGCGAAGAAGATGAACTCTCTCTGAATAAGGCAGTTCCCGATTAAAATAATAAATAAAAACACTATTGATTAACTTTAGTTTCACTCTGTAAATTATTACAAAAAAGGGTCGAATTTAAAAAAAAAAAGATGTGCTCGAAGTGGAATTTCCTCTTCATTTTTGCAGCCAAAGCAGAATTGTTGGCCAGCAGCTCCACAGCAGCAATCAGTGGAAACATGCAGTTTACCCACCGGTGAAAGCTGCCAAGGAACACTGGCTGCTCTCAGCCAGACAGAAAGTGAAAGACAGTTGGCAGCTGAAAGTGTAATGTTTACCTAACCTCGTGTCTGATGGGAAAACTGACCAAAAACACCAGCCACCCTGCTGCTTTGCTAGCATTCATGGCTCTGCGGGCTATGCTACAAAGACGAATAATAAAAAAATAAATAAAAAAATCAAACAAACTCGTTGGTTAAAGATTTTTAACCCGCACGTAATATTGAGTTTACTTCTCTAGAAAATGTCAAAAAGATTGAGTTAGCTGTTTTAGGGTCTGAATTACATCAGTGAGGTGCCACTCCAAGAATGTTTTTGATGAGGGAATGACACAACGAGATGTAAAGCTGAAAAAAAGTGATACATAATACTGCCCCTTTAATATATTGTGCAGATTTCAAAGCCTCAAACTAAATCAGAGCATCAAACGGGAACGATCCTATGAGCCGGGAGTGATTTATTCTTACTTTAAAATGGATTTTGAATATGAACTGAAGAAGCAAAAATGTCCTTTGCACCAAGTGTCTTAAATAATGATCAGATGTTTTAGAATAACATAATCTAAATCGGTAAATTAAAGTGTTTTAGCGAAAGAGCAACAAGTATCCATATGTTTGGTGTAAAGTTGGACTGAGACGCAGAGTGGAACAGAAAGCAGAGAAATACGGATAAAGATGGAAACACCAGCGGAGAACAACGTAGAAACAAAGGTGGAGAGAGTGGAGGATGACATGAGAACCAGAGGAGCTAATCACAGGGGAGTAGATGCAGCAGGAGAAAGAAGCAGGCGGAGGCAAAGGCGGAGTTGAGAGGCAGCTGGGAAGGGGAGCGAGCTGGCGGAAAGGTAAAAGATAAACAAAGCAGAGAGAAGTTAAGGAGGACAAAAACTGACGATCAACAAACAGAAAGAAGAGCTAAATTAAGAAAACATATACAAAGAACAAAGGAGGAGACGATATGGAAGAGCATTAGGGCCACTGAAAAAAAATTATGAATGTAATTTCTAAATTCTTTATCTGGAAATGGGAAAAAAATCAATTTCTGTTGGATCATTGTCATATAAATAGGGCCTCAGAATTTAATCTCAGAATTTTTAGTTTTCATTGAATTGCAGCATTTTGACTTTCACAATTCTGAGAAAAAAAGTGGCCCTAATAATAGGAACTGTATATAAATGAACAAAAGAACTAAACTGCAATGGAAGATCTCAGTGAATGATAAGGAAGTTACCACAAATGAAACTTAAGACGTCTAAACACCTACAGGTCATGACATGGCCCAGCATAAAATCTTCATGAAAAGTCAGTGAGGAAGTTTAGGTGACCATATGCATGTAACAGATATAATACTACAGGAAGGTCGTTCATGAAGGTCAGAGGTCTCAGAAACTCCATTCGTGTTTTCTTGTGCATTTCTTTCAACAAATAAAAAAATGTTTGCAATTGCAACATGGCTCATAGAAAATTAAAACTCCAGCCGTCCCATACAGGATTAATGGTTAATTCCTCCCTTGCTAATCACCTAAAGTGGTGTAAATATCATAAAAGGCTATTTCTTAATTTATTTTTTCTAATATCAAGGTAATACTGGTGACTGCAGATGGAATAATCTGGATGTTTTGGATCTGACGGAGACATTTGCAAGGCAAAGAACTTCCTCAAACTCCTCATGTGTCCCTAGAGTCATTACGGCGATTGGTAACGGAGGCTGCTTGTGCAAAAGAACGTGTGTGTGTGTGTGCGTGTGTGTGTGTGTGTGTGCGCCAGTTGTCTTTCAGTAGACCGTTGGGCCACAGCTGGTATTTAGGGATTCAGTAAAAACCGTCATCAGCAGCTGTCATCTGAACTGAACTGAACTATGGGAAAATAACTCAGAGACAACAACCTGCCAACTGCAGCGTGATTACACCAGTGAGGATTTAGTGCATCAGGAAAGTTATGCTCAAGAAGATCCAATAGAAAGACAGAAATATATATAAAAAAAAGTTGCTCACCTTTGTCACCCTGAGGGATTCCTCTAAATTAAGGAAACTTCTTTTTGTTTTGTTCAAGTAAAATCAAGCTGGTTTCAGCTGCCATCAGCCTCAGTGTGACCAACGTTGCCTAAAGAAATGTATTCGGTTTTTCAAGTGGGAAAGTTCCACACCTGCAATCAACCCAACACCAATGAGAACCAGAACTCAGACCGCAGTAGGGTGGATATGGATTTATTTGTGGTTCCGATAACAATACACAACAATAAGAATTATTTAATGCTTACTTTTTAGCTGATTGTGTGGCAAGACATTTTTCATGTTCTTAAGTGAAAAAATCGAGCAGCGGAACAAATTTTCACCAATATTGAGGAAAAACTAACCTAAAACAACTTTCTATGTCTTCCTGAAAATGTACTTGCAAGTTAGTGTGATCCTGATTTCAGAGTACTGAGATGTTGGTGCTAGAAAGAAGGAACGAATAAGCAATAAAAACCATTTGAGGCGTTTATCCTCAGATATGCTCTGTGCTCCCAGAGAGTTTTCTAAGTCATCATTGGCTGAAGAGTTTATGCTAAGCTCCGCTTCCTTAATGCTTGCTTTTTTTAAAACTTTTGGTTCATTTTAAGATAAAATGTACAAGTTCTCCTGGATGCAGTGAAGCCTGTTAGATATGATCCATCCTTGCAGAGTTCCAGAAGCACACACTGAGTAATGTTGCTGTTTGAGCTGCAGCTTCCTGTCACATACAGGCTGTGTGTAAATATTGTGTCTCATCTAATCTGCGCGCGTTGAGACAACGCTGACATTTGCGCCTCCGGTTTTTCTCAGGAATCTATTTCATGAAATGGCAATTTCTTCCGGGTTATAAAGAGATTAAGAGCAAGCTGTCATGGCAACTCGTCATGGTTCCGTTTTTTTTCCCCATTTCAACACACACAGCCTCATTTTCACCCAGCTGTCTCACGTGGCTCCCTCCTGCAGGAAGACTTTTGCTAAATTATAACAAGAGCGGGAAATATGAGAAATAACATCAAAGTACTGACATTGAGGCTCCTGTTGTTATTTTTGGTCTCTTTCCTCTCCCCACCGAGGAAAGATTCCTAATGCAAGCCTTGATTAATATTTCACTGGCATTGTTGAACAGATTTTGTGTTTGCAGTGGTGTGCGTGCGTGTGCATGTTTGTGACGTGATTAGTGCGGCACAGATGCACTGATCGCTTCAGTGGACGGCCTGGTCGCATGTTGTTGGGGTTTCTATGTCCAAGTGTGTGTGCATGCAGACCTAAGATCCTTCTTCATTATTCATTCAGGTCAAGAGTCAGTGAAATGCTCTTTTTGCAGCTAATGAAGCGCAAATGTACAGCAATGTGGTTCTGCAATGTTGAAATCTTCTGCTTTAATAAAGTCTTGATTGATTTAAAGGGACAGTTCAGTGTTTTGTTTTTTTTAAAGACAGTATGCAGCAGTATTCAAAGTTCGGGACCGATTCTCGTTGGTAAGTCACGATAACCACTGCTCAAAGTGATTTAGTGGCTTACAAAATATTATTAAATGGAAAGGCGTCATGATTCCAAAGTGTGAGTGTAATATTTTTGTGGGAATATTTCTCTTTAAATAAGATGAACAAAATTCTCAAATGAGAATTCTTTCTGGTTTTTCCAAAGAGAAATAATGCTGTCAGCAGATACTGACTGACATCTTTTCAGCAATAATGCACGTAATAGTCACTCTGCTTGAATTACGCTGCTTTTGATTTACCTCAGAAGTCAAAGATAGATTTGGGAATTAAGTTACAGTTGAGAGGGTTCAAGTTGCAAGGCAGTGCTAGCTGCTATTAGCCAATCAAGACCATAGTGGTACAATGCTCTAATTTGAGCAATCAAACACTAAAGTAAAAAAAAAGCTCTCAGATATACTTTGTATAGTTTTATTTTCATGGTAGACATACTGGATAATGAAGTAGGCTGGCAAAAGACATGCTACCTTCCCATTAGAAATTCTGAATTCAGGAACTGCTCCTGTTGTATTTCTAATTGGGAAAAAAAAAAGCAAAAATCAAACCTCCTAATACCAGCATAAACAAAACGCAGCATTAATGTTGAAAAGAATGTCCATAATTCGCCCTGAATCCCAAATTCCAACCAGGTCTAATACACCATCTGCTCAAAGATTTTTGGCTACATTCACAAAGTAGGTTTTGACGCTTAATTGCAATTTTTTATTTTTTTATTTTTTGCTTATGATACTAATTAAATTTGGCTCCAATAAGGGGTCGAATCTGCACGAACGATTTGTGACCCCAAAGCGACCCGCATGCGGAGAAGAGGAACTTTGTCTCACCTGTGGATCGGTTTTAAAGTTGCTGAGCAGCAGGAGCTGACTGCACCGTCACTGCTGTGAAAAAAGTCAGTCACTGGCTGCATTTGCCTGCTGTCTGATTGTAACCTTCAGCTTTCCAGCAAGACTGCTTTAGAGACATATAACTCAAAGCAGATTTCCTGCTGCAGTAGCAAATCATCGGTTTGTCTATTAATGAGGGAACAATCCATTGTTACGCAGTGACAGCAGACATTCAAAGAACCAAACGCAGCGTTGCTGTCAATGTTTGGTTGCCACAAGGTTATCACTGCAGCAACTTGTCCTGCTTCCTGTGCAAAACCCCCAAAAGCTAAAGATTACGCTGCTGGTGATCAAACTGAAACTTAAAACCAACTGAGTTTTTTTTGCTCCATGATAGATTTTTTTTTTTTATTCCAAAACTATTTTTTAGTTTAGCAACAAGATTTGGACATGGGTCCTCGTCTGAGGAGGGGACACCCAAGTCTGCTTTTGAGTAAGAGCTGCTGAATATTTTTGTATCTATTAACTTTTTGTTAATAGTTTTTTCTTGTTAAAGATTTTATTTGTCACTGAAAAAAAAAAAAAGTGTTAACCTGATGCTGAAATCTGTGCTGACGGGCCAGGTCCTTCATTCTAGAACTGAGGTTGAAGGTCACAAACGTTGCAAACTTTGGACCGGTTAAAAATGAAAGGAATGATCTATTAGTTTTTGTTTAGTATCAGCCAAGCTAGGAGTTTCTTGGTGGAATTTCATTTTTCCGTTTGAATTTCACTCAGCTTTTGTGAAACTGTTTTCAATCTGGTGAAGGGTTGGCAGGAGGAGCCTGGGGCCCCTCTTGAAAAATGCTGGTCCCTCTATGTCATAGTAAGGGATAGTCATCTTCTTCAATGACAACATAAATCTAAAACCCAATAAACAGATATATATATTAAATAAATAAATTAATTAAAAAATTTTTGTTTGTTATTTTTTAGCTTTTCCCCCTTAAAAGTTATACTGGCCTGGTTTGGCCTCACCTATACAAAATTTCTGGGGCCACCACTTGAGTTTGAAAATGAACGTAACATTTGCTCCACAAAATGATTTTCTTACTCTGAAAAGAAGAACTGATTAGAAATTTGAGATGAGGGAAATGGGTTAAACTGTAAATCTCTGCAGCTTCCATCCGGTGAGGGTTTGCCTGTAAAATGGTCGCTCCTGTGTGCTAAATCATATTAATTTTGGCACACATGAGATTCCAACAGGAACTGAGAAAGAGAGAGTACATAACCGTGTATCAAAACATGAATATATTTTTATTATTAAGGCATAAAAACCACGTTTAAAGTGAATGGAGTGCACTGCTTTCCTCTCACCGTTTGGTAATTGAGCGGTTTCTCCTCCCGCGGCTCTCTAATGGGCTTGTCATGCTGAGCTGCTCAGCGCATCTTCAAAAGGCACCAACTCTCCGTGTCTCTGAGGCGGGAGCTGTAAACTAGGTCGCCGGAATGAGCTGAGGATTTTTGCAAGACTGGATTGAAATTTAGCATGCACGAGGGGCAAAAATAGTGCATTATTAAAGTGTGTTTGGTTCAGACCTGAATAAACGCTTCTGCTTTTATTTATTTGCGAAATGCAATGGGAACGATGTACAAAAGCAACAGGAAAGTGACTTATATTACATAACTAGAAAGTGAGAGGCATTTCTACTTTTTTTGGAGAAATATTTCAAACTAGTTAAAAATCCTGGACTCCATTTTTCCTCTTTTTCTTTTTTTTTTTTCTTCCAAATTGCTGTACTAAAAGGTGCTACACCAATAAAAGCCCTTTCTCGGTCCTAACGGGGGGTAAGTGTGTGAGTGTGTCCGGTCTGGGATGGGAGGCTTCTTGCACTTGAGGATAATAGCCTAGCTGAGTGCCAAACCTGGGAAGCTTTTAAATTTGACGAGGTGAGACCCCACAAGGCTCTTAATATCCTCCTGTCACTCAGAGAACTTGCGATACATCCATAAGCCTCTCGCTATGCTGGTATGTCGATGCAAGTCAGTCCCCACGGTTGCCAATAAAACGTGGCAGCCTGTGAGACAGTCGCATGGTTGCCATAATTCAGCCATTATGACTTCAGTTGTGAAATATGTAAACACTGACTCCATAAGCAGTTTTGAGATATGGATTGTGGAGACAGCGGCTTTGAGAGGAGGAGCAGCTGATGAACTCTGTTCAGGTGGAGAAAGGAGCTCAGATGTGTTTACATCCTCTGGCCTGAGGGTTCTGAGCAAGTGAGAAAGTTAAAGTGATAGAGGTATGCTATGTAAGGAGTATGAATATCAGCGGCTTGCAAATTAATTTATGCTCCCCAGACTGTTTTGTAATTGATCGTTGAAGTCAGAGAGGTGGAGAATGACATTGAGGAGTAAAAGGATGTCGATTAGTATGGGAATGGCTGAAGAAGGTCAAACTGAAGATGCTCAGTGAATTTTCTAAGAATTAAAATTCTTTTTCTCTCATATAACATAGGAACTCAATTCATTTAACCCAACTCTTACAAAAAAAAGGAAGAATGTGGAAATAAACCAAGCCTGTTTGGTTGTTTAAGCTGCTGCTTGAACAATAGTGCACATGCAAGGCGTCTGTCTGCTCAGTCACAACACAAATGATAAAACCCTCGTACAACAGTGCCTGTGTGTATGAGTGTTCATGCACACACAAAAAGCCAAAGAACGCAGGCAAACGAGGAAATAAGTCCAGATGAAAGGCCTCTGCTGCTTTTAGACTCCACACATCTTCAGTAACTCATCTACATACCTGCTTTGAACTGCAAACGCTGTTCTGACTGGAGACAGGCTTCTTGTTTCTAAAGATAAAGCAGCTTTTATCTACAAGCTGTCACTTCTTGGAATGTAGATTTCACTTTACTTAATGAAATTAAGAGTTTCTCAGACAAAAACGTTATTGGAAGACCTACTTGTTTTAACAAAAAATATTCAATAGCTAAGGTTTAGTCCACTTTACTATTAACCCCTTAACATAACCAGTTCAAGGTTGTGCTAACCAGTTCTGGGATATCCAATCCTTGCACTGGATTGGATGCTAATGCAAGCATTGGGTATCCATTACAAGCCACCCAGACACACCACACTGTGGGGATCATGCATGTGCAAGAGACAAACAATCCAGTTAGAATTTTATGAGTTCTGGTTTTATTTTGTTTATGTGGTGATGATCAGGGTTCTGAATCAACTCCCTTAGATTTAGGGAGTTGAGGATCAATGCAAATGTATAGCAAGTCCTGAAAAGTCTATACGTCTGTAAGTCCTGAAAACGGGCTTTCAGTTGGATCTTCTCAAGTGATACATTTTGGTCTTCCTCCTTGCAGTAGGAGAACGTAGACGTAGGCATAGAGATAGAGATAAACGTTATGCGAAGACTCTGACTTTAGGTCATGGACTTTGATCCTTCTGTATCCAACGTTAATCATGATAAACTGAAATCTTTGTCAGAAAGATTTAGTTTGAACAACCAACAAATATTGGGGTTTTTCAGTTGGTTTCATTTATCCCTTTATTGTTTGCAGGTATATTTGTACAAATTATTGAAATGATGAAAATTAATTTTGGCTCAGTGGAAAGTAGTCTGTATATAATCAGTGATGCATGATTGATGAATTATTTTCAAAATTAAAATGAGTTCTATGAACAATTTCAAGACCATACATCAAAAAACTTCTTCACTGCATTACTTATCTAACGTCTTCTCTTTTTGACAAGTATTCACCATCATGTGGTTGATGAAAGCACAATAGATTCTCCCTACATTTATACATTCCTCTTGATGAATAAAACAACAAAAAAATCTGAACTTTCAATTATATGTTTTGTTATTAATGTATGGAAAGGATAGCTTTTCACAATTCTACACATTCAGTGTTTTTTTTTGTTTTTTTTTTTGTGGCACAGATTTAATTTAAAGACGCCTGTTTCTTCTGGTTCAGCTTGCAAAGACTTTAAGATGATGACCTACAATTTTCTGTATCATGCTGGACAGAAAAGGGGGGTATTTATTGGTCAGGGGGTGATTATAGAAATGATTAGAGTAAACCTCTTTTGTACTGTCTGCTGGCCAGCAAGAGGGGGTTGAGAGGATACAGAGGTTGGCTGATGTGGGAAAGGAGGGGGTTGCAACAAAACAGAAAGTAAAGGCATTTCATCAGAGAAATTTTACTTGAAGAAAAATTTCTCAGCTCAAACTGATGAGATTTGACGAAGGACAGCTACTTCGGTTTGTAGTGGAGGTTACCAGAAACACAATGGGCGATAAGGATAGGTTGCTGACTGTGGAGAAGGAGATGAAGGCAGATTATAATAACCGTTGTTGAGTTCGGGCTTACAGCTGGCTGATTGTTCATCTGTTTGTTTCCCCACACAGTATTGGACACATGACCAATCCTCTTACATGTATCCGACCTGCTTCCATATAATCCATTGTCTTTTATCCCCATCCAGCTCCGGCACACTTCTGGAGAAGACCAAAATTCTTTGTGACGTTTCCCAAAAGTGTGGAAAAATGACAAACTTATCTCAAGTTTAGGCTTGCAGTCCTGATCATTCAACATATTTGGCATTTGATGTTGGTGTTTTCATCTCTGGTACACATTGATGCACATGAGGCCTCAAAGGAATTTGGATTACTCCTGGATCATTTCAGTGTACATTAATTATATCATTTCAAATCTAGTGTACACAAATCAAAGAACATATTTTGAAACAACATGCAAAATGTTGTACAAATTTGCAATGACACATAAATTTGCTGTGCTTCGATTTCAGAGGCAATGGGGACTACAACAAACTTTCACTTAGAAATGAAGTACAAGGGAAGGTAAGTTAAGTGTCAGTGATGCCAGCAAAGCTAACTGGCTAACGTTAGTGATCTGCCCCTGTACCAAAATCCTCCCCCTTCACACAAAGACATTTGTATGTCGGGGGGGACACACAAATAATTAGATATGTGTATAAGTTAGCTATATGGGGGAATTTCCACAAAAATTAATGTGTATGTCCATTTGGTTATCTGTAAGACAAAGTTGCACATGAACATGTATATCTTTGGGACTGAAACAAAGATGTTTGCTGTTTTAAACTTTATTGCTTATTTCTTGACAAGTTGTTATTTTTTCAAAAACAGAAAAATCTGAAGTGATGATCAGCAGACAGAAACCTTCTTGATGGGTTCAGTTGTTTCTCAAGTGACTTTATTCGGTGTTGCAAGAACTATGCATGCGCCACAGTGTAATCTGAGGAAGAACCCACGGCTGGTGTGGAATTTCACCAGAGAGCGTGTGGATGCCAGCATGTGTGTGACGCAGTGTCGGCCAAAGTCATTTCTGTTTGGATGTGTCTCTGAATCGAGGACATTGTTCTTCACATCTAAAACAGTTTAGCTTTGTTTGTCTGAGAGCTAAATATCCCTGCACTTTTATTTCTTCCCTTTGTTCAGAAATTATGAAATTATATGTCTGCAACAGCAGATGGATTTTTCCAAAGGAAAATTGCTCAATTATGGATTCCCATAATCGCAGGCTGATGGCAGTTGTTGCTGCAAGGTCTGAAAGAACTGCTGTTGCAGCTTATTTCATACATTTTCAAGCACTGTGTCATTTTCAGGGCTCATATAGACGCAAACATTTATTGTTGAGCCTCAAATTAGCAAATTAACAAATTTCTAATGGCTTGAGGGACACTATTTCTAAAACAAGTAGAGTTTCCGTTTGTTTGGGGGGTTTTTTCAGCATCCTGATGGACACTGAATGACTTCATCCACATTTGTGTCACATTTATTTTCTAACCTGTATTGCCAAACGGCAATAAAATGTTGCATTGGACATGCCCAACAAAGCATGTGGTATGTGGTAAAGCCTCCTATTCAACAGGTGGCACCAGAGATACAGTAATTGGCAAAGAAGACTGAGTACAACAAGCAGAACAAGAGATAAAAATAGAGAAGTTTACTTAAAACAGTGGTGAATGAGGAAATCTGGGTTCAGGGTGAGTTCAACCCTTTACCACTCAGAGCTCTAGTTTTTATGTAAGTGTTGCCATTTTGTTGTTGTGTCCCAACCATTCAACTTTGGCACCATATAGGAGCTCATTCTGCTGATGTTCACTGGAAGTTCAAGAATTAGTCATTTTTACACTTAACTTTAAAATCTATTTTTCTTTATTTTAAATCATCAAACAAGACCAAGACAGTATTTCCATAAAAAAATAATAGCGGTGGGTGGAAGCTTTGGAATCTTGCTGATACTACACCTTTAACAGAACGTCAACAATTTAGATGTCAAAACATAACTTATAAATATGTAACTTAATGGATTTCAAATACAGGCCTCCATAGCAAGAGCTCTTGGTTTGGAGACTATGAGGCTGGTCCGCACCATAGTCTCTGAGACTATGACCCAAAACTTCGGGCAGGACATAACTGTGTAAATCATTATTTCTCCCATTGTGCTAGATTTCCCTCTTAGAATTTCATCCGGGCCAATTGGTGAACAATCTCAATAGCTGAGCGTCCAGACGCTATGGATGAAGCAAAACAAAGAATAGGCTGGTTTTTACCAGGATTATTAAATTGTAGCACATCCAGAAAAACACACACACCCTTCCGCTGTCTCAGAGGCTGAATCACCTGTGGCCGTCACTATGACGGTGAGGTGAAGTAAGTCACGTGTAAAAGCACGTCACAGGTAACTCGGAGTCTTCCATAAGTTCACCCAATCTCTTATCTTTCAGCATCGGTAACCCAAACAAAAAACACACAGTGGATCCAGCACTTGTGAAACCTCTTCAGACCTCCTGTTTTTAGTTTCCCTTTACACTTCCAATCTCTTTTCCTTCTGAGTCAACTCTTCTTGTGTTCCAATGCAGCACAATCTTATTAACACATGCCACACACATTGTTCTCTTTGGCTATTGGCACGGAGTCTTCCTCTGTGGAGTAAGTGTTCTGACAAACAGGCTTGTTTGAGCTTGTGTTATCATCAGTCAGAACGTGACAACAGGTCCAAATCTGTTGTTGTGTGAGTGGAGAGTGATGGATAATATTTTAATCAGCCAAGTTTTTATTCTGACTCACACTGGAGGTTCTGAGCTGTGATTTGTGCTTACAGAGCACTCCACGTATTCTGCATAGTGACTAGACTCTAGTCCAATGCTCAGAGCTTGAAATCGTATGTGCCTTGAAGTGAGATATAAAAGAACACACAGTTGCAGAAAAAAATAAAAATATTTGGCCTATTCATAACCCTTTCCATGCTCAGTTGAATTGTTCATACCTCAAAGTTTTCTTTGTACTTATTTAAGCAAAGTATTTCAATGGAATATGGTGTAATAAAACACAAATGGGTCTTTGCGCTTTGTCTGTCACTTTGGTTTTGTATTTGGATTATTTTTGGGTTGCGATTGCATTTTGGTTTCTGTCACTGACAGGGTTCCATACGATTTTTACAAATGTCAAAATATTTGCACCTTCTGTTGGGGATGGATTGTCAAGGCTTCAAAGCTCAGCAGGCCTGGTGGAATATTGAATATTAAAATTATATTGATTTCTACAGCATCGGAAATTACATTTTATTTTTATTCCGTGCAAATGACTCTTGGTTGATGTAATGCAAAGACTCTGAACATGTAATGCCACACAAGGACACCTCCTGAGGCCTTTAATAAAACATTGATTGCATGCTGTTTCTACTGAATATTTCATAAACAGCCTCACTTTTTCCTTTTGAATTGGCACAAATATATGAAGTTGCAGTGGACAAAACATATGGAACTTTTTCGAAATGTTTTAA
This sequence comes from Poeciliopsis turrubarensis, assembly GCA_010277015.1. Taxonomy (NCBI): domain Eukaryota; kingdom Metazoa; phylum Chordata; class Actinopteri; order Cyprinodontiformes; family Poeciliidae; genus Poeciliopsis; species Poeciliopsis turrubarensis. The sequence goes on from VMRN01000117.1 coordinate 558,115, forward strand.
TTGTGTGAGATGTTCGTCTATGTTCCTTAAGACCCGCATAGATATTCTGCCCCAGTGTGTCCTGCAGGGTGGCAAAAAACTGCTCACCGACCATGACCACCACTGCTTTTAGCTGAGAAAGTTGTCAATGAAACATGCTAAAACTTCAATGTGATTTATAACAGAAAAATGGACCCAGAGGTTTGCTACAAATTGTCAACGACTAGAAAACAAGAACTGAAAAAAGTAAAAATTAAATAAAAAATAGTGATGGAGAGGGAAGTAGGTCAGTTACGCTAGCTTGACTTTGACAATTTAACATGTACTTGATACACATGATGCATTTGCTGTAAAATTTGGTGTGTTTCAGTTCACTTAAAAAAAAACATAAACACGATCGACACATAAACCTGTAATGGACTGAATGTTCTGTTGTTTTTGTGGGATATATTTGCATTGTTTCTTTGGTGGTAGATTGTGATGCACTAGTGGAGCTGTTGTCAGTCGGTTGCCATGGCAATGAGTCTATAGTCCACTGAGAGAGAGAGAAAAAAAAATGAAGAATACTAGTGGTTTTGAGTTGCTCTATAACATTTTTTCTGGATTATTTTCCCTTTGCTGCAGCACATTGCACTAAATTAATAATACATCTGCAGGTTTCATTTTCTTAACGGGATTGTTCCACCGTGGCAGGGCGGCGAAGGATGGGAAGTTTTTGCCCTCCAGCGTTGTGCGCATGTGCGAAGATTTCCAGACGCAAACAGTGACATTTAAGGCGTCCATAAGATGTCAAAGAGGGACTCCCAGACTGGCATGACTTCACGGGACAGGAAGCTGCTTGGCATCACTTCCCCTCTGCTAACTCTGGTCCTGAAGGAAACCAGGACCAGAGGGGGGCGGGGCGTCTGGTTGCTGATCAAACCCAAACGGCGGAGTTTGACAGGCAGGTGAACCCCTTAGATGTAGGAGGCGTTTATAAAAGAATATATTTACTGACTCTTTCCAATGTTTTTTTTTTTTTTTTTTTTTCTTCATCGATGACGGCGAGACAAAATGGGAGCTGTCACGCAACCGTGTAGTCAAATCCAAGTAGAAAGAAAAAGCAGAGAGGAAGCGCGTGGGGGAGGATGACAGAAAGTTTGAAGGCGCTGTGAACATCCAGCAGCACAAAGTGTCAGCATACCCAAGGTCTTGTTTTGTCTCAGAGAATCAGAGACGAGGCGGTGGGGAGAGGGGGAGAGTGTGTGATGAAGACAGAGAAGTGTGTGTGATGCCTGGTGTGTCTGCGGCGGAGGAGTGGAAAAAAAAAAAAACCCTCTAAAAACCTCTTTCATGTGCGATTGGGGCCGAGCGTCTGACTCCTCCTTATCTCGCCCAACAGACCGGCTATCGCTTTCTCCGCGCCGGCTGGCGCGGAACGGCTGAAACTTTGGCCCGCTTTCCGCGTCCCAGTTCTCCCGCCTGGAATGATCCCAGCAAGACTCCGTAGCGCTGGGCTCCACTGTTATTTTTGACACGTCATGCTATTCAAATGTCGTTAAACATGTTAGGAGGGGAGAGAGAGGGGAACACTATTTTATAGAGGTAAAAGATCTGACTCATGGGGGGGGGGGGGGGGGGGGATGATTCACATCCTTAAACTTTTTTAATGTGTATTTGAGGGATGCAAATGCAAATTAGCTGATCTTCAATCTTCCTGGATCAAAGCATTGTGATTGTTAAAATGGCCCAGTCAAACTCTAGAACCCAGATCCAATTAATCTGGGCTCTGAATAAGTGGATCTCTGATTACATCCTCTCATCTGGCCTGACTTAGCTTAACACATTCTTCAAGAAGAAAGGGCAAAAATCTAACCTTTTTCAGTTCACATTTTTAAAGTGACAGTAAATGAAAAAATAACCTTTTGAGCTGTACATCATGTTGTAATGTTATTCCCTCATCAGAAACACGCCGAGAGTGTTGCTTTGATTCTTTGGATCTATGTTCAAGTACACATCTTGCACACGAAGCTGAGCTACTTCTCATCTCTTCCAGCAAAAATGTTGTTAAAGGGTCAATAGAGAAGCCATGTTGTGATGACTTCCTGAAGGTGGAGTTTCAGAAGGAGCAGGAGTTTCTTAAAGAGACAAGGGCCCCAATTTCAAGGCATTAAATTATAAAGTCAAATTTCTTTTAAGTCATATTGTGATACATCCTTATTTTTTATAATGATGAAGTTAACATAATTACTTTATTGTGCTATCATGTGCGGCAGTATTACGTGGCTGGAAAACACATAGTACTGCCCCTTTAAAGATCTAAAATTACAACATTTTTCCAAAATGTTCCATTCTGATAAAAAAAAAAAAAAGGGGCAAAATCTGTTACTGGATGATGATCTTGCAGCCACTGCAAGGTAGAAATTGATTTAGTTATGTAGCAGACCTGTTCATCTGAGAGGAGAGTGATTTGTAAGGGTTTAGCACCAGTCAAGCATCTGCATAATCCTGTTAATCACTCCTGGCTTGTTTCTCTCTCTCTGTCTCTTTCTCTCAATCTCTCTCTTTTTTTCTTTCTTTCTCTCTCCTTTTTTCATCTCACTCTGGTTTTCTGAGGCTCAGCCTTGTCTGCATCTTACGTAAGCTCTCACGCAAAAAGAACGAAAAGGGAATCGTGGCTCGGGAAGAACACAGAACCCGTCCCAGCCTCGTTTTTTTTTTTTAATCAAAAACCTACTTAGGGAATTCATATTTCATCCTGACTTCTCATTCCAGCTGTTAGTTAGTGCACTCAGCTTCAGATATTTAGCAAAATCTTTGGAGAAAAACAAAACAAAAACATGTTTCACAAAATCAAAGATTGTGATCATCTCCGATGTGCCCAGAGGGTCCCGGTCATCTCAAGTAGTAAAAAATAAAAAATAAAATAAAAGGCAACCAGCCTGGATTCACCTCCCCCCCCCCTCACAATTGTTCACCAACACACACTCAGCAGACCCTGAAGGCTGCCAAATGTCAACTCCGATCTGGGGCAGGCTCCTTGCAGGCACGGCATGGACGGACACACAGCCAGATGAGCTCCTGCATCCAGAGGAGCGTGTGGTTACTACGGTAACCCTTGCCTCTCCATCGTTGAAACACTGGAAAGCTGTAGTGTTGGGTGGTGAGGGAGGAGCTGGGGGGAGGGGGTGAAGACTGTGGGGGGGTTGTATTGTCTGGAAGGCAGTTAGTGGTTTGTCATGCAGTATTACGCCAAGCAGAGAGAGATGTGTGTATGTGGAGCAAATGTTGGACATTTAAAGTGTGCGTGTGCGTGTGTGTGCGTGTGTGTGCGTGTGCGTGCGTGTGCGTGCGTGCGTGTGCGTGTGTGTGTGTGTGTTTGGTGGGGGTAGGGGGTTGGATAATAAAACACAAACAAAGAGCCCCGTTGGTTCAATATTCATTTATAGTGGTTTTTATTATCTTCTTTTACAACGTCTGATTTAGATTTAGTGGCCATTAACAGCAGCACACAGAGCCAGGGGGCTCAGTGTGCTAATGATTTCTCAGACCTCTTCTCTCTACCTGTAGGCTCCACTGTGAGGCAGACGTAAACATGTTTACTGCTAGGAACTACAAATGTAAGATTAGTTGTAGGCTTTACAGGTAAATGAGAATAATTTATGTTGCTGCTAGCATCGGTAAACTTTTTATCATTTTGTCATGTTGCACATACTTTTGTGAGCATCATGTGACATAATGATGGATGAAATGTACCGGATAGCTGGTTTTAAATAGTTTTTTTTGTTTTGTTTTTTGACAAATTAAAATCTGACAAGTGTGGAATACGCATAAATTTAGCAGACTGACCTTTTGTAATAAATTAGCTTAATGTGATTGGATAAAATCTAGTTATTATAGTTTGGATTTTTTTTTTTTTTTTTTTGTCAAATTACCTAAAAATTCTGCAGTTTTCTTAAGTGCTGCTTACAATTTTGGCTACAGTTGTAGCTAAAAATGTTTTCACTACTTTTTAATATTTAATTTTTATTTTTTACCAGCAGTCGGTCAAAAAGATAGTATTTGTAACAATTCACTTATCTGAGTACAAAAATGATACCAAATATAACACAGTTCAACAAGGAAAATAAAATTTTAGCTCCAATATGGGAATTCCCAGGATCTTCTGGGAAATTGTATCAACTGTATAATGATGCCTTTCTAAGGCACTGAGTTTAATTTATGCTGGATCTTATTTCTTATGTTTTACTACAAGCGTGTTCAAATTCATGTGTTGGAAGACATATTTAATTATTTAATTGTAATTATTTCTTTGGTTGAATTCACTCTTCCAAATTCCCTTGAAGACTGAGACCTGAAACACACCTGATCTGCTTTGGTATCTAATCTGACAGATTGGAGCACAATGATGTTTGCAGCAGTTAGAAAACGTTAGCAGACCGCCAGCGATTTTCTGGGATTCTTTCTCCCACTGTCCCACCACGGTAGACCTGAGGTCTGTCGTATTCTGACGGGAGTTGTATTTGACGGGAGTATCATGAGTGAGACAGAAAGTGAGACATGATGGCAAAGTAAACCCACCTGCTAGCAAAAAAAGTAGTTTGCTTACCCATGGTTGGAGCTCAGATTTGGATTTATATAGGTTTACATTGGCAGGACTCAGATCTTAAAGTGCAGGTACAGATGATAGATTCTGTTACAAAGACTGAAAGTGGCAATCAAGTGGACATTAGTGTGGACTGGGAGGTTTGAACTAGGCCTTAACACCATTCTGCTCAGACACCATCAGGTAAATTGACCCCCCAAAAAAGAACACAAAGTCGAAAGAAAGTCTCTGAAAAATCGTCACCTTATGTTAAAGATCGCTTCAAGGTAAGTATGAAGAACTACATTGAATTTAGACTCAAAGTGCACAAAGTAGCAGACTGGATGGTATTTCCTACCTAATAAACTTGATTGATTTATTCTTTTGAGCTTACATCTCTATTTGCTGCCAATCAATTGACCGTAACTATTTGGAGAGTTTCATTAATGTCTGTTCAATGAGTTAAAATGAGGGAGTGGTGAGTGCTTGACCTTTGGTGATTCTGGGGTAAGGAGAAAACAGATGACATCTACAGAAAGACCCAGAAGAAAAAGACTGGAACCAGCCATCAATCTGGCACTGGCAGTAGGAAATAAGGAGAATCCTTTCATTTTGCTTTACAAAACATGTTGGCTGTAGAAGCTAATACCACAGCACCTCATTATATATTTTATGATCTCCAACACGATGCTGAAGAGTTGTTGCAATTTAATTCACACTTGATCCATGGACTCTCTTTGCATGTGGGTCAGTAGCTTAAACGCAGTCTCTGCAGACCCGCTTTGGCTGACCGTATCAGATGATTGTCTGCTGCCGTGAGAGAGAAACGGAGCTGGCTCTTTCTTTTTGAAGAGACAAAAAACAGAGACTATTTGGAATAAATGAGCACGTGCTGAGAAGCATCTGTTAACATGGACGCTGAAACTAACAGCATAATGGCTGTGGAGATAATAACCTCCTTCCTGGCACCTCCTTCCTGTTGATAGAAGATGTTCTTTTTTTCTGTAAACATCAGAGGCTGAATTAAATGTAGAGAAAGCTACAGATAAGATGGTCTGTACATCTGCCCTGCCCACAGAACTCAAGGGAAGCCTTGGTGATTGAGAGGGACGATTCCTTTTACCTACAGAAGCTGTTAGTTCTTTGAAAGAGGCAGAGAGTAATTAGGCACCGTCTGGGCTGGGTAATATCTGGCTTCACCTTTTAAGTGGATCTATATTCAATTACACATCTTGCACACGAACCTGACGAGTTGCATCAGTGTCTTCCTGGAGAGACTTTAAAAAAACAAACACTTTGTCCGTCCGTTGTGAGTTTGTTGAGGGCCGTTATTCATTAGTGGTCAAATCTAAACCTGGAGCAAAATGGCAGAAAGTCAGTGGGTCCATAAGGACACTGGTGTCCTCATGACAATTGATAAGGCATATTATGTGTCCAAGTCACATATTAACTGGAGAAGAAACTAGTAACTTTTGAAGCTTTGCATCGTGTTATCATGTTATTTCCTCATCAAAAACATACATGGGCTGTTGCCTTGATTCTCTTCATGCATGTCTGAGAAATCCTTTAATCTCCCATGGCAACCATTCAGGTGTACAAACCGCCTGGTTGGACCAAGGATGAAGATCCTCCTCTGAGCTGCAGCACTATGTGCTTTTTCCAGGCATGTAGCAATATTTACAGGACAATCAAGTAACTTACCTTCGCTTGTTATAAAAATGGTTTATGTGACTTAAAAGAAGTTTGACTTTGTAATTTAACGCCTTGAAATCGAGTCTTTGTCTCTTTAAAAACTATGTCTCTTTCATGAAGAAGGTCCTCCATTAACCCTTTAACAACATTTTTACCAGCATTGCACTGAGAAGTAGCTCCTATAAGGAGCTCAGCAGATGTGCAGTTCCACCAGGTGTGGTGGAACTGGGCATTCCTTTGGATTTTGTCATTAAGGCTACTTGCTGCTGGCAAGTCTGAAGGAGTTGAGCGGGGGAGTTCTGGTGGACGGCTGCTATGAAACCACAGCTTCGAGGAGGAGGTTTGTCTTCAAAGGCGGAACTAGGTCCAACCAGGCGTTCTGCCAAGCTGAATGATTGCCACGGGAGGTTAGAGGACTTCTCAGACATGCATGAAAGATTCGAGGCAATACTGCAGGTATGTTTTTTTATGAGAGAACAACAGTGTTACAGGATTTACAGCTCAAAAAATTTATTTTACATAATACTGCCCCTTTAAAAAAACTCTTTAAGATGACTATGAAATACTTACCTTTTTTTATTTTGATAACAAATCTAAGTATGGTTCATTTCTGTACTCTGTTCGGTCTGCTCATCCGGATTTGATTTAAACTGTTGTGCAGCGCCGGAGGTCCTTCACTCTAATGGAACAGGAAACCACCATAGGTCACCTTTATCGTGTTGCAGCAGTATCAAATCCACTAGCTCCTGAGAAGAGTATGACTGGCAGTTTAGCGCTTGTGGTCAGGCTGATGACGGCTAGGAAGAGCACCCACACTGACAGGGCCCCTCCGGTGTCGCCTTTGTTGGAGCATTTTTACCTGGATTTGCATGATGTTGTCTGTCAAACCGTCTAAAAATGTCTCCCAAGGGAAATACTGATGTCATACTGTCAGTACACTTCTGCATTCTTTAAAGTAAGCCACTGTCAGCGATGACATTGATACAACCAGAGTAAATATTATAGTACCGGGGCTTAGTCCAGGTCTTGTTGCAAAACATAAGAAGATGATTGAAACACCCTTGCTGAATGCAGCTTATAAGATTTAAAGACAAAAAGTGTGATTGTATGTTTCATTACTTATCTTCTGGAATGTGGTTATGGACGCCTGTCGTGAGCCCAGATACAATGTCTGGATAAAGTATTCACACCGAGTAAACTTGGGATTTTGTAGCAAAGGAACACAGATGCAGTGCAAAACAGCAAAAACTGTTTTGCGCTATTATGCATTGTTAAAGATTTTGGTTTGACAAATAAAAATCTGACAAAGCCAGTGTTTTGATGGCTTTGTCAAAGTCCAGAGCTAAATTCAATTGAGTAATTACAGCAAGACTTGAAACCTGATCCTCGTAGGTTCTTCGCAGTTCTCCCGTCACTTCAGGGCTCAATCTGGTTTATCTCACTGAAGAGGATTTTTGCGCTTTCTTATGTTTCTTTTTGTTACGGTCTCTTCTTTCTCAAGCATTTTTATACCAGTTCTGTTTTTTTCCCCTTGACTTTGATTATCCTTTATGTTTTTTATACAGGGTACAGAAATACCATAACTTGTTCTTGTGGAATAGCTTGGGGAATATTTTGTCATTAAGGCTACAATGTTTAGCCTTAAATGCTGAAAATAATTATAGTTAAAAAAACACCCGTGCTGAGATTTCCACAGTTCTGCCCATCTCAAATGACATTTCTGGTATTTCACATGTCTGTTTCCACTCTTGTATTTCCATATATTGTAAATAGTCTGTATTTTTAATGCACAAGAACACATGTCCCTGTTTTTTAAAATGATCCTACTCAGCTGGGCATTCCTTTGGATGAAAATGTGCTATTTTTAGTAACTTTACGCTATTTTTATGCTGTTATGATTCCTTTACTGTACATTATGTTGCTCTTCATTTTGATGGATTGTGTGTGTTTATTATATTTTAATGATTTTTAATATTTCACTGAATCTACATGCTTCATTTTTTTTTGTTATAAAAAGAATAGCTTTTTGTTATTTATGCCTACAGCCATAAAAACATCAATGGACCTCTTAGACATGTGAATGACAACTTTTCATCTCATCTTCATAAGCTAGTTTAAATGTCGTTTTGATAGAAAGTCAGTTTTTTTGGTGGCTTGGCTTTGTCATTTCTTGTCACTTGCCTTGTCATGAGTCTCTCTTCAAAATGACTCCAGCTCTCCACCTCTGAGCCTCTGGAACAGGACACTTGTCGTAATGTTACACTCCAGCTTCAGGTTTCATGGGAAGGCAAACATTAGCATCCAGCCTCACATGCCTGCAGGGCTTACCTGAGGAACGTCTCCCTGATTCCAACCTGTCATGTGTATTTTCTTTGACTCATAACTGTGCATGCTGTGTTACTTAAACCTTAATGAGTCTTTTTCAGGCCAGAAGGCATGACATTGTTTGTGGTACATCACCTTCTCCTCTATCTGAATTCTTCTTGCTTTGTCTTTCTCATCTCTTTCTTGTTTTTGTCTGCTCATTCAAACCTTAAAGAAAGAGGGGGGAAAAAAAATCACCCAGAGGGAATATAAAACATAACCCCTGCTGTTTAAGCCTTACCCATCTTCACTGTTCATTTTTGTTCTTGCTTTGTATTTGCATGTGCTAAGAGACGGAGCGTGGTGCTACCAAAGGTGAAATGCCAACAAGGTTTTCTCAGATTAATTAGTGTTGAAGATCAAACAACCAACAGCAGGTTGCTCTAAATTCCCACCAAGTCTTTTCCCCTCCTGAAACAATTAAGATGCTCTCAATCTGTCTCAGTTACTGCTCTATGACATGTGACCACCCCACCTGCAGTCACCTTATCAAGAGGTCCAAAGGTGTAACTCTTGTGGGAATACTCTCACCATCTGCTTATCTTAGTAAAATCAGAGCCTTGTGTTCGCTGGGACAGTTTTTGGAACAGATAAGGGGCCTCACTCTCAGTCAGCATCTGTTAATTAGAGACAGTCTCTGAATAACGTGATGAGAGACAGATAACTATGTTTGAGTTTACATAGAAATGCCATACCAAAGCTTGAATAAATAAATGAATTGGGTGATACAAGCAAAACTACTAGACTAAAACAAAACACACCATGAAGTTATCCTCTATCTAAGCACAAAGACCCAGACTTTCCTCTCCTCAGCTGCTTGGGCCAGCTCCTCTGAGGGAATACCAAGACACTCCCTGGCCAGCCGAGAAACACAGTCCCTCCAGTGTATCCTGGGTAATCCTCTGGGTCTCGTCCTGGTGGAACATATCCAGAATACCTCACCAGAGAGGTGTCCATCCTAACCAGATAACTGATCCGTCTCAACGGCCTCTGAATCCCAAGAGGGATTCAGACAAGAGCAGAGAAGTAGCTGCTCTTCTCTGAATCTCTCCTGGATAACCAAGCTCCCCATGTTGCCTCTAATGTACTCTCAATAGAAACAAATCTTGCTGTTAGCAATGTGAATTAAGCTCAGACCCTGGATGTAGGGACCCAGCAACCGGTATCAAGGTGTACCAGCTGCTAGGTACACCTTGATACCTAGCAGGTGTACCTAGGCATACTTTGGCATACTCCCAAATATGCCCAGGACTACCAGAATCACATAATGAAATGCATTGCAGGTGATGGGCACAAAACACATGCAGACTGATTGGACAAACTTCTAAGTCCCCTCCAGGATCCTATTGAGGGTGTAGAAATGATTCAGTGTTCCACAGCCAGGATGAAACCCACACTGTTCCTCCTGAATTTGAGGTTTGACTATCCCATATGACTTCTTCTCCAGAAACCTTAAATTTACCTAACCAAGAAGAATGCCATTGTTTTTGGAGTTGTTCTAGAAGTATATATTTTTTAATACAAATAAGTTTCAGACATTCTGTATTTTCAACATGGATGTTTAGTTTTGAGTATCTAAACTGATGTCAAAAGTTCGGTTGGTCTTTCTAATGTGTGCTTAGACTGCCCCCTTGTGGTTTTATCAATGCTTGCTTCAGTAAGTCCTGGACATAATATGCATGAACTTTAGGAAATAAGTAATTTGAACGTGTTTTAATGTGGAAAAAAAAACGTTTTAAAATTCTGTATATTTTCAGGTTTATTAATTTAACTATGGTTCAATCATATTTATTGGTTATTGTTTCTACTTTGAAATCAGACAGGAACGAACAACTGTTGCTTGTTTCCTCAGGTGGAAGCGGACGGCTCGTTGAAGGAGCAAATCAAAATGGCGAGTCAAGAGGAGTCAGTGAGGGAGTTCGTCGCTGTTACCGGCGTGGAGGAGGAGAGGGCCCGCTTTTTCTTGGAGTCCGCCGGTTGGAACCTGCAGGTAGGGATTTTCAGCGGGTTTTCCTACGACTGTGTCGGGCAGAACCGCGCTCTGTCAGAAGCAAACTGCGGTTAAACGGCGTTTGATGTGTAGCTTGCCGGCTAACGTTAGCCTGTGTCGCCAGTCATTTGTGCAAGTCACCCCTGGATAATACCGAGCCGAGTGATTTCAGACACCAACAGAAATGTTGTCGGACAGCCAAAGAGCGGTTACATCCACAGCTATATGAACAGCTGTACTCGTCTATATACGGGGGGTCTTTCTATCAAGTTTTAGCCGGTCTGCTGTGGTTCCAATGAGCCGTGCTAGCCAGCGTTAGCCCCCTGTTAGGTTAGGTTGGATTAAATTTAGTTGACGCAGTAAGGGTCAAGCTGCTAGCCTGTAATCTGAAAAGAAAGCAGAGTCATAAATCGAATTCAAAAATGACATTGTGTTTATGGTTACAGACATATTAATAAGATACCCAAATGAAGGTTATTTAGAGAAACTAAATAATTCCAAGTTTCTGCTTAAAAACGACTCCATAGATGCAAAAGGAGACATGTCAGAGTCATGTGAGTACAAAAGCAGACTTTGGGTAACAGATATTGACGTTTTCTTAGGCGCATTGTCAAACTGTGTTGGCTTAGTTCAGTCACAATTTATTTGACAGTAATGTAATAAGTGTCAAAAACTATTTAGTGAAAAATAAGAGACCTGGCAGCATTTTTGTGAAAGCAGTGGAGTTATAAAAACCAAGACCAACCACAGCTACTGATTCGATGTTTGAAACTTTACTTTAGATAAATTAACGTTTTTGTTTTTGCTTGTCATTTTTAATTGTCAAACCAATTAAACTGCAGGGAAACTGCTTATCCCAGCAGTTTCAGTTTCATTCAGCAACTAAAGGTACCTTTGTTCTCACTTGGTTTTGATTTCTGGCCTGAATGATAAGATCTGAGTTAATTACTGTACAGACAAAATAAACTTGTTTCTCCCACAGTAATCAACAGCAGTGTTATCATGCACAGCAGGCAAAAATCTTAAAATATTTTTGTGTGTGTTGGTGTTAGGCAACAGTTTGTTAAATCCAGGGGTTAGCAACATTTTCAAAGACCACCTTTCCCCTGTTGCTACAAAATTAAAAACTTGTCTAGAACCACATGAAATGTCTTTTTGAATGTGTACTAAATTAAATTAGAACAGATGTTTTCCACATATATTTTTTCTGATAGTTTTCTTTTAAGTTGATTTCCTTAAAATGCAGGCACAACCACATGCATTTGAGGAATGGAAGTTAATGCACACACCAAGCGTCTCATGTTTGATTTCACGAGATTAACTCATCTTCAGAAAACCACTGAGAAATTAACTTATATCAAGAAAACCATTGGGAAAAGTAAATGTCCACATTCAGCTTCAGTGGAAAGCAAAGTAAATTCAACAAAAAATTTTATACTTTTGGTCGAAGTGACTCTTAAAAATGACAACAAAAAAAACCCCTCTATTTTGTCATATGAGAACAAGCGAATATGCCCTGCCCATCAACATGTCAAATAAAGAAACATAGGTAGCAAAGTGTACCTCTAGTTATTTTTTAAAAGCCTTGGACGATTGGTGTCCTTCTGTTTTGATATGGAGATACTGCATAAAACCTACAAAACAACTCATAAACCACCTTTTCTTTTTGCCTTCTAATGAAAAATACGTCATATTTGAAGAGCAGTGGGTGAAGGGGCCAAAGAGCCACAGGGTGCAGACCCCTGAGGCTTAATATGGTTTAATATGAGAACAGGTGGTTTAATAGTAGTCTTCAGAAATCCATTGATCAATATATGTCTCAGCTTTCTAATGTTGGGTATCATAATACTGGCAAGACTTCAACCCCCATTCCTCATAGAGAGCCTTGTGTTGCTCACTGTGCATAAAGAACCAGTAGACCATGGAATGAAAGTTTGAAGTGAAGTTTTTCTTCATCCGCCCTGACCCAGGACAGATGTTAGTTTCAGGTCGCACTGAGGACGGTGATACTAGTTCACCAGTCAGGTGCTGAGTGAAAGCCGCCTGGCAGCAGTCCTGCGTCTCATTTCCATCTCCACTTTTCCTCCCCAGCTTGCACTGGGCAGTTTCTTTGAAGATGGAAACGATGATGACATTATCACACTTCCTCAGCCTGAGGGCGGCTCCTCCGTGTCTCGATCTACTGGGCCCAGGTGGGATCTTTTTTACTTTCTTCAACATTTGTTCTATTCAGATATGTATAAATATTATTGTTATTGTTCAGTAGTTTTGCAATATAAATACTACCATTTATGTACAGTAGTCAGCCCAGGGTGACTTCCTTCAGAGATTTGATGCATGAGGCAGAGGATGAAAGTGATGAAGAGGAGGGGCAGAGGTAAGTGAATTAATAATTACTTTTTTTATTTTTCTTAGGTAGAATATTTCTACATTTAAATGTATATTAACTGTATATTTTCCATAGTATATTTTAATAGCTTCTTTGTGTTGGAGCTTTTAGACATTAGTCATGCAGGGTTGCCCTCAGAAAACCTGATGCGCAACATCAACATCTGACAAAATCCCGCCTTGCATAGTCTGGTTGATGCACTCCAAACCAATCAATGGAAACACACTTAATTCGCCTGTTTTCTTTTTATTCTTTTTTGGAACATTTTAAAAATGTATTGAATATTCAAATAACAATTGGATACATAGCTACTGTTAAATATAAAAATAAACACGTGGATATTTCAGAAGTTTTGATAAGTTCTAGATGAAAGAAGGGAAAATCAATTTGCACTTTCCCATACAAATGGCTGTTGGATTCATAGCAGCGCTCTCTGGCATTCCCATCCTGACTGAGGCCGACACAGGAAGAGGCACACCTTAGGAAGCTGGTTCCAGAAAGCACCAAACCATTTTGGACCCCCACCTCACTCACTGGGAGCCGCTGGAGTTTCTGCTGCATAAACAGATTCCTCTGCCAGGGCGATCCGCTGGGCTGCTTTATAACGGATGAGGGAGGATTTAATGGCGATTTGATTAAATCAGCACACGAACCAAACATTTTGTCCAGAAATAGTTACCAAATATTTTACTAATCTACACTGTTGAAGTGGTTTTATGGTCTTATACCAGGCTTAAATCATACTTTTTGTTGGAAGCAAAGGTAGTCATCCTTTGGGTGTGTTTGTTTACTGGTGTTTTCTGTACTGTTTGTATTGTGTATCTCAGACTTGAGGTGGTATGACTAGCTGCTTATTCACTTTTTAAACAATGAACATAATAGTTGCTCACCTGAATTATGTTTTTTTTCTTCCTTTTGAAATACATAAAGTATGTCAGTCCAAACCAGTTGGCTTCGCTTTGACAGATTTCTGGTTCTGTGTGCTGCTGAGAACTTCAACCTTTGTGGAATAACCCAAAGACTGTCTGTGTTTTATTTTCTATTACTTTTAATACGCTCTGAGCCCAGATCAAGATATCTAATGTGGTCCAAATACTTTTAGTCAACGTTGACTAAATATCTTGTCAACACTGAGCTGACATTTCTGATAATCTAAATTTAAACTGACCCTTTAATATACAACAATTGCCAAAAAAGCATCAAAGTGCTCATTCATTGAAATGCTGTGTATGTGCAACAAAGTAACTCAAAATTATCACCATTCTATTTTCTACATCAGCGTTGTGTCCCACTCAACACTCTCTGCACTAGTTGCGTTTTCTTTCCAAATGTGTGCAAAACGTTGATATTCCGCTAGTGCCTTAACAAAGACAATTTTGCGACAGCAGTGTTTTCAATAAACAAATGCAATTAAAATCACTCATGAAGTTGTAAGTTTGTTTACACAATAGTCTTTGAAATGCATGGCACTCCATCATCCTGCAAGTACTTCCTGTTGTCGTCCTCATCTTTTCCACCAGTTGTTGATCATGTGACTCGGGTGATGCACAATAAGTGTTTCCATGGCAGTTTTGCGACATGAATAAGTTTCGTTAAGGCCAGAATAAACACTTCAATCTAGCGGCAAAACATTTTAGTGTAAAACAGTTTGGTTTGGGTTTTTTTTTTTTTTCAAAGTTGCTGTGTTTGCATTAAGTTAATTTATTTTCATAATGTTAAAGAGCATCACATTGTATGGTCAGTGGAAACGGAACTACTGACGCCCCATTCATAAGTCGGAAAGAAACTGTACTGCTACAGTGAAACTCATGTTTTGTTCCTGCAAAATCTGTTTTCCCATGGAGCAGTTTGCTCTGGCCAGGCTAACGACTGAATCATTCCCTTCTGATGCATTTGACTGATGATTTGAGAAAACAAAGTTTTGTGTGAAACTCAAATTTACCTAGGAAGTTCCCTCGCTTTGCAGAGGTGGGCATTTATTGCTTCATTTATATCTCATTGTGAAATACAAGAATTTAGATTTATCATTGTCTGAATCATAACAGGTTTTTCGCGGGGGGTTCAGAGCGCAGCGGGCAACAGATCGTTGGTCCGCCAAAGAAGAAGAGCTCCAACGAGGTCGTGGAGGATCTGTTCAAAGGGGCCAGAGAACATGGAGCCGTGCCGCTGGACCGGACTGGGAAAGGACTAGGAGAATCAAGCAAAGCAAAGGTCCAGTTTACTCACATTTTCACTGTCTGTTTTCTGTTTGTCTTTCATTCTGTTTTCATAACCTTGTGTTGTTTCTTAGGCTTTTGTTGGCGGAGGTTACAGACTGGGCGCCGCTCCAGAAGAGGAGTCAACCTACGTAGCTGGAGAGAGGCAAGCGTCTAACAGCCAGCAAGACGTGAGCACAGATCCTCCTTCCCTTCACTTCCTGCTGTGTTTACCTTGGTGTTACCATGCCAATCAGATCGCAATCAGATCCTGTGATGCAAACAAACATGGAGCCACTTTACAAACCAAGGCTGTTTTCTGAGCAATGAAGAGAACACTAATAATCCAAAGCAGAAAATGTACCACTTGCAGTTTTGCAAAATCCATTAATTTCAATATAGCCAAAAACACCTCCTCATCCTAGCACCAAAACGTTTTATCAAAAAACATTTTTGAAATTGCCTTTAATCCTATTTAAACACAACTAATGTCTATGATGTGGTCATTTTTGTTGGTGTTCAAAGGTCAGCCAGAAAATTGCAATTATTGCAATTACGCTTCCCCCCCAAAATGCATCACAATTAAACCCCAGGTGATCTTGTCTGATGTGGGTATGGTGTGATTCTTTTTGTGTTAGGTACATGTGGTTCTGAAGTTGTGGAAGACGGGATTCAGCCTGGATAACGGCGAACTTAGAACTTACAATGACCCAGGGAACGCTAACTTCCTGGAGGCAATCAGAAGAGGGTGAGAACAACTTTTATGTCCTCAGCCAGGGGTTTCAAACTGGAGGACTTTTAGATGTTCCTGTGCTGCCTCTGAATAGAATCATTAACAGAGCTCTGGAGATCTTATTTACACAAGAAGGAGGTAATTAAGCTATTTCATTCCAGTGTTTTGTACCTGTGGCACATGAAAAAACTGCAGCACACCGGCCCTTGAGGACCGGAGTTTGATTCCTGTGTCCTAAGTGGATAAATCAGATCCAGCATCAGTCACATTGATGTGTTCGTGTAGGGAGATTCCCCTGGAGCTGAGGCAGCGTGCTCGAGGCGGCCAGGTCAACCTGGACATGGAGGACCACAGAGACGAGGACTTTGCTAAGCCCAAGGTCGCCTTTAAAGCCTTCGAAGGTGAAGGACAGAAGCTTGGAAGGTGAGATTTCTAACCAGGTGTATATCTGGCTGGATATCAACAGTTTTTATGAATTTAGCCTGATTATTGTATCGCTTTGGTTTTTCTTCTTTCTTTTTTCTCCAGTGCCACTCCAGAGTTGATCTCAGCTCCACCCACCTCCCAGCAGGACCAGGCCGCCAACGAGGCCCAAGCCAGCTCCTCCGTCAGCCTTGACCCCTCTCAACCTACTACTAACATTCAGATCCGACTGGCTGACGGCGGCAAGCTGGTCCAGAGGTTCAACCACACCCACAGGTGAACACTTATAGGGTTGGAGGAGGAGGTTTCTGGAACAAGCCAGGTTAATCATTGTTAACTGCAGATTAATCAAGCGGGGCAATTACAGTTTCACAGAGGGGCAAGTTTTTTTTCTTTTTACATAAAGTCAAAGGTTGTTAGAACAAATATCTCTTGTGTTCCACTAGATTTCTGTATTGGGTAAATAATGTCAGCAGAAGTATCTTTTATTGTCCCACGACAGGAAAATTCAGTTGTCATAGCAACAATTTGGAACATGCATAATGAAACAAAGGTTAAAAAAACCTTTATAACAATGAGACTGTACAGGAAATAGATTACAGAGGAAAATGCATGGGCGTTAGCCTGTGATGGGAAAAGTAACTAACTGATGAAAACCTAAAATAATAAAGCATTCTGTATCATTTTCTCTCTGAGCTAATGTTAGCTTTCCTCGTTTCTGCCGGTGTTCCTCAGGGTTTCGGACCTGCGACAGTTTGTGGTGTTGGCCCGACCCGCCATGGCTGCCAGAGAGTTCGTTCTCATGACGACCTTCCCCAACAAGGAGCTGGTAGACGAGAGCCAGACGCTGCAGGAGGCCAACCTGCTGAACGCTGTCATCGTCCAGCGGCTAAACTGAGGCTGGGACAACGAGACAGCCACCCCCCCGAATCCCCCGTGAGCCTCTGCTTCCCTCGCCCCAAAGTGGCTGAAGAACCACAGCCCCTCTGAGGGAGCAGAACACACAGACTTAAATGGACTTCTAGTTTCTGATTTTTGTTTTTCTAAAATGGAATGTTAAGATGTTGCTCCCCCCTCTCCATCCTGTTTTCCATTCTCCTCCCAGCCAGACTCCAGAGGGCTGAAACGCTGGTGAGCCAGTCAGAAACCACCAGATGCTGGTCACTTCCTCTTGTCTTGTTGAGTCTAGCTGAAGGAAGGTTATGCTGGTCCACTTTGGAGTCCAATCTACACTTTAGCTTGTACTATAATCTGGCCGCTGAACAAAGTTTGTATTCTGGTTACAGGAGCAGATTTCCACTTGTAAACTGCACAAACAGTAACAAAGATTAGATTCATCATGTTTTCTTTTCCCACTCAAGGATTTAACCAACTGATACCAGTAGCCTTACTCTCCTTTCTTCTAATGTAACGCCACAACTGGTCCGTTGTTGAAAAGCAAATGACTTTATTTTTTTAAAACGCCTCTGTTTCTTAATTTCCTTTTCTCAGTTAAAGATGCTTTGCCCCATTCCCACAGCAGCATATTAGCGAAAGTCTGGTCTAATAAACCGGTTGAGCAAATGAACATAGAGATTGTAAACACTGGTTTCCTTTAGTAGAATCTGAATTTCTGTGACAATGACGTCTTCTATGCATCCTGGGGCAACACAGAAACACGTTTGGACCTCCAGTGAAATAAACTCATTTAATGGTTCATGTCAGGAGAACCCTCTGTCTTGTTTTGATTATTAATATTTATTTAAAAAGGTGTAGGTGGAAGATTTATTTATTCTCAAAATATTGTCTTTATTTCTCAATATAGATTTATTCTCGTACTTTACTCACGTAATACAACTTTATTACAGTATTCATAGAGGCAGGAACCGGGGGAACGGTTCCCTGCTAATATTGGAGATAGGCAGGTTTGCTAAAAATATTTGACTTTGAAATCCTCAACTCGCTTGCTTTTATTTTGAAGAAACAAAACAGCCCCACCCAACCCAACCTCAGAAACTCTTTGTCAATGAGGTAAAACTGTCAGGAATGTTGCCTTGAATATTTCTTATCTATAACATCTTTTCAGTTTAATATATAACCAAATCTTTTTAACTAAGTCGTTTTAATTCTGGAATAGTCACGTGTCCAATATTTTACTACCAATTCTGTCTAAAAGTGTCTGCCATTAACAAGATGCATTACTCCCACTAGAAGTATTAAATTTGATGTTCACAGTTGTGAACATTTACAAAACTTCACTAAAAAGTACATTTCTTTGTCAAAAAAGCCACATTTTGTTCATGACTAATTTGTAAAAACAAAAAGGCAAAAAAAAAAAAAAAAAGACATCCAAAATGTGAGAGTACTTCATGGGACAAATCAAGACACAATGACAAAGGCAGATGCAGTTGTTTCATTGGGTTTTACTTGCAGTGAGGAGAAAATACAATGAATTACATAAAGTTCGTAGATCAGAATATTCTTTAACAACCATTAGAAAAAATTGTGCTTATAAACAGTACATTGCCCAGGCCTGCTCAAAGATCGAGAGCGGATTCTTTTTCAATTGTGCAAAAACCCCTACCCTAGCAGAAGTCAATCAAATAATCTAATTACTTTAAAAAATGTAAAATGTTACAATGAGCAAAGTTAGTTTTATTTGTCCACAGTTATACTCTCTGGAAACGAAGGATATATAAGAACATAAACAACAATTAGTAAACAATGTAATGACTAAGTGGCAAATGAGTAATATATTGAGAAAAATATATGCGCAAAATAAGATAAAAATCATGATGAGAAAAACAGTTTTCCAACAAAATCATAATTTGGCATATTTTTTGATGAATGTTTTTTTATATATATATATATACATCAGGTCACCTGAACTGACCTGTTTCTTTTTTTTTTTTAACAACAGGTCAGTTTTCCAGATCATGATGCAACTTTATACATCAGAATAAAAGATATAGACCAGACAGTTCTGTTCTGACATTTTATTAGTTACCAACCAACCAGTTCTCTCCCTTTACACTATTATTCTATCTAGAGTACAGTATAGAATTAATTTGACCTGATCAAATAAAAACAAACTAAACTCCAGTTACAATAAAGTAAAACAGTAAAGAAATATATCGAAACACATATTTTTGTGTAAAGATAATACAAAAAAAAATTAGTCTCCATATATTTTACTTAGTCGTGTTTATCTTTATGACATTTTGATCATTTGCTTGTTTCAGGTTAATCTTTAATCCATTTGACTTTGGCTCTGTCCTAAAGGGGTGATGGGTGAGTAACAGTGCAGAAAGAGGCGCTAAACTGCAATTAAGCTTCCTGGTCTGGACCGTGTTGTCACCCTTTTTGGAGAAATAATATTCACCAAGCGGTTCCAACTGAAACGTCTCAGTTCAAAGTGGTCCAGAGAAATAACTGAGACTGAGATGATTTTCTGGACGATTTCTCATCCAGAGAAAACACATCAGAGTTTACAGCTTTAATCCAGATGCTGGACAGGCTTCGACTTCTCCTGGACAAACTTTGACTAGACCGTCAAAGAAGCCCAATTGGACGAAACACAGACACCGGTCCCTAAGACGTTGGAGAACCTTGAAGGCGCTTTTAACAAGAAATAACGCCGATTATTATTATTTATTAAAATCAGCATTCATCCATGAAGCCCTGCACACCCTCAGTCCACATGTCTGACACTTTCTCCATGGTAACAAGAAACAGCCCTGATGTTTGGTTTTTCTCATGTGAAAGTCAAGAGAATTAAAACCCAGGTATGGTTATATGTTGGCGTTTAAATCTCCTGTTATTAACTAATTGATTAATTAATTAATCTATTTTGTATAATTCTTCTTCCTTTACTCTGAATTAACTGGACACCCCATGTGTCTGATGAAAGGATCGCAGTATCCAGAAGGATGTTTGTTTATGTCTGGATTTCCTTTGTGAATAATTATGACCAGAAGAACAGAAGCTAACAGAGACTCCCTCCTGGCTCACCTTGCTGCGCTGCCCACCAGGTGTCGGGTTCATCAGAACCTGGGCGCACGGGAAAATGGTCCACACAGCGGACCTTCAAAATAAAAGCAGGGAAGCTGTCCAATTCTTTATAACGAGGTTAACTTTTAGACTTTATCTGTCATCTTGACTCTGCCTCTTATCTTGTTTTGTCAGATTCAAAATAAATGTGAATATTTTTTATTTATTTGGTAATTTAAGTTACTGAAATAAATGATTTTTTTTGTCAATATTGTGTTGTTTTATTTCATGGATCTGCAGTTGCACTAGTCAGATTTATTCCAATTATATGCAGAACCAAGGCTCCCAACCTGCTGTAGGTTTTCAGACTGAGATGAACTGACGAGCTAGTGATGCTAAAAGGCAATCCAAAATCAATAAGATCAGAATAAATCACGTTCACTGGAGTTCAGTCTGAATTCATTTCCTTCGTTAAAGACAAAAGAAGTTCTCTTTCTACAACAGGGAGCTGGTTCATCAAAATGCTATTTCTTACCCAGAATGGTGTCTATGTATTTGCTCATACATAAATGGATCATCATTTTTATATATAT
>VMRN01000117.1:579405-590831 GCA_010277015.1 Poeciliopsis turrubarensis
AGAGAGAGAGAGAGAGAGAGCGAGAGATCCAGAGAGAGAGAGATCCAAAGAGAGAGAGAGAGAGAGCGAGAGATCCAGAGAGAGAGAGATCCAGATCCAGATCCAGCAGTGAAGCAGCGACCAAACATTCAGAAGGACTGCACTAAAAGCGCACCGAGTCCGTGGGCAGCAGGGCAGCAGGAAGACGCACAGCGCTGACATGGGAGTCGAGATCGAGACAGTCACGCCGGGAGACGGTAAGAGCCGCCGCACTGGACGGCTGGAGAGGGACTGTCTGTCTGTCTGTCTGTCGCTCTCCTCCAGTCTAATTCCGCTGCAGGACGCAGAAATCACCGCCTGTTCTGCACGCTTCCAGCTGAGCGCCTCTCTGCTTCCTCCACAGGAAGGACCTTCCCCAAAAAAGGCCAGACGTGTGTGGTGCATTATGTGGGTGAGTTTGGGGAAGGAGGTGAAACTTGTTCCTTTTCCGCTCCCGTCTCTGGAGATTGCTCTGAGACGAGCTGGGTGACTGCTGCGGGCAACTGTCTCTGCACCCCAAATAAAACCCCGGCTCAGAATAGTTCTGTCCTGGAGATGATCGGGACCCACAGACAAACGCTGCGAGGCACAACTGACATGTTCCTGCCTCACACCTGCAGCAGCTGCGGCTTGACGGCCAGCCGCGCATGTCCCTGGACTGGTTTTCCTACGAGATTTGGCAGGAAAAGTCCCCCAAAGCGCGTCATGGTCGGTGCTCTGGATTCCACTCTGCGCTTCAGTAAAAATAAAAATAATTAAAAAAAATAAAATAAATAAAAAAAACATTCAGATCATCTGTCTGCTCTGGATACAACAATAATACTCATAAACAGAGAGGATGATGAATCCCGCCTCAGGATTTCCCCAGAAAGCTAGACAGACAGACAGAGAGAGAGACAGACAGACAGACAGACAGACAGACAGACAGACAGACAGAGAGACAAACAGACAGACAGACGGACAGGCAGGGGGCAGACAGCCAGACTTTAAATCCTGTCTGATTTTCAGCCTGGTTCTGTCTTTTGTTGGGGTTTCTTAGGGGTCGGGGGGCGGGGGGTCAGTGGCAGTTGAGCTGAGCGGATTAGAATCGTCTCGTCTGGGAGGCTGGAATAAAGGCAGCCTCGCTTGTATTGTTGTTCATTTAATATTTTTCGGCAGACACACACATGAAAGCAGATTCCCTCCCTTCCTCATCAGCATCGCCTCAGCCAGTCCTTCCCTCTGGAGCCTGTTATCCTCCTCATGGATATGAAGCTCTGCACACGTCATTTGTAGCATAAAACGAAAGACTAGGAGATTATTATTATTTTGTTGTTGTTGTTGTTGTTGCTATTTAAAATGTAAATAGTTTCGTGCTTCTTGTCGTTTGCTTGAGTTGTATAACTTTAGAAATATTGTGACTATGGTGTTTATACACCGGGGAATTCGGTTTGTTTGGGTCCAAAATTGCAGCGTTTTTTTTACATTTTCACACTGCACTGTTTAAAAGATCCTTTTCTTCCCCCGCCTGTGGTGTCGCTGCACCAGGATCCACTAAAGAAAACGACAAGAAAACATCAGAGGAAGTGATGTCTGATTTAAGCGGTTATAGGATTTCCTGTTTCGTCTATGATAAAAGACCACCAGCCATTTCTCCCACAGTCTCAAGACGTGCACATTTGTTTTTGTTGTATTTACCCAGGATGCCTCGCGCTAAATTTCACTTCCTATGTTTCTGGTCCGCTTGCAGTCATATGTGCATTCCAACCGAACCAGAGTTCACTTTCAACAGTACAGAAACTTGTTGATCTGCATCAGAGTTCATTTGCACGTCATATTTTTGAGGTGTTTGGAGTGGCCAGGCTGTGTGCAGGCGTTCGCGTTGTGTGCTCGTGCTCTCATTGACTTTTTGGGATGGAGTTCTCTTACACTCACTCTGAGAGTGGGAAGTTTGTCATATCTTTATTGGAATGTTGGATATACACTGGTTGGGGAGTCTAGTGGGAGAATACATGTTAGAGGACTGTGGAGGGTGAGGGCACATGGAGTTGGACCTCTTCTGGGGCTGCTTTGGTTGACTGGCACGTTTGGACTGTGAATCTTTCTTGCCACTGTGTCTGGATGGGGTCGTTGTCTGAACCGGGGTCATTTGGATGGTACCTAACTCTAGACTGGACTGATGGACCACTGCACTACTGCAGGAACTCAGGCAGTCTGCTTGTCTCCATCCCAGACTGAAGGGAAGCACCTCCTGAGTTTTGCGCTAGTTGCCCCTCAGGGGCATCAATACCTGGACCTGAGAGTATAGAGTGTGTATAGGGAGTGTATGGTGTCCATTTTTGTGTGTGTTTACATTGGGTGAATGAGTGTGAATGTCTCTCCTGAATCATCTATGTGCCTTTCCCCCCACCCCTGTCACACGTCCTTCTGGTGGCTGGTGCCTCTGCCTGCCAGTGCTTTGTGATTTTCGGTGTCTGGGGTTGGGTGTTTGGGTAGATTCCACTTCTAGTGACTGCTTGGCGCAACCTGGGCACCCTAGCTCTTGGGGTCTTGTGTTTTTGTGTCCACGACTGGATATGCTGCACATCTAGCCAACAGCATATCCAGTTGTTGCTGGAAACTGTGGGCAGGCCACTTAGGCGTCTGCATTGTGGCTACTGGAGGTTCCTCTGGCACTCAGTGCTCCTTTCTGTAAGGGAGGTGCAGTCGTCTCCGTGGTGGAGCTCACTGGGCTCTGTGCTTTGGGTGTCTGGGCTCCAATTTCCCTGATGTCTGCCTTGACTGGGTGTGTTGTTCCCCGCACACGCTATTGCACACGCTATTGAGCATTCTTATGGAGAAACCTTATATCCACAAATATGCTCACACACAGTTGTTTTCATTTAGATGTTTTCAGATACATTTATTTTTGGGCTGCGGTTGCCACTAACTACATCTTATATTAACTAGAACCGTGTGCTTTTCGGTGATGTATTTTTTTTTTTTATATATATATATATATAAGCATATATCGTTGGTTGCTATGGTTTTTTGGCTCTCTGTTAGTTTTTTTTGTCCTCTCTTACTGCAGGTGTAGAGACAGACCTCTGGGGTGTTGTCTTGCGTTCTCTCTTTCCTTCTTTCTCTCTCCAAGCAGTTATTGCAGAAGAAGCTGCCATGAACATGCCATGTGGCTTCAGGCTAGAAGTCGGCCGAGGAAGGGTGTGGCACACAGACGAATGCAATTGTCCTGTTTGGCAATAACTCAGGAAGAGGCTCAAGTGGAGCATCACATCTGAAGATGTAATTCTCTGCTTGTGAAAGTAAATCTGTTGGGAATCGCTGTCTGAGTGCCACACTTTGGAACAGGACGCGTTGGAAAAAAAAAAGAGAGAGGGACTGCAATTCTACTCCACGGTTTCTTGCAAAACTCTTCAAGCCCTTTCCAGATCCAGCTACAGTTTCTCTGATGGATTGATGTCTGGGCTTTAACTGGGCCACCCCAGAACATCCATCTTGTTGTCTTCAAACCATTTCTGTGTAGCTTTAGCTTGACGTTCCAGGTCATTGTCTTGCAAGAAAACAACTGTTCACTGAAGCCGTGATCCTCTAGCAGATGGAAACAAATGTGTTTAGCCACAGCAAAACCATAAACAAATCCCCTTTCCAGTCAGTCACAGATTATGAAGGTGTGGATTCAAACACATTGACTGACAACAGGTATCATTTGGAAAGATGTTCCAGGAAAGCCTGGAACTCAGACATCATTTTTAAATACTTAATCAGATGTTAGAATTAAATATTAATCAGTTAGTCTGTACTTTAGTACCTTTTTATAGAATGTATTTTACCCTTAATTGAGTAATTACTAGGACGGTTCATTTTGACGTTTTGCTTGAATAAAAATATACTGAAGTAGTGCCACTCTTGCCCGAGTACAATTTTTAGGTGCTCTCTCCAGCTCTGCAGTGATGGAGCATTAATGCTTAGTAGCAGCCTGACGAGGTAATACATGCAAGCTTCATTGGTAAATTATTAAATACAGCCATATTTGATTCCCTGCACTACTTTAAATAGTTCTAACCAGTAAGAAGCGCCGATGCAGATGCATGTTTGTTTTCTTCTGTGCTTAAATTTTGTTAGAAAAAAAACAAAAAAAAAAACAGACGAAATGTTCAGCGTCCAACAAAGTAATAATAATTACAAAGCATATTTATGTTTTCGGTAGCTTCAAAAAAAGTCTGATCTGTGTCCACTTGTTGTTGGTTCTTAGTTTTTATCCTTGATTTGAATTTGAGGTGTTTGAACAAGTTAATTCTGATATATCGATTGCCACCCTTCAGAGTAACACTGGATGGTGGTACACTGGACAGCAGGGGGTGCTGAACACCCCCTGCTGGTGTCTTTTTTCTTATTTCTGATTTTAAGGGGAATTTTAATCAAAAACCAAACAAAAAAAAAAACAAAACTCTAATATTTCAGAACATTCCAAAAGTGAAAGGTAAATGTCTTTGTTGTAAACATAGTCACATTGTTTCTTTCTGTATTTTACTGGATTTTCTTCCTCTTAAATTCCCAGTTTGTTGCATTGCCTCTGTTTATTGTGGCAGCTTGTATTCTTTCAGACATGGACTTCACTGATGGAAAAACAATGTTCTCCATCAAGCAGGTTATAGCATTCTCTACCATAGCTGAGGGATCAACTCTGCAAGATACAGCTACCCTTTTTTCATTCCTTCAACACAGATTTTGCAACAGTAGCCTGGCCATTGCCTGGCTACGCAATCCTCCTTGATTCTCATTTCCCTCCAGTGCTCCGTGTGGGATTTCTCACATTGAGTTTGATTTATCAGAATAAATTGAGATACTAAAGTTGGAGTATGATGAATATTTAAGAGATTGTATCGTTAGCAAAAATGTTGCGGCCCCTCTTATTGATAGATACTTCACTCCGCCTGGCACTTCTCTCATCGCATTTTATAGGCGATTTCGAGTAATAATGTAATGTGGCTTCTTCACGATCAAGCTGACACATTTCACACATCACTGCCAAACATTAGCGGTTGGCTAAAATTGGATCCAGTTGTTTGAAGCGTCAACAGAGTCCAGGCCTCAAGCAAGCAATCGTTTCTCAATAATCGAGGGTCCAAACTCTCTGTACGAACTAAAGAGTAGAACATGGAGGCTTTTACCAGGCTGGTGCTACAGAGCTTCATTTGCAAAAACAACAGTCTGACAGCAGTCAAAATGCCCAGATCAGAATTAGGCATATTTGCCGTAATCCAGCCTGGTCTGAACTGAATTCAGGTTCCTTGTTTGTGGGCACAGTCTTGGCCAATAAAGCTGATTATGATCTACTTATCTTAGATTAGGTCCAGTGGGAAACCCAGACACTCCTTTACCCTGCAACATTCTGCAGCAAGTTCTGGGAGCTTCTTGGTGCAGTGCCACCACAAGCAGGGGAGTGGTGGTGGGTGGGCTGGGGGGGGGTTAAAGGGTTTGGGTCATTTCACTTAGTGCAGAGCGTGAAAGGGAAAGCAGCAGCTGAAAATGTAACAAACGTTGCAATTTTGGTTCTCAATTGAACCGGATCAACTGGACTATCAGGTGTGAAAACACCCTAAAAGTCACTGACCAAGTGCCCAAACTGGTTGTTAGAATGTTTTTTGCTTTCCAGTATGACTGTACATATATCAGGACGTTGACGAGCACATTGGAAGGGAATCACATACGGTAACATTAGCCTGCTTGCTTCAACATTATGTAACTTGCAGTAAGGCCTAATTTTAGTCTTTCACCACAAGGCATTTCTGTTTAGAAGATGACTTATGTTCTCCTTATTTCTTTTTTTCCAAGGAGTATCACCCAGTGTGCAGGATTTCCTTTCTTATCCATTTTCCTTACAGAGTGCAAAGCAGCCCTGACATTGGACATGAAACAGGAGTTTCTATTAACCCTTTTTTTCCCATGCAGTGTGAGGATCTCTGAATCGATGCTTTTGCAGGAAAACAGTCAGTGTGATGCTATGGTTATCAGTGTGTTGTGCTGTTGGCTGATGAAATGGGGAGGGGTGGGAAAGAGCGTCATGATGCTTGGATCGAACCTTTTGGCTCTTCTGGATAATTCCATTAGGCTGCTATCAGGCTGTCCAGCAGCGGAGAGGAGTCCCACTCAGCTGGCGGGATTAAAGGTTGCATCCCTCCCAATAAGATGAGCAAAGCTGCACCCACACAGACACATCACGCCATGCACACCCACATCTTGTTGGTGCTAATAGCTCTAAAAGCCTTGCTGTGAATTATTTTTGGAAGGCGGCTGCCTTGGAGGTTGATGCATGGGTTTTCCTGATGCTGCCCACAGACGGCTGTGGTTGCTGCACAGAATGCGCAAAGTTAATTTATTTTTCTGCCAAAAAGCAAAGATAACGGCATCAACCCATCCAGGAAAATGTTTCATCTTTAATAGTACTTTTGATAACCACAGTGTGGTCACGAAGCAGTAGTAGTTCAAAGATTGAAGCAATGTTTGCAGTGGTTGACAACGCTTACCAAAAGGTTTCTAGGGATGCACCAAAAAAATCTGCCCCAGTTTCCTGGGGCAGATCTGCTGTGGCAGATCACATTTCAGCGATCTGCCACAGCTGAAATGTGAAGCGAATCTTCTGGACTGATCTTCTCTACAACTCATAGCTTTTACAGCTAAACTTATTGAAACGAGTATTACAGTAATTTAAATTGTATATAACAAAGCGCATACAATTCATTTACCAGACAATAGAATTGCAATTGTGAATAGATTTGTATAAAGAGAAAGCAGCTACAACTTAAAGAAAACTGAGATTTTCAAAAACCTTTGAGACAGAATGGCGACAATGGAAAGACGTACTTCAATTAAAGGGGTCAGTTTATGGATCACTGTTTACAGTGAGATTAAATATAAAGCTCCTTTTCTTCTAATAGAAGTTTGAAAATTATTATGACGCAGCAATATAGTAATGAATCAGCTGTTCCTCTCTGCTCTTCCCAAAGGCTCCCTCACGGATGGACGGAAGTTCGACTCATCCCGTGACAGGGACAAACCTTTCCGGTTCAAGCTCGGCAAACAGGAAGTGATCCGAGGGTGGGAGGAAGGCGTGGGGCAGGTAGGCTGAAGGGTGTTAATGAGAGTATTATTAAACAGCATGTGACAAGAACAAAACTACTTTTGGGAGTCGTTGGAAAACAGCGACTTAGACTGAAACAGAAAACCTTTGGAAAAAAAAAACTCAATCTTTAAAGCTGCAGTATGTATTTTTTTCTTTCTCAAAAGGAATTTCAGATAAGTCTGGAAACAAACTCATCAGAGAAAACATAACCAAACCTTATTTTATATTAACAAAAATGTTGACAGAGTGAAAACAATTCTACATGTCTAACTGAAGCACAATTGTTCTTAATATTCAACCCTGACCTTTTTATTTCTTAATGAAATCCTTCTCCCTTATTCATCATTTTTCTTTCATTTCAAATGACTTCTAGAAGGAGCTGATTATAGGCTTTGTACAGAATCAATGCTGTTGTGAGCTCTACTAAATCAATGTAAGAAGTACGTCATTAGCTGGATGAGAATAGGCGCAGACACAGCGACAATTCAAACGGCTTTCTTCTGAGGAATCTAGAATTACCTTTTCAATATTAAATATTGTATCTAATTGTCATTATTTTTGTAGAAATCTCTTTCCACTTTGACGTCAAACGGAGTTTCTTCTCAAAAAATGCCAAATTCAGTTGAATACGGTTTATTTGTAAAATCAACAAACCGAAAAAAGGATAAGACATGCAAGTGAATGTTTTATTTTTATTTTTGTATACACACTGCATTAGGAACCACATGAGAGGTTGTGTTTGGTTCCTGTTGATAACATGCACCTCTTGAAATAGGAAGTTATTAGTGTTTGTTCAGAAACGTTTCATAAGCTACACTCTCTGTTAACTGAAAAAAGCTTGACTTTTTTTAATTTTTTTTATTTTTTTTGTCCCTCTGGGATGTTGATGGCTGCTGCGTGAACTGCTGAGAGTAATAACAGGGGAACCGATGTAGTAAAAGTGAAACATCATTAACAAATTTAGATGCTCCCCCCTCCGCCATGCCTCCTGCAAGATATGATCTCCCTTCAGCTGCATTATGAGCAGCTCTGTAAACCCATTATCTCTCCTCTCTGTTTGCCTCCTCCTGCTCTCTCCAGATGAGTGTGGGTCAGAGGGCCAAGCTGATCTGCTCGCCGGACTACGCTTACGGACACAAGGGCCACCCGGGCATCATCCCCCCAAACGCCACGCTCATCTTTGACGTGGAGCTGCTCAGTTTGGAGTGAAGGCGAGCCGCCGCCTGTTTGTTGCGTAAGTTGTTTTACAGGAAATGACCATCCGATAGTGACGCATGATGCCGTTCTGATCTCGGTGCGATCAGCCAGAGCGTTTCAACATTTTCGTTCAATGACATGAATAAGAACGGTAATTAATGGGGAAAAAACTGCATACCGTGCGTTCTTAAAAACATAGTAAAACTATGCATATTACATGTGTTTATGAATCTATTTGCTAGGGTTTTGATCTGATGTGAAATTGATGTTTTTCCCGTCCCGTCACACAAACAGTTTTCGTCTCCCGTCGGCAAATTACGGCACTCCATACTCCTCCTGGTGGCACCCAGGCTGGTCTACAAAATGTCAGGAACAAAAGCTGTGAGAAAACACCAGTCAGTTTGTGGTTCCGTAACAACTGAATACATTTCTTGAAAATGATATCTTCTCTTGCGTATTTCTCACGCAATCGACGTATAAACAATCACAAGACGATGCTTTGACCTCCACCTTAAACTTAAACAAAGCGTGAAAAAAACTAATAAAGCTAAACTGAAAATAAATAATATTTAACTAATGATAACTAATGAAACCTAGAAAAAACTAATTAATACTAACTGACTTACATGTTTTTATTTAATTCTCTTTATTTTGTGTAAATCAGTTTTAAATGTCTTAATTTTTTTGTAAAAATAATTCTCCTTTTTGTCATCCTCACAGTTGACGTTGCACCTGGGCGACCCGAAGAGAAGCTTGGAAAGTCTGCGCATGATTCTTTCAATTCAACGTTTTCATCAAACCGTCTGTTTTTTGTTAGTTTGTGTTTCTCGTCCTCCATTTTGAAACATCTCTTTTTGATCCTACATTTTTTAAAAGTCTTGAATTGTTACATTTTATGTTTTTTTTTAAGAAAGTGTCTTTATTTTTTTATTTCTGAGCGTTCTGTTTGTGTGTAAACACAGTGAATTGGGTATATGATGTGCCATTGAATCACTAAGCAACAAGGTTCAGCTTTTATGAGTCAGTGTGTTCTGGTATTATAAAATTCCACAGCTTTTTGTATTGTATTAGACAGAAAAGCGAGCACACATTTATGATTTTAAAGGGTTGAATCGTATTAGTTTTGCCTGAGTTCTAATAAAAGGTCTTAAAACTGAGATTTCTGCAGAAACAAAAACCTTATGTTAGTATTTCTGTTGAAGAAGAGTGAGAAGGAGAAACCAGGCTTAGTTCTAGATACTTCTTGTGTGCCTAAATATGGTTACTACCTTTCCCTGTGTGCATGCTAAAAATTTGATGGCATTCACTTTGCATCCTTCCTTCCTCTTTAAACCCCATTTAAAGCCATACCTAAACACTGCACAAGGAGGACTGTGCCGATGCACAGGAATAATCGGAACTGAAATTAGTCTGAGATGCTTGAAACTTCCAAAAGGTGGGCAGGGATTTTAACTCTTGACACTTTGTGTAATAACTTGAATTATGCATTTTCTTTGATGCCAAGTGTCTCTCTCTGAGAAAATGCAGGAACTGTCCTTTTTGGAGTTACTCTTAGTAACACGCCACTCCGTCCCGGCGGATGTTGGAGTGGAGGTGTGCCGTGAAGAAGGAAAAAAAAAAAAAAAGCCAACATCATCCGAGTGATTTTTTTTTACCTGAACTAGTTTTAAATGGAGTCTAAATGAATGACTTGTGCTGGCCTGGCTCTGACACCGACCTCGGCTGTCCGTGTTACCTGCTTGCTGTGCTGCAAGCGGCAGACCGTCTGTACTGTGTAGTTTTACGTGCTGAGATGTTACTGTGTGCAGGCTAAACCAATGATGTATTTAAAATAAAATAAAATACCCTCCAACTGCGTGAAGTGTTCATTTCATTGTTACTGGATTTCTCATTTTTCCACAAAGAAAGAAAACGAAAACGGCTGATGATTCAACACAAACCAGCTTAACCGAATTGGTTACTCTTGTTCTTTTACTTATTATCCAATTATCTTTTAAACCATACATAACTAATAATGAAATAAGCAAGTAAACTTTTTACTGAATTATGAATTGAAGACAAAGTGAAAATCTGTCTTCAATAGACTATAAAATTGCGTCGGTGTAGAAAACGTGTTGCACAATTTTGTTTGGACAACTATATAATTTTTTTAATTTTATTTTTGTACTTTTTTATGCATAACCATAACAACAAGGTTGCTTTTCTGTCTGGAAGCAGCTGATTATAATCTCAAAAATTCAAAAATTTTTTGGAAGTTTAAACCACTTCTTCAATCAATCAGAACGAGCAACACCAGCATCTCTCAGCCTTGCAGATGCTCTATGGCTACATCTTCACCATCCACAATTACCCTTTTGAGGATTATGTGGATGCTATGAGTTGTGACAACATTTAATATGCTTCTGGGACAAATAAAGTGTTTTTGAGCCAAATTAGAAAGAAATTAGGTTTTTATGTTGTTAGCTTTTAAATTGAATGTAAATGTAGTATTGAAGACAAGTTGTTTTTGTCAGAAACCTGGATAATTTAAAGAGGAAATTTCCTATTTTATAATGACATTTTAATAAGAACTGCAGTCCCCTGACAAGATTAAAAATATGTTGATCTGGTTTGCATTTCAGTTAATTTTCACCTTTATTTCTGCAGAAGGCAGGCATGAGAATACAAAAATACAAGTAGAACATATTAAAAATAAAAAATAATATCTTTGAGGTTACACTTTAAATTTATTACAAAGTGTTTTGGTCTTCAGCATATAGGACCTCCAAAGATTTTACTTATGAATTTATTTTAGTAATTGCATGTTTTTGAAACTATTGTTTTTTTTACATAAAAACTCGTAGGCTTGTAAAGATGAATTGACCGATAATATTGGTCTTTTTTACAGTAATCTATAGTGGACATGAAGACATACTGTCATGACATACTGTATGTATTGTGTCTTTCCAAAAATAACGTCAAAAGATCAGTTTAAGGACAGTTCCAGAAAATATAGGTGATTTCCTTAGAGCGGTGTATACATTGGGTCAATACAGAACATTTAGGCATCCTGCAGGAAACTTTTATTATTATTATTATTATTATTATTATTATTATTATTATTATTATT
>VMRN01000117.1:590841-621542 GCA_010277015.1 Poeciliopsis turrubarensis
TTATTATTATTATTATTATTATTATTATTATTATTATTATTATTATTATTATTATTATTATTATTAAATATTTACTAAAAAGCAAACATTTTTCCAACCAATATAACAATTTCAAAGAAATGATCCCATAAAAATGCAGAAGTGTGCTTGCTGATAGAGAATTCTGTTATCAATTTTCCAGTACAAATCTTATTGATTAGCTGATCTGATTTTTTTTCTTCCGAATCTTTATTGAAAAAAAAAAGTGATCCATGCAAGACAGTAATCAATGTGAACAGAATCCAGACTGATTAGTTCCGTAAATACATTTAAAAAAGATGCAAAAATTGAATGTTTTCCCTCCGCTTCCTTGTCATTACAGTCAAAGCTATTTTATAATGTACTTTATGTCGATAAAAAGCGAAAAAAAAAAACAAAAAAAGGTAAGGGTGAGTCATGACTCATGTGACCGGTACGGGGGCGTGGCTTTCGGCGTCAACGCTGATTGACGTGGATCGGAGCAGGAAGCCAGCAGTGACATCACTTTCCAGAAGTCCCCTTCAGGTTTCAGACGAGCGACGAAGACGCAGCCAAATAAAGGGAGAGCGCTAGTCTCCGGGAGTCCTGTTGGTTCGAGTTGATATCCGCACAGACACTGAACAGGTGAGGCCGCTGTTTGGTGAGCCCTTTCTGGCCGGTGAAGGGTTTCGTTTCCCCCTCCGAGCTAACGCCGTCTCGGCTAGCTCCCCTCCGCCTCCGCCGCTGTTTATGTCGGAACAAAGACGGTCTGCTTCGCGGCTCCGCGACTTCTGTCTGCCGTCAGATTCCTCACACTCGGTGCTTTTACTTTTGTCGGGTCTTTTTTTTTCTCCCCCTACCTGGTCTTGAAGTGGTAAACAGAAGTCTTTTAAAACCAGCCAGGCTTGTTAATTTTTAATGATTATGCAGTAAGACTAGCTCACGTTGATTGGCGAGGTTTTGTGTCTCAAATACAACCTTAGTTCCCTAATAAAGTTCCCTTAGTTCCCTAAACTAATATTGTTACGATTATTAGTTTTTACATCTAGACGAGATCACCTCACCCAGCATGTTCTACTCCCCCCCCCCCCTTTTTTTTACGTCACCTATAGGAATAAATCCAGCGGCTGCCTCGTTACATGTCCGTGAGTTTGGTTTATTTGCCTGCACTTGATGTAATGGAAGACATATTTAGCAGCTACAGCGTTCAGGGTGTGGGTCAGTTCATATTTTCCCATCAGTCCCTCTCTCCCTTCCTCTTTTTGCTTTCCCAGCCATGTCAGTGGAATAAGCTGCCAAAAACACCACATTCCTGGATCCAACCGATTCGTTCAGGCCTCCTGAAGTTGGCTGTGCAGCTTCCGCCTGCTTTTAATAGCTGTTGTCACAAAGTGCAAGTGGAAAGAAAGTGACCGAGTTTGCTTATTTTCCCTGAGTATTTCTGTTTGAGTTACTGTTTGCATTCATTTCTCTGACCTCGTTACATAGAGGAAGTTGAAATATACGAGAGATGAGAATGCGAAGGGTTGATTTCCACAACAGGATTAAAAAAAAAAAACGGTATTGGAAAAGAACAAACAAACATAAAACCACCAGGCTAACTTTGCTCTATGTACATTTAGGCTGATGACATCACAAGAGGCAGAAGAATAAAAATAAATCAACTAGCATTAGTAAACGCAACAACTGAGTATTGAGAAAGAATTTACTAATATCTAGATTTTTAATCTGCCAAGTTTTCATACTTATTCGTTACTCATGAGTGAATTCAGTATTCTGTGTATGTTTTACATTCAGTTTGAACTCTGCCAGCTTTCCTGAACAACTTCTGTCTTTCCAGCAATGGGAATCTTTTTTCTGCCTTCCACCCTCTTCTGGTGACTGGTGTCAGGATGGGGATGGTGTGGAGGCTTGGTATGGCTGTAGGTGGTAGGGAAATTAAATATTGCCGTAACTCCTACCATTCACATATCTTTGTAGTTGTTGTGGACGGTGATCCTTGTAGCAGTTAGTCTCGCAACAAATCTGAAGAAACTTCTGGCTGAAGACACAGTTGCTGATTGACGGCGTCATGATCGTTATACCTGAGGCTCAACATCCAGGCTGCAGAAACAATACAGTAAAATGTCCTGTTTGACACCATCAGTTGTTAGCAGCTCCGCTAACTCTCCTCCTTTGCTTTTGCTTCTCTCTCTCTCTTCATGCTCTTTGGTCCTTTTAAACTCTTGTGGGTTTTGGGAGTTGTAATCCATGTATCGTTTGTGCTTTTGAGAATAGAACAATTCCCAGCCATTAAATGTAGTTTTGGAGTCGAGTTTTATTTGAAGTGACTTCTAGAAAAGAAAAAAATTGCTTGAAACTTTAAAATAATTGC
Source organism: Poeciliopsis turrubarensis (assembly GCA_010277015.1). Classification (NCBI taxonomy): domain Eukaryota; kingdom Metazoa; phylum Chordata; class Actinopteri; order Cyprinodontiformes; family Poeciliidae; genus Poeciliopsis; species Poeciliopsis turrubarensis. Next base: position 593,213 of record VMRN01000117.1, read on the forward strand.
CAGTTGTGACTTGATGTGCTTCTGTTTCATCTTACAAATCTTGCAATAAATTATGTTGACGACTGGCTTCCACTGCCGTTGCTAGGACAAGGTTGTCAGGAGTTGCTCAAACTCCCATTTTCTCTCCAGTCCCATTCACGTCGAGTCTGCAGGTCGGTCCAAAAGAAGAACACAAAGCAAGCAAACGCATCGCTGAAAAGTAAACGGCAGAAGATATTTAAAATGGCCTTCTTTGTGCACCAACACAATGATGGGCTTGTGTGTGAGGAGTGCGGAGAAGAGAATAGAGTAGTGGCCGGAGTAAAGCTGGAGGACTGAGGTGTCTCAGTGATGTGATTGTGGCTGTCTTATTTGCTTGTTTTGGGGGCTCTTTGCAGATTTGACATGTCTGTCAGAGCAGGTCTCTGTGCACATTGTTGACTATGGTTATGTAAACATGAGTCAGCAGTGTGGGAATATTGAACATTTGGTATTTGGGAAGGTGCATTTATGTGGGAAGGGTCTGTTTAGACTCAGTGTGGTGTTTCAGCTTTCTCTGGTAGTTCAGAGGAAAGCAAAGCCGTTTCATGGTCGACTTTAATTCTTTTATTAGTATTAGTAATTTTGATATCATTCAGTCACACCTATTGGTGTTTTTCTATTTTGCAATGAGGAAGTGATCTGTCCACACGTCTTGTGACTGACACACATTGTTGTGTAATGGACTGAACTCCATGTCTGCATTTTGATTTATATCCTGAAGAATATTTTTAGTATATTTAATAACAAGAACTTCTCCTTTTAATCGTTATTAGAAATGTCCCCATACAGCTTCTTCACTTCCAATATGATACAAATATTGTAGTTTTGATTATTATTGGCTGATACCAATATTGAGCCAATTCAATATTAACATGGGTCATATACTTTTATTACTCACTTTGGAGTGTGGGTTGATAGGAAAGTCTTGATAAATTAATATAACTCGGAGAACAGCAGTCCACAACAATAGGTGTTTTCAAAGAGGTCAGTTGAAAACAACTGACCTATTTATTATTAATCAGTGGATCTGTGTGAGGGATACAAGTACTGCTGGATAGGCCTTTCACAATAAATCAATTAAATGCATAATAAATTAAAACAAGCTCAATAATTTCCATTTGCATAATTTAGTATTTATTCTGTCTCTCTTTTTATTTTATTTTATTTTTTTTTTCAAAAAATTGGATGATGAAAGTTTTCAGTGATGCTTTGGCCTCAACTAGACCAGTTTCGTTTACAGAGATTTCATAATTAATTTTGTTTATTTGTTTTGTTAACTTATTTTTGATATTTAAAATGTTTTGCAGTGTTTAATGTTCATTAGAATTCAAAATTTATAGATGTTGGAGATTGTGTACCTGCGTTATTGTAGATAATGTTGTTCAAAACAACATTATCTACAATAACTACATTATTGTTTATCTAACCTACTTCTGGGACAATTTATTGCTTAGCAAAATTTATTATTGTGATAGAAAATTCTGGAGCGGACTAAGTGCGGGATCGGACTGCTTCTATCAAAGGTTTTAGACATCTGTGCCAGCTACGTTTTATTTCGGTTGCACCAGAAAAAAACAAATTTGAATAAGTAGCTCAATAAAGGGTTCATGTTACTACACAGAATAGCAGTTTGCAAATTTCCTAGCTGATGATCTACAGAGAGGTTTAGCTGATGACAAAACAGTTGAGAACAGGTATTAGATTTGGGTCATGATCTTTATGGATCATAGTCTAACAACAACATCCAGGAAGTTCTACTTCTCCTTATTTCTCCATATTTTGCTCCTCTGCCGCATTCTGTTTCCATGTTTGTGCAGCCTCTGACAGCCTTTGCATTTAGCATTTTAGAGAAAGATGAGGGGACAAATTAAAGGCTCATTTTCTAATTAGGTAGTTTTGTACCCGACTATGTCGAGTGTGATGCATGGTGAACTGATACTGTGGATCGGTTCATATCTGCCTTAAGGATGTTTTCAAAAAACCTTTTGTGGTCTTCTGTAATGCAGTGTGTTTGTATGTCTCAGATAAATAACATCTAATAGCAGATTTGAACAAGAGTCATAATATGACATCAGATCCTCAGTTGATGGTAACAGTGTAATATATATTCTTTGGCAAAAGATTCGGCCGATCGCTGATCTTCCACAATGAAGTAAATTGACACCAATAAATCGGTGCATTCTAGTTATTTGTATCAATGAACTATACACAGTAGCTGTAGTGAATCAGTGGTTCAAAAAGTGGGTGTGCACTATTATGAGGGGCCAATATGTGCACGAAATTATGGTGGAAAAATTAGTTCTCGTTGACATTTGCTATATTTAATTTGATATTCTCATTGAACAAATGAGAGAAAATAGTAAAACTAAGAATTCGGACAAGAGAAGCTGTGATCTGTGGACGATTGGATGGATGAATGTCAGTGATAAATCACATCCCATTGTTGGACAAAGTTGCTGGTTCTGTAACCTTTTGTTTTGTGCAGGTCAAATAAAACCCAACATAAATGTTTGCTTTTGGAAACCTTGATAAGAGGCGGACAGTCAGATAAAAGAACGTCAGCTACTACCGCTGCAATAAATCCAAAGTCGGACTTTGACCTTTCCAGCTCTTTTCATTTGCTGAAGTAGGCTTGTGGGTAATGAAGTCATTTGAGAGGTTTCGTTCCGCTTATGTTCGGTATCTGTCGTTATCTTCCTGAGAGCCTCGCCCATCTGGGCTGAGACGTTGCTCAACCTCAGTCAGCTGATTTCCTTTCATTTCCTCAAACTGCTTCAGGCTCCTGTCATGTTTATATCCAAGCTAATGATGCTGGAGCAATTCCGTGCTTTCAGGAGACCTTAAGGGAATGTAAAGTGTACTTTAGTGTCCACTTTTTTTCCTGCTTCCTTCACGCTATTTCAAGTAAGGCTCCAGTTAGTAGATTATTTTGGATAAAATGTCTATTTGTTGTTTGTTATAATGGCAAAGTCGTCTTTAAAATTGCCTGTGTTTGGCTTTCACAGCTGAAGTCTTAATATTTTATTGACCTAATCTCTTCCAGTAATGCATCTCCGCTTCGCAGAATAGTTTGATCCTGTTGATTCAGTAATGTAGCTTAAGTTCAATGCTAATGGATAACATGGAGTCAAGGTAAAACCTTGATGCTCACAGCCGTTTATTTTTCTCTCTCTCAGAATGTCTCTGTATCCATCCCTGGAAGACCTCAAGGTCGACAAGGTCATCAAGGTAAGAGAAATTGCTTCTATGTCTCTGTTTATAGCATGGTGATTCACTGAGATTTTATTATTTGTTGTTCATAGTAACCAATTCTACGTGAGCGTATGTGAAGGACACCAGCCTTTTTGAAATGAGCTAACTGGATCCCAGCTCTTCCGACTGAAAAATGTTGCAGAGATAAGATTCTTGGGAAAATCAGGTTTTAGCCAGTTCCAATGTCTCTGCAAAAGCTGGGATCCGACAAGATAAAAGAACAACATTTATGTTTTTGAGCTGTCATCATTTGTCTACATCCATGAATTGTTTAATGTTGTTTGCAACATTAATACAGCAGTAAATCATAACCAGAATTTTGCATGGTCAAATGATAGCTTCTCTAAAACAGCTGGATCCTGGTTTATTTCCTTCAAATCTCACAAGTATACAACAGAGCAACTTTATAAATCAATCGTCTATTTATGTAACCCTTTATACTTTCACAACACCGGTGACCAAAAGAAAATCAATTTGTAAAATAAACCAGGCCCTGGAACTTTACATGTTTATTTTAATGAATTAATGACATAAATATTACCATGTTAAAACATTGAGAACAGTTCATCACTTCTTCTATACAGTAACTCTGACGCACACCTCACTGTTTCTGAAACAAATTAGTCCCTTTGAATGTTCTTCACTTGTTGCGACGTGTGTTGTGCGTCGCACTTGCTAGCGTTTATATGTGAGTCTCTAAGAAATAATCACTGGTAAAGGCTGATTAAGCCAAAATCATCGTACTCTAGTCAACAGACACTTTTTGAGTGTCTCTCTAGTCTTCACTCAACCCTCATTTGTTTAGCTTCCATGTTACTTATTCTAAATACTTACTCAGATTTATGTTTAACATAGTTGAAACCAAACGAGTGCATAATAACTCCTGCCCTCTGCAGTGTGTTGTCTTGCACCTTATCTTTCCCCAGACCTTCATCATGTCTCTGTTTTGTCCTTTTCTGTTGTTCTGAATGGAATCTGCTTCACTAAGCTTTCATTTGACTGCTGTGTCTGATTGCTTTCTAGGCTCAGGCCCAGTTTGCACAGAGCACCGCCCCCATGCCGGCCATCACTGAGGGAACCTACCAGCCTCAGCCTGTTACTGCTGGGATGCCCGGATCCAGTGAGTCCCATGCCGTGTTGCGAATACTGAAGCATTTAAAACAGAACCACCCCGAGTTACCTGGTTTCCTATAATGTTTTTATTTCTTGCTCTTCTTTTCTGTGCTTGTGTCTAGTAGTAAACCACCTTATTTTGTGTGAAATTCTGTCAGTGGCTCCCATGATTGCTCCAGAATCATCTGAAATGGGCTGAAGATAGGCAGAGATTAGCGACAGTGGATCTTTGCTAATCTTCTCCCTTTTTCCTGCATCCCATTCTCCCACCCCTTCAGAGACTCCTCTCTGTATTTGGATGCAAAGTCCTGTGGGTTTTTCCTCTTTTGTTTTCACCTCAGCAGAGCTCGCTGCGAGTCACCATGGCGACAGGCTCTGGCAGTTGTGCCAGGATAGGGTGAAGGGAGGTGAAGGAGAAACCCACGGGTATTTAGCGAGCTCGAGAGGAAAAATGGAGCATAGTTAAAGGAAAAGGAGATGAAACAGGGTTGAATTACTGGCAAAAATATTCCTTGCATTAAATATTATCGTAAAATGCATATGCTAATTTTAAATTACTTTTATATAAAATTAATAGGTTTAAAGATTTGTCCCATTAAACCTGAACATGTCAGTGGATCTGCTGTTTCCCAAGCAAGATTTTCATCAAGTATTAGTTTCTGATCTGACATGGCAGCATGCTTCAATGCGTCTATCCTTAGTGTGTTGGAAATACATTATATTTCCTTCTACAAAATTCAGTTCCACACTGCAGCCTTACGAAGTATTTCTGGCCTCGTTTCTTGTACAAATATCTTACTGCGCTTGAGCTTGAAGACAAATCTAACTTACAAGTAACTTTTCAGCAACATACAGGAGCTTGTTTTAAGTAATTAATTCTCTAATGTCAATGAAGAAGTACTGGTTCCTCTGGCAGATTTCTTTTCACTCATAGCAGGAGAAAAATGTCTTGTTACAAGTGAAGTAATCTGCCAGTCAAACTAGCACTTTTGAAAACCTTCTATAACAACTGATGAGAGAGTAATCAGATTCTCTGTCCACCATGTTTGTTTGACATTTTTAGGACAGAGAAAGGTCTGGTACCACATTTTGCTTCCTTAAGGCACAGAGACAGACTTACCGCTGCAGTCTTTTGGTACACGCAACATTCTGGAGGAAAACTATTGTAATTATTACAATTTTGAAGAATATAAAAAGACGAAATCCTCAAAATTTTGTGTTGCCTGAAAATATAGGCAATGACAGATTTCTTATTTTATTTTTTTAGGGCTGTTGTAATCTGTCAGTTATTTTTACGTTTAATCGAGTAATAGGATAAAAAAAAAAGATAAAATAAAACATTAGTGAATCTAACATAACAGCAGTGTTACTATTGTATATCATCATCAGTCCAATTTTTCACATTTCACATTAACGCGTAACAATAATAGCTCACTTTCTCAGTTCACTGGATGTCTTATTTTGTACCATTAGTAGTCACGCTGTAACTCCTCAGCTACTTCCTGTTATTAAATCTCCATCCTTCTGCTCAGGGTGATTCTGTGACCTTGCTTATACTTGGCGGGTCATCATAACTAGCATCATCTAATTGCTTTGTTTCTATTTATACATTTGTTTAAAGACCGAAGAAGAAGAGTAACTGTAGAACACACAGTTATGTGTCCATGTTTTCACAAGCAGGAAAAACCTGCTAAGTGCAGTAATCTGTAACTGAACACTGCTGTCGTTAAACATGGCTGCCATCATCTGATATTCTATCAGGTGTTTTTTACACCTGTGAGTGAAGGGCTGATTGTATCTGTTCAAAGTTGAACAAAGACCTCACTGAATTTCTGGAAGCTATTTTCCAACAGAGCGCGGACCAACTTTTCTGTCTTCTCCCACTCGTTGTTTTTCATCTTGCATCTTCTTCTCTTTTTTTCAGGTTTGTACCCTAATCTGGATGAGCTGGGAGATTACATGGGTCTGGCCCTCAACAGCGATGAAGTCCAGAGGAACCTGGCTCTCGTTCCTGTGGCTGACAATGTAAGCATTTTAGTGGTTGTTTGCTTCATCGTTATCATCAGACTTGTTAGTTTGTTTTTAATGAGAAAGTGCTATGTAAAATGGACTTTTTAAAACACACTTGAAATGCTGTCTTGATTCTTTCATGCATGTTTGCAAAAATCTGTCAATCGCCATGGGAACCATTCAGCTGTGCAAAATGCTTGGATGGATGTGGAGCTGCCTTCGAGGGCGAAGCTGCTCAGAGCTGCAGATTTGGAGCTTCCATGACTTCCCCTCTCAGCTCCTTCAGACTAGCCAGCAGCAATTAGCAAACACCTGGTGTAGCTGTGCATATGCTGAGCTCATTATAGAAAATACTTCTCAGTGGAACGCTGGTAAAAACATTATTAAAGGGTTAACAGAAAAGCAGTGTTGCGTTGACTTTATGAGGGTGGAGTTTCAGAAAGAGCTGAAGTTTCTTAAAGAAACAGATTCCTAATTTTAAGGCATTTAATTACGAAGTCACATTTCTTTTAAGTTTTATTCATCATTGCTTTTCTATAACTGATGGCAACGTAGTTACTCGATTGAGCTATAAAACAGCGTTCCGTGCCTGGAAAACGCATAATACTGCCCCTTTAAAAGACAACTATGTCTCCAATCCAGGTTGGATTGGAGACATAGAAAACTGCTGCTCTGGTTTCAGCCCAGCAGGAGCAGGAGATCCAGTCTGCAGAGTGACTCACTGCAGGCCTGAAGCTGAGTGGGAGACTGTGATCCCTTCACGCTCCTCCAGCAGCGTGCTTCCACCCCCAGCCTGTCAGCTTTTCAGCTGTTTGATTCAAACTCTCATCTTGATGCTTCACATTTTTCATCTTCTATTTGAAAGCTGAAAAAGTGAGGTTTCTAAAGAACTTCATGAGACACTTTTAATTGTTCTGCCTGCTGAAGGAGGAGATGAAACACAATCCTCCCACATATAAATAAAATATTTATCAGCGTCAAAATGTGCAGTGGATCGAATAATCTCAAATTATGTGCTGTTTTGATGAGCTTTAAAATGATAAAAGCTCATACTGGTATTCAGATGTACATGTGTTGTGTACCCATGTACAGTTGAAACCTAATATTTACATGAATTGAACAGTGAGACACTTTTTCTCACCGTTTCAAGTTAAATTTGCTTAGTTAGAATCAACAAACTTGATTCTATTTGATAAGTTTTTAGAAAACTTATCAAACATTTTTTAGAAGCTATTTTGTAAATTTCCTCGAATTCAAGACTACATGATTTGGTCAGAATGAGGGACAACTCTTACAATGTTTGTCTTTTTATTCAGTGAATGTAATTATCTAGTTTTAACTGTATGTTTGTAATGTAAGTGTGTATATTTAAATATAAATGTATGTGTATTTAAATGGCACATATCTTTCAACATTGTAGACTGCTGAATCTATGAAAAAGGTCAGCCTATTCCTTTGTTGGTAAATCATAGGTTGGAAAACAGTATTTTATTTAGTTTTCTTTTTAGTAATGTAAATTTACCAAAATTAGCTGATCTGAATTGCTCGTTTTAAATCACAATCTTTCATCTTCCCTCTCCTTCTTGTTCTTCTTTCCTCCTCCATACAGCAGGTGGCGCTGCCCTCCAGCTCCGGTGTGGGGGCGATGGTCCGCCCCGTGACGGGAACAGACATGGGCATCAGGAGGGCAGAGATCCGTCCCGGCCTTCGAGAGATCATCCTCTGCAAGGACCAGGATGGGAAGGTCGGGCTCCGGCTGAGGGCCATCGACAACGTGAGTCACCAGTCGTCTCGCCCGCGCCGTTGCCGCATGTAAATTATTTAGCACACACTGATTTTTAACAAGGTGACGTTTTTGGAAATGGCCCTGATAGTGGGCAGAAAATACATTGGTATACATGGAAATCTGATTCCTCCCCATCAGTATTGAAATGGTACATGGAGAGAGGTCAGCACCTTTATTAAAGTTTGGCAGCCTCATTTAAGTTATTTAGATGAAATATGATGCTGAAACTTTTTTTGACTTTAATACACTGTAAAACTGTCTTAAATTAACGGAGCACCCTATAAAGGGTCTGAAGGTTGATTGTTTGTTGGTGTATTCACTGTAAAATGAGCCGTTCTCTTCCTCTGCTCCTCTCTCTAACTGAATGTTTGGGGTCACAGGGGCTGTTCGTCCAGCTGGTCCAGGCCAACTCCCCCGCCGCCCTGGCTGGGCTGCGCTTCGGGGATCAGGTTCTTCAGATCAACGGACAGAACTGCGCTGGCTGGAGCACAGATAAGGCCCACAAGGCTCTTAAAGCTGCGGCGGAGACCCGCATCGAGATGGTGGTCAGGGACAGGTGAGGACCGATTGACCCGAAGAGCCGGGGAATAAAACATGACATAAAACTATAATTCCAGTCATTTCTATTTTATACTGGATGGAAATTCTGTCAAATTAGCTCATCAGTATTAGGAAACACCCACTTAGTCACTATAAAGGACTGAGGTCATTACTTTATTTTTTTTGTGTTACATGATCTGGTAGTCTTACATTTTAATTTACATCCAGGACATCAAAACTGAAGCTTTACCCTTGTAAATGTCTGATTGTAAATGTCTGATTGTAAATCTCTGATTGTCCGCTGTGAATTTTTTTGTTTTTCAAGACCTTTTCAGCGCACCATCACCATGCACAAAGACAGCTCAGGACACGTGGGCTTCATCTACAAGTCTGGAAAAATCACCTCCCTGGTCAAAGACGGCTCTGCTGCTCGCAACGGCCTGCTGACCGAACATTACATCTGTGAAATCAACGGACAGAATGTCATCGGACTCAAGGTCTGACTGCTTTTGTGCCCATCGGTCACGGTTTCATAAAATTCCCTTAGATTCTGTAAAAATTCAATACAGGGTGGGATTGTTACGGTTGTGACAAAGAAAAAGTTAAGATAAGATGAAATTATTGTCTTGTCGCATTTGGATTCAGTTGCATTTCCTTCGCCTTTTACACATGATGCAGTAAACGCGGTTCCACTATATATATACCAATAATATACCAAAAGTTGAATCCAGATTGCTTATTACATTTTTGCAAGGTGATGCAAACTCGCCAAATGTATTGTTACAAACAGTAAGTTTAAATGGAAAAAGGATCAACATCTTTTTGCTTAAACTAATATTACCAGTTTTGGGTCATGACCCGGTTAGCTAACAGGCAGAACTTTAGGATACAGAATCTAACACTTGTATACACTGCTATGTTTGAAGGAAAATAAATGCAGATATTTTTAGAATTAAGTTTCAGTGACTATATAACTGAGGTCAAAAGATTAAAAGTAACACGACTTTACATGTTTTATCAAAATAACAATTTAAGACGACCAGAGTTAAACTAATGTACTCACACTGAATGTAATCGGAACCAAATGTTGATTTCAACAGTATATTTTGACATTGGTGTTGCACACATTCACATGTTATTATGTTCTAGAATATTAGTATGTGTAAGTACTAATAGGAGTTAATTGCTGACATGTCTCTGTATTTTCTAGGACTCTCAGATTAAGGACATTCTGAACACTTCCCCCACCACCATGACCATCACCGTCATGCCCAAGTTAATCTATGAACACATGATAAAGAGGTACGCCCAACTCCATCCTTCATTTTAATCAGTCTGCTCATGTATAACTGAAGATGTTAATTGTTTTCTATTATCTCACTGGCAAAAGTGTGCTGTCAATGTTTCTGGAACTTTAAACTTATAGTTCGACTGAGACTCTCTGCAGTAATAGTTGAATGACTCTTATGCTAACGTTCTTTTGGACAAAATGATATAAAACCCGAATTTTCATTTACTGATTAGTCATTTAAGCAGTGCGTTATATAAAAGATCGAGATTCATAATCGGTTCATAAATTGACCGAGATTGAATCACAATTTTCTATTTGGCTCAGTCTCATAAAAAGTGGAGATATTTAACTTTGTACTATATGTATTTTTTAATTGTGTGATGTTTCACTCTGAAATGGTAACATGCAACAATGTTGAAAATTTAGTTTGGCAGTTCATCAGAAGCTGCCATTTATTTCTGATAAATGGTCACAATAACAAATTTTTCTGGATGATGAATCCATCATCATATAATGTTGTTCAGACAAAGAACTCTCAGCACTGGAATTGTAAGATATTTTGAGTATCCTCATTGAAATAAAACAACCAAACTCAATAAATAAAACCTAGATAAAATTATTATGCTATCAATTAATTATTGCAGCGAGCTTGGATAAATGAAATGAATGTGATTGCATCCCGTTTTTCCAAGCTGATGGAAACTATTTGTTTTTCCGTCCAGGATGTCCACCGGCCTGCTGCGGTCTGCCATGGACCACTCCGTCCCTGAGGTGTGAGGACCGTCAGCCACGCTGAAAACCGTCACCATCTCTACAGAATAGTTCCTCTTGTCATTTTTAACTGTTTTTTCTTCTGTCTTCATACCAAGAAGCCTTCAACTTCACATCACAATTGTTTTCCTTCATTACCTGTAACATATTCTTAAAAAAAAAACCTTTTTTACTCTTCACTTTTCTACATTTTATCATTAGTACTGTCTATATGTTAACTTAGTAGTCTGATATGTAGTACGCATCTGTTTTTCTTCTTTTTTTTTATTCAGGATTAGGACTATAGAGTAAGTTTTTTTTTTTTTTTGTCTTTAAGAAGAAACATGCACAAACTATCATGAGTCCAGATCTTCCTCCTCAATATGGAGCCAAGTCGGTGACACTTCATCCTTTCCTAAATGCTGTAGAAGTTGATCGGCAGCCAAGCGGATAGTAGATGTAGTCTCTGCACACCTTTTTTTTTTTTTTTTGTAAATAATCCAATCTGAACTAACACCTGGGCTCTCCAAACCCAAAATAAACTCATCTAATTTCAGTGTACAGCCATATATCGGGGGCCAGTAGGAGTGGTTTGTTTTAAATTCCTCTCATCTAACGGTGAGGATCAGGTTTCAGTCAAACATTGTGAGTGTTAGCATTTTTTTATTATTATTATCACTATTAATTTGCTGTTCTGAGATTCAGTCTGAATGCAGCAGTTTTCCATATTGTCCAGAAGGTGGCGACCTAGAGCAACACAGTTCCAGCTTCTGATGCGCTGCAGCTGCAACAAACACTGTGCATATTCCAGGGGGAACTGTTGGGAAAAGAAACAATGTTTGGAGGACTGACTATATCGGATGAGGGAAATAAAATAATTATCTTAATATTATTATGGTTGCCTGTCAAGAGGTGGTAAAGCGTTGTATGGTCTTGTGTTTCATGAGGAAATGGCTGATATTATTTCATTGGGGGCCCCGAGCCGGGCCCGCCCACTAAGTGCACTTTTCATTACCTTTATAAGAGTTTTTTTCTCCTGTATTATCCATTTCGCCTTTTTTAATCTTTGTGGTGCCTCGTGTTAACCAGACAACTCATACAAAAAAAATAATCCGATTCGGTCAATCAGACAGGACTTCCTGCTGTCTTCTGCTGCGTCTTGTCTCACGACCGATGAGCACACCGACCTTACACTTGTAAATTCCCACATGTTCCTCCTTTTATTGCTGTTCATTTTCGGGATGCATGACTTTTTAATTTTCTCCGTATGCAATCTGATAAAAAAAAAACAAAAAATGCTGTCATTCTGTAAAAAATATTACAAAAATCTAAAAGTTTATATACATATGTAACCAAGATAATATTGTAAAACTGAATAAAGTCTTTTCTGTTCACACCCTGACTCTGCCTCACTGATTCACAGTTTGACGACAAAGATGACAAGAACGCGTCCATCATGCTCTTTTAACATAAGTTTATTTTTGACTTCATACAGTGCGGAGGGACGCAGATTCCATGTGTTTTTATATCTTTTTTCACCGCACGCCCTCCTATTGCGTTAAAATAGCTATTTCAGATAAGCTTCAAATATATGTTCATTCTGTACAGGGTAATGGTCGCCTGAACAGGCTTGATGTTAAGGAACTGGACCTCAGGATACATCAGGTTTACTTAGGGAGGGGAACACACACACAAGTATGTTGTGTTTACAAGTACATTCAATTGACTTCCATTCATTTCTACAGTCTAACCTTTAACCTGAACATAACCACTACATGCCTAACCTAAACTCGTCTCACACATCACTCCAAACCCAACCCACAAACAGCACTTCTCTTGGGGACCAGGCTTTGGTCCCCGCATGGTGGTGTGCTTTAAGAAAAAAGTCTTTGCAATGTAACAAATACAATATCATGCATACACACACACACACACACGAGTCATTTTTCTTGTTTTGCAAGAAAAATGGAGCACATGTTCCGCATAATTCAAACAGTAAGATGAAAGAAGATTTAAAAATATGTTCTGTTTATAAAAGAATTTTAATTTATTACTACAACCATCATAATTTCACAAAATCATCTGTGTTTTGTCATGTGAAAGTTATTGAGATATCTGTTGTGAATTGGCGCTATAAATACATAACCTGACAAAACTGAATTTAATGTGCTCAACAGTGTTAATGATCTCAATATTTAATTATAAATTATTGCCCAACTTGATTAAAATGCAAAAGCTACTGTATTGAACATTCAGGTACATGAAAGGCACGTGAAAATTATTTGAAATAAGTGGTGTACAAAATATCAAAATGACCTAAAGGCTTATTTAAACAATGAGCATGAACAAGACAATTAATAAGATAAGATTCTGCTCAGAAGTCAAAGAAGGGCAAAAATATCAGTAGATTTTCATAGTTCAGAAAATATGCTGGAAACTGAGGAAAGTGATTTAATATTGTATGACTTTGAGGAGAATTAATATTCCTGATGTTTTTATATGTGTGTTTTGTCAAAGTCTTCATCGGTCCTGCACACCAACCTGCAGCTTGTTCCAACGCTTTATTTAAAAGGGATAGGTCTTTCTTTTTTTTTTTTTTTTCGATAGTTCAGATTTTTTTCATACTTCAGATTTTTTTCTATTATTTTTTTTTAAACAGACATTCAAGATGTTTCGTGCTGGAAAAGTAATTTTAAGCAAATTGTTTTCATACACAAATGGACATCAAAACAGTTCTATTCATTTAAATATCATAAATGTTATAGCAAATCACAAATTCATTCTGCAGATGCCCAGTTTTTTCAGGGGCACTAAAAGTTGCTTTCCATAGTTTCTTACACTGTTTTACTTCTGCAGAAGATAAATATGCATGAATAAATATAATTATATAGTTGAAATATGATGGTACTTTTAAAACTCTTAAGGAGACCTGCCTTACATGAACCAGAGTTCATCAAAGTGAGGAGCCACCTACAGGAAGCGAGCAGTGGCGCCCCCAGGAGGAGTTCTGGGGGTTTTTTTTTTTTTTTTTTTTTTTTTTTTTTTAATCTGGGTACCCTTCACAGTAATCATGATTGGATGGTCAAAAATCACCATCCAATCATGGTCATTTTTTATTGGAGGTTTCTTAATGACCAGCCCAACCCCAAACATTTGGACATATTTGCTTCTAAGAAATAATTTCCCCCTGCTCACTTTTGATTAATTGAAATAATCAACTGGATGGCAACTCTCAAGAAAGCAATACACATTTTCCTCAAGGGATATGTGTGACAATCTTGTCAATTTTAATTGCTCTCAGGTGAAACTACTTTATAATGCAAAACTCAAAGGTATTTTCTATGTGTTAGAAAAAGAAGTTGCACCTGTTAACAATGAGAACTGGGAACATCAGTAAGAGATCTTCGCAAATCATAATCAATGAATAAAACTCTATAAAATGTGTTCTTTAAAGATACAGACTGTAGAGGCCAGTGTTGCAAAATCATTTCTGTTTAGAAAGCAGGGAGATCCTGTACAACAAGCCTGACTGAACAGAAACATGTGACCTTAACTCTATGTGCAGGTCAATAAATGAGAATATCATCCAAATAATGATTTCATTCAATAATTTACTTCAAATGACTTCAAAAATGGAAACTCTTGATATCAAACAGATTCACTTAGTAAGAAGGTGACGTATTTCAAGCATTTATTTATGTTAATGTTGATGGCTATGGCTTACAGCTGATGAAAACCCAACTGTCAGTTTCTCCAGAAATTGCATAAGACCATCTTACTACGGTCTTTAAAACAGAAACGTTATGATACAGTTGTAATCATTGGGCGAGACTGCCTGCTGCCTTGTCGGCAGCTAACAGCGTTGTGGCAATGTTTGCATGTGAATGGAAAGTTGGTTGGAAGAAAAAAAGGTTTGGTTGAAAAAACACAAACAAAAAAAATCCCAGGAAAAACCGCAGCCTTGGCAGGATTGTGAAGCCAAACCTGTTAAAGAGTTTGAGGAAGAATTACGAATTACAAAGTGGACTTGGTGTTTCAAGAAACAAAACTTGCAGACATGTTAGTGTTGATATTCATGCAGTGGTCCCCAAAAGCTGCCCTGAAGTAGCTCAAATCTGCTGAAACAAAAGGTTTAGACCTCCTGTAACATAACTTAGAACTGTTTACTTCAATAGCCAAATAATAAATACATCTAAATAAGCATTAATATGCACTGGAAGCCCTCTAAGTGCTTCTACTGAAGCTTACATCAATGCTCCCCCATTACTTGGAGCATTGAGGCTCCAAATAATGGAGCTGATTGGCTGGGGGTTCAGCCAATCAGCTCTGAGGAAAATGAATGGTGTTCCTGGATTGGCTGCTTTGCAAACGCCTGCCAATAGGGTGTCAAATTGCGTTAACAAAGGTACTTTTGTTTATTTTTGATACACTCCAGAAAAATGCCCAAGCATAGGCAAATTTTTCACAACACATTGAAAAAAAAATGCAAAAACTCAACTTTGGTGGGTGTCCAATAAATTTCTGTATTAGATTTTCTGACAAAAAGGGAAAAAAAAGAAAAACTAAACTGCAAATTTTAATTAGCTGCAACACATACTCATCAGAATAAATAGAAGTAAACATTTCAGTCTGTGTGCTGGGTAAGAAAATATATAAGTCTGAATTTTTCAAATAGTGTTATTGCGATAAATTGACTTTTCTTTGTTCCCATTTATCAGGATGTTACTAGTAAACTGCATCGAGGCTCTACAGATGACACCTTCAAACTTTCTTCGCTTTATTACCCTGTTAGTCACAGCAGCCTGTGGTTAGTAACAGTGAGAAAGCTGACTGCCAAAAGCAAACTGCAAGATACAGGAGGATTCCTTCACATAGCTCTGGTATTGTGTGTTTTTTTTTTTTTTTACATTACTTTGCAGCAAAGAGGCAGAGGCTGACTCTCATTTCCACACTTGTACCCTGACAACTCAACAGCATATGGCTTTTTTTTTTTTAACATGGTTTCTGCCTCTTAATTTCCCTTCATACAGTCAGACAAGGGATTAAGTCTACAGTTCAACACACAGAGAAACAACAGAGGACACGTTCTTTCTTGAGACCCTTCTTTGAAACAATAGACAGGAGTTTCCATGGTTACCCCGAACATAAACTCATGATTGTTGTAATTTCCTCACCAGTCAGATTATAGTAATAACCATCACATTGGAGGTTTCACTTTAGTTAAGAGCAGCTCATTTTAGGGATTAAAGGATCATAAATTACAATTTTATCATACAAAATGATCAACATAAAATATCTGAGTTTTAATCCATTAAGAAGTTTACCACTACGAACCCTACTAACCCTTATGGACTTAATCAAAAATAATCAGTGAGGAAACAACAGTTGGTACAGATACATGTACAGTCTACTTCAAGTAAATCCTTAAAACATATAAAGTGAATAATAGTGCAATATATGGCAGTAAAAACATAAAAAAAAAGAAGGACATTGCGTATTGACGTGTTGGTGGTTCCAGAGGATTCTTGCGTCCGTGTTTGACTCTGACATTTAATAGAAACATTTAGATTCACTTTCAATGGAGACACATTTTCACCAGAATACAGGAGAAATAAAAATGCCAGCAGAACCTTCATCTGAGGAAGACGAGCAGCACAGACTGAATTCAGCCCCAGTCGTTCTGTAACGCGCGCTCTGTGATTTCTGTTTGTCATTTTCTTACTTTCCATTTGATGTTTTTGCCTATATCGTTTTATGAAGTCTCTGTTCTGTCTTTGAATATTACTGCACAGTGTGATGTTGTATTGGTTCCTTCTGCTGTCATTTTGCTCTTTTCAGTCTCTTTAGCCCTTAGAGTTATATGGCATATTTTTGTTGGAACTTTTCATCTCCAAAAAACTTATTTTGGACCCGCATGTTGTTAGTTTTTTAATGTGGTTATTTTGTAACAAATAGCGTACTGTGAGTTAATATATATATATATATATATATGTAAAATTGATTTTAATTGATTATTGAAGGTACATGTGGTCTGGACACTTTCACTTTCTACTCCTTATCATTGAACATGAGCTATTTCTCAAGAATAGGCAAAGATTCCAGATGTACAAAACTCCAAAGCAGATTGTTAAAAAGAAACTGAAACCCACAAAGCTATGCTTTTTTCCCCTATTCCAAAATTATGCTTCATTTTACGTTGGTCTATCACATACAATGAAATAATAACAAAAAAATACATTGAAATTTGTGGATGTGATAAAATATGGTCTTAAATGTAGTTATTTCTTTTAAATCTGTTTGCAGAATGTATTTTTTGTCAGTATCTTGAATGCTAAGTAAAAACAATGCTTTACCTTACTGGTACTTAACCATCAATCTGCTACATGCTTCTTGAGTTTTGACATCACCAAACACCAACGACAGTCTGATAACAGACACACAGGAAATAAAACTCAGCTGAATGCGACTGGAACCAAACAACACATTTTAAAAAGAGCAAATGAGTTTACCCTAACAGATTTCTAGAATGTCTTTGCAAGACCATTGTGGACACACAGTTTGTTTTTGTGATGGACTAATCTGTGTACGATGGACTTGAGAATACATATCGACAGTTAAATACTAGCTATAGCACAAGAGCATCAGGGTTAGCAGAAATATACAGCACATATCACAGACTGAGCACAACTCACTTCACTCAGATCTACTGATGGTGTCAAGCTGAGATAGTGAGTATCTACAGATATTTGATCATGATTTCACTGTATGACTAAAGAGTTTTGACTGTTGGTTCAGTACACCAAACGGCTAAATAGGTAACTGTGTATAGAAAATATTCCAGGCCCACGTCACGCCCCAGACACTGTTGTGAAATTGGAAAATAAAAAGGCACAAATTAGGGAGGAATAGTCTAAGAGCAATATATTTCTCAATGTACAAAATTTACACACTGCATCTTCCATAACATTTCATAAATTCTCACCAAAAAAAACTTTGATTTATTTAGAGTTCTTTCAAAGTTAAGATAGCTGGGCTAACCTTTAGCTAAAAGACCATTCAGAGCAGGTGTGAGGATATGTGGAGCGTTGAACGTGTTGTCTGTGAACTCATTATGTAATGGCGGAAAATTGGTGGACAGGATGGACATTTGGACGGGGGTGGAGGGGAATCATATCATTAAAATCGCTGTAAGAACACTTCGCACACACGTGAAAATAAACAGGTGAGTCTAATGAAAACAATCTCAGGGTAGAAACACAACCAACAATCTGCGAGAAAGCAGATCAGCGTCGACTCGAGAAGCAGACTGCACAAGGAGGGCTGGATTGAAAAGAATGCAACGCATAAACGAGAAAACCAAGCAGGGAACAGGATGCAGCCTACAACATGTAGAATATGTTGGAATATTTTACTGCCCTGAAAATGGAAACATTTCAGCTGAGCACCACATAGGGAAAACATAAAAGAACAACAAAATCCAAGTCCCTTTCCACTGACTCATTTTATAATTGACCATTATTAATGTCATTAAGAAAACCTTTAGAAAAGGAATAAAGTTAACGTTAAAGAATAAAAGTCATATTTTTGAGTTTATTCACTTCTGCTTCTGGTCAGTAGAGGGAACCGTTAACTTTCATTTAATTCTGAACAAGCCTTGATCTTCATCTGGACTTGTGTCAGGAAGTCCAAGAAAGGTGAAGCGTCTTCTTCCTGCTCTACCCGATTTAAACCTTCTATGTTTTCAGTAGACACTGAAGAGGCTGTTTAGAACCATCTGAACTGTAATAACCAGGCCTCTCCATTCAGTCTAAGTACAGATAGCTTGTATATCAAAACACAACATTCTCATTGAAAATATCTCCACTGCCAGTTTAAAGAGACGGACCCAGAAAGAATAAATTGCTTTTGACTGAAGTTCATTTTACACACCACTGTGCAAGGAGACTGACAGGATCGGTTGTGTTTCTACCCCTAGCAGATACCTGAGTTCTGTGTCTACCATGTTTTTCTCCACAGCAGACAAATTCAATCTATTACCTCTTGAAGTTATCGGTGAAAAGTGTCTGCAGCTTTGGATTAAAGTGGATTTTTTTCCCCCCCACTACCACTGGCCAACAACCATTACCTTAGTTTGTTCTAATTTAATTTAACATATACACGCCTATACATACATATAAAGTATTTATGTACACATTCACCAACATGTGATCGTCGTATTACATCATAACCGACAGCTGACATGGCAAGGGACATTTTCTCTACATTCAAAAATAAATTAAACAATCAACACCAAAGCATTGATCATTCATTTCAAGCAGCTCATTCAGCTAGCACAAGCCAGTACATGGGTATTTTGGTAATGACAGCAAGCAAGAAAAAGTAGTTATCCTTCTTGCTTTTACAATATGTTGAAGGGTCAATCAGAGCTGAGTTGATCAGTCAAAGGTCTTCCTCTTTGTTGCCCAACTCTTGTTCCCAACATTCCCATTTCTTTATTACCATCCAAAGCAGAGGAACAAGAAGTTCTTGCTCTTGCACTTTAAGCAATGGTCTAACACTACAGACCACACAGGAGGAGTGACACCACAGTAAAGGACCAGAAAGATGTCATTCTGCTATATTTGTGTGCCGCCAAGATCTCCCCCGCCTGCAGGGTAATGTCTCAGGCCACCGCCCCTGCGCAGTGAGTGCAGTGCAACAGTGCAGCAGCCTCTCAGCAGAGAACCGATGTGATACATAGGCTGGCCGCCACGGACCGGGCCACGACACAGCCACGCCACCGTCGGCACCACAGGGATGGCCACCGCAAGCAGATCAATCAGGAAGTGACGACTCCAGTAGCTTTTTTGGATTTTCCCAGAGTCTTCGTCCTCTGCTACAGCAATCCCTGTGGCCTCTTGTTCATCAGTCTTATCTTCATCATCATCCTCGTCGTGAACTTCCACCACTGTGACACCAGCTATCTCTTCATGGGAGATAGATCTCCTCAGAGGTTGGGATGTTTGAGGCTCTTGTACGCCTGCAGACTCTGGAGTAATCACAGGGCTCTTTTCTTCTGTTGATATTTCTCCAATCCCGGCCTCTTGCTGTTTGTCCTCCACTCCCTGGTCATCTTGCTTGTTTTCTCCACAGCACCCTGCAAAATGAAGTTCACTCTGCATTCTTCCTGCTAAATCACAGACTTTTGTTTGTTCTGCCTCTTCATCCAGTACCTCAGTCCCTTCCACTGAGCTTTGCTCTGTCTGCTCCTCCTCTCCAGACTGTCTGACCTTAGTGTTTTCCAACTTTTCTCCTGCCTTCTCTCTTTTCTCTTTTTCTTGCTTTTCCTCTTCCTCAACTTTGTCATTTGCCTGATACGAAGGACTCTCCATGGAAAATGCCACAGTAGCGGATCGTGGAAGAGGTGGAGCCAGTGGTGTTTTGGAAACTGGAATTGGCTCAGTGGCTGTGCTCATCACGGTCGCTGTGGTCACTGAAGTGGTGGTGGTGATGGAGTCCAGATCCTCTTCCCCCTCATCGGACATCCAGGTGGAGGTGGGGCTGCAGGCCTGAGAGCGAAACGTACGTTGCTCTGCAATAGTATCCAGATCAGAGGGATACCCCGCTGTTGCAGGGATGGGGCAGCTCTCAGTCTGAATGCCTGCCTCCCTCAGGGGGTGCAGGTACAGGTGGTGGGACAGGCAGGGGTGGCTCATGCAGCTCACTCCACCCAAACTGCAACGAAATGGAGCCAGTCGCTCGCCTGTGCAGAGTTTCTCATAGGTGGAGGAGTGAGGCATCGTGTGTGGCACGGAGTGGGACATGTTGTGAGGGAAAGAATGAGGTAAGGTATGGGAGTAAGTGTGAGGCAGCGAGAGGGGGGCAGAATGAGGCAAAGTGTGGGAGAAGGTCTGCGTGTAAGAGTTCAACAAAGATGCCGTTTCCTCTGAGAGGTAGGCAGCTTCCAGGAGGAGATCTGCCCTGCTGGGGACAGTGTTCTCTCCGCAGCACACAAACCCGCTGTCCTGTGTGCCGTCAGCTGAGAGGCAAGGAAAGTCTGTGTCATTGCAATTGCGGTCTCCCAGTGCCTGGTCGCTAAGCTTGGTGTAGGTGGAGCTCCGAGTCAGAGAACGGGCTGGAGAGCCATCGCAAGAACAAGACCCCCTCCCTCCCACTGGCAACTTAGGCACAACTCCAGGGCTTTCTCCAGAAACAGATGCCGGAGCTGAGCCCCCAGCACGGGTCCTGCAGCCTGGTATGGCTTCTCCTTCCTTGGCTAGTCCGGCTTGTGCTATCTCCATGTTAAACAAAAGGTTCTCCAATTTGTGATTCTGAGTATTGATGTCCTGGAAGTACTTTTGAACCCCTGCGTCTCCACTGAGCCCACCGGCGTCACTAAGTCGGGTACGAACTGTGTCCACTGCATGTTTGAGCTGCTGAATTTCCTGACGAGCCTCCTTCAGGGCTAACTGAGCCTCCACGCGGTGACACTCCTCCTCAACCCAGTCTTCCTGCATTCGGTAAAGCTTAGTTCGCAGAGCATCAATCTCTGTGTCCCTGAAAGGTTGAAACATGAGAGGAAGGACAGAATGATTAAAACTAAGCGGAACACAGAAAGACATTTTAAACATTTAAACATCTATCCAGGCTTTTGTAATTCTGACTCAGAATCTCACCTGTCTTGCAGGGTATTAATGGTCTCTTTGAGCTTGGCTCGCAGGTGTCGGATGCACACTTCCTTCTGCTGGAGAGGTGTGAGGTATTGCTCTGGGGGAGGAGGGCGAATACCATGGTTGTCCGTACATGATGTGTACTTCTGACGTCTGGGACACACCAGACACAACCAAATATAAGTGATCTGCCACAAGTTGAGTATTTTGAAGTCTTGGTCTTGACTTAATCTCAGGTTATGTCTTGACTACAATACTAAAAAACAGACTAGCATCATGAGATTAAGCTGATCGTGTCTTTTTACACAACTTTAAAAGAAAAGTCGGGATTCCTGTAGATAAAGGAATATGTTTAAATGTAATAAGCGGTTGACACCTGACAATTCTTTTAGTGTCTTCATTTAGAAAAAAAAGCAGTTCATTTTGGAGGTTCCAGGATTATAATGCTAGTTCAGTTATTTCTATCACATTCGCATTGCATAGATTTTGCACAGAAATACTTTATATTCTGAGAGCAGAATATGAAGGGTTTACAGAGTAAGTGCCTAAGACACATCAGACAGCCACTATGAAAACAGTAACAACCGATCCTTTTTTTCTTAGTTTGTATTTCACATAGGAAATGTATTGATGATGACACCGACCCACTTCTGTTTCCTGCATGAGATTAAAATTGACTGCTGGGTAAAAAAAAAACCCATCCAATGCAAACACATGTATGGTTAAAACCAATTATGGACATTGATTACATTTCTATTCTATGACAACTTCACTATAATTTTACAATGTCACCGTAGTTAAACGGTGTGAAATATGAATATTTATCTTAACATGGCCTTAATAAGAGTGGTGGATGATGCAGCTCTGCATCATTCTTACTGCTCTCAGGCTTCTTACCCTTTGGTGGGGCTGCAGTCACTGCCTTTACACGAGCCTGAGTTGCTGCCACTGCTGACGGAGGCATTGCCATGGGGATCTCTATTACTGGGTGCAGCTGGAGGCCGTCTGGAAAGAAGGAACCAACTCTTCACCTCTTACCATGCAACTAAAGACCACAAACAGACTGATAAGGAGTTCTACTGCACATACAAAGACGGAAATGCACATAAATACAAGGCACTGACTGATGATCACCGGCATGCCACTGCAGCATACACTCTGACAGATCACAACACTCGGGACATTTGAGTGGATATCAACAGAAAATAAGCCTGCATGTGGAATATGGACACACACTTCTCTGGATACTGATATTATTATCAAGAAGGGAATGGGCTCAGTGATTTAAAAAAAGACAAGCAAAGTAGCATACAACAAAAGTAGGCTAACTTGTTGGTAAACTAGACCGCTTTTGTTTCCCACTGTAAGACATCGTGAAACACCAAAAACATTCCCATGCTCAAGACGACCAAAGAACACCAAGACTTGGACTCGGCACAGACCGGGAACGTGGCGTGGAGGGAGAGTTTGTCGAGCGGCGATCCGGAGACTTTGTGGAGGTGTATCCTTTAGTAGGCGACTTGGTCGATGCGTAGCCTTTAGTGGGGCGCATTGAGACCATGTAGCCCGACTCCATGGGGACATAATCTAGCTCTATGAACCTGCAGTAGTCAAACCTGAGCAGGCAGAAACAGGAAGGTGTTAAACCGCAGAAGGTGGATCAGCAAACCGCATCTGCACGATGCGATGTGTGTGAATGCATGCAGGCAAACTGCAGCTGCCCTGAAGGGACAGGAGAAGCTCTCAGGTGGCGGCTGAACTAAATATCACTGAGCACTGAACTGACCCAGGAGATGATGCCTTCTAAAAGGCTCTGCATCAAGGGATGGGCCCCTCACTCTGGACAATCTGCTGCTGTAGGGTTGTACTGACAGAAAGCATAAACTAATAGTGTGGATCCTGAAACACAATCTAAAAGTGAGAAAAAGAATGGCTGGAGACATCTTTGAGGGAGAGTATGGGATGTTTGCTCATAAAAACCTCGACATCCAGAAGCACTTTATGCCAAATAGGTTTCCACACAAATGATTCTAAACAGCAGAGGTCACAAACACTAGATGATACTGATACAGAAATGGTGACAAAACTTATTTTATTTCGATAAGAAGAAAGTCTTTTGCTTCAAAAACTGCAGTAGAGCTGATCTGTAAGACCTTTCTATCACTGCTATCACAGAAACTACCAGACAAACTACAGTACAGCCAAAGAACGCTGTAGTAGGGAACTAATAACTGAAGAGTTATTAGGAATAGCAATATTTGCATATTCCTGGTAGAAATTTAACATGGTAGCAAACCTGTAGCAGACATCTCTTGCTTGCACTCTGTCAGACCAACAAATATAAAGCAAGAGGTTAAAAGACTGAAAGCATTTAGCAACAGCAGGGCTCTCTGTGTTTTTTTTTTGTTTTGTTTTTGCTTATTTTTCCTTTCTATTTACTTTTTCATTCTTCTACATCCAGTTCTTATGGATGAATAGGATTTTGCCAGCTGTTTGCCCACAATTTCAACCTTTATATAAAAACATGCTGATGTTCAGAAGTTCTGGATTCTGCTAAGAAAGTAAAGCATTTTATGTAAAAGCACATCCGTCCCAGGCGAGACAAAGGCAGAATGCTTTGTGATGGGCAACTTCTATGTCTGTGTTCTATAATTGTAGAAAAAAAATCTAATTTTTATTTTTTTAGTGACTGTTGCCCATTGAGCAACCGCCAAAAGTGGAAGAAGACACAAGCAGGTCGACTCAGAGCAGCCATGAGGGATTTACACACAGGACACGGTAACTACAAGCTAAACCACGGCTCTAGTCTTTGCTTTGTTTCCTGTTGTCATTCAGGGCAGCTGTTAGTTCTTAAACATAAGTGCATTTAAAAGGCATATAATTATGTACAGAGTGAATTAATTACACATGTATTATTGGCGTCACCGGGTCGTCATTAGACACTCTGGTCCTATTTTTTGGTTGGTCACAGACTGAAACGTTTGGGGACCCATGACTTTGGGGAGCAGGTATTTTTCTCTATTATTTTTAAAGTACGATTTTAGAATGTTATGAAAGTACAACTCTTTCAATGCCCTCCAATTGCTCTCATAAAGTCACACACACACACACATAAATTTAAACTACTAATTTGATGATTAAACAAAAACAATAGGATTATATTTAATACGATAATATTTTTAATTACTTCTCACAAATACACTGAGGTTTGAAGATGGGCTTTCTAACAGGTTTTATGTATTAACTCTTAAATGATTTTTGCTGATCTTGACTCATCACTTAGAAAACAGTTAGCTAGCTAGATACAAGACTAATGGCGGATGAATTGGATTTCTTGCTACGGGATAAATTTGAAACCCTTAATTTGGAGAAGAAATGCAAAATTAAGTAACCTGGTGTTTACCAGTCCCAAAAGTTGGGCAGAGCACATCTGACGCTAAAGCATCAAAATGTCTACGTATCGGCTTTGCTTGTGTTGCGTCATCGTGTCCTGTGCAACACAACAAGGGAGGAGGCCAGATATTGACAACTCAACAGGTCTTTGAAAATCAATATATGACAAACAAGCTGAGACATTAACAAAAGGTGAACCAGGCAGACAGGAGCAGCTGAAAACAGGGGATGAGCCTAAGAAGTGACAGAATACACAGAATCAGTGTTTCTGGTCTGTTCGTTCATCTACAGATGGTGCCTGCGACAGGTCAGTCAGGTGAAGGTGAGCATTAGGTGTCAGCATGATTGGCAGGATATTGCTACATGATGGAGGTAAAGTTTAAAAGGCTTCAGTATTTTTGATGACTCAAAAACAAGAAGAAAAACAACAAAATGAAACGATAAGATCTTTCGCATTTGAAGTGAAGCCAGTGTCTCAAATGTGACCACAGGCTAAGCAGTGAGGGGTGAACCAGTGATCACTCATGATCACAGTATGCTTTCCTAGCACAGCTGCTTCCACTATAGCCACTAAACACGACCTCACAAGAGCACCGGTCCTCCAATATGAACTCCATGTTCACGTTTACCAGCAGAGTGCAAGGTATGAGCAGGTCAACCTCATCTATTTGCTCAAATGAAAGCTCAACAAGAGCAGCAAAATGAAGTTTTAAAAAAAAAAATTAGTTTTCCATTTCTGGTCTTAGTGGCTAGAGCGTCAGAGCTGCAGCTACAGCCGCAGAGCATGCTCGCTGAGACTGCAATTCAACAGTGTCTCACGCAGGGGGCGCAGGCACCGGAATGGCCACCGCCGCAGTGGCCGCGGCTGCACTCGTCCCCGATCCCGATGCCGGCTTGGAAGCCGCCGGCACGGGTGAGGACGCCAGTATTTGCTGCAAGCGGCGTTTGGGCTGCAGCGCCTTCAGAGGGTTGAATCTGAGGAAGAGGAGAGATGAGAGAGGAGGAGACCACGGCTTCAGACTGAGGCTGCTGCTCATCACCATGACCATAAAAAGCAGACAACATAACACCTGTCAGAGAGGGAAGTGATGTCAGAGCTTATGTACAACAAATAACCTAAACTCAACTAATGCAGTTCAGCTGTATTAAGTTATTTTTGGAAAGTTTCTAAAACCTTTCTGCATTTGTTTGTGTAAGGAAAATGCCAACCAACATAATCTTCTCTCGGTGGTCTGTTAGAATATAGGGGACCAGGCAGAACATGAACATGACCGCACAAAGCCACAGTTCATTATCAGTAGCTGTGTTTCTATTTCAAATGTGTGCAAATCTTTGCCTATATTCTGCTAATGTCAAATTTCACAATTGCTGGATTTCCACTAAATGAATGAACTCAAAGTCAAAGGTGAATAAGCTTATTCACGCGATAAGTCGTTCAAAATTATGTAAAAGATAGATGTGAACAATTACATGAGATTTATTCACAGTCCAGTCATGGCGCTAGCGCTCATCATCAGCCAATCAGAAGAGACGTTGGCATCTCATTCAGGCGTTGAAGCTGCAAGCCCCGCCCACTCGAGAGTCGCTCAGTATGCGGCATTTTTGGGGAAAATTGTAGTCTGAGATTTTACAGAAGAGCTATTGACTCAACAGGCTGGAATGACACACAGCTTTTTATGGACTGTGTGATGCTGGGAGAGATCTGAAAAAACCTCAAACAAACTATCATCCTGATGCAAAAAAATATTTCCGTTGCAGTTTTGTAAAATACACCTATTTTGATAAAATAGTAAGTTTATCTTAGCACAATAAACTTTTTGAAATTGCCGTGTCTCCATTAAGCAATTTCAATTTGTGCAACAGTCAATATAGTCAGTAAGTCATGTTCCTGTTTCCTTGCCTTTTCTGGCCCGTGTGGCAAAAAACTCTGGTTTTAGAAAATAATGCCAGCGCTCTCCCTGCATCCCAGGAGGACGATACGTCCCTCAGGCATTAAAAAGGCGCCACATTTTTGTAAAAAATTCAATTATGCATTTTGTAAATAAGCATACTGGCAGACCACATTGCCACTGTAACTTCACAACATGTTTGTCTGCAAATATGAAATATGGACAGACAGGTTCAGGACTGGCTTGAATATTTATGCACTGCTGAGCCACAACTTGTCTGACCACAACTGCATTAGGATCCATTTGGTGTGAAGACACTTCAGCTCATCTCCATCTCACACCTTACACAAAACTCTTCTATGTCCTGAAGGAATTACAAACAAACATTAACTTACTTACTTATTGATAAAAAAACAAACAAAAAAAAAAACACATACAGTGCATCCAGAAAGTATTCGCAGTGCTTCATTTCTCCCACAATATTACTGCAGCAGTGGTTGGAAGGAATTATGATAATTAGTAACTCTGAAGCTTCCTTGTCATCTTGAAGCACAAGATGACAAGCACAAGATCATCTCAGTCGATGATCATCGACTGAGTTTTCTACAGTAGCCATTAGAAGAGTTTAAAGGTCTACATGTAACTTCAAGAGTTGTGAAATAGGAATCTCTTTCAGCTGTTAAATGTCCTTTATGATACTCAGAAGTAGGTAAAGATATACAAACCCTACAGACACAGACGAAAATCACTTGCACAAAACGTAAGTCACTTCTGAAATATATTCCTGGTTCTGGCACCATGTTTAGGGGTGATTGGAAGATGCCTGCCAACTAACATATGAGGAACATGTGAAAAATAAAATAAACCACTATATGAAAAACCAGTTTCTGATAAGCCATTAACCAATCTGCTTTGTCCGTTTAATTGAGGTCCATTGAGGAAGAATTGCTAAAACTCTTTGCAGACCAAAACCATTTCAGTAGCATAACACAGGATAATATGGCGGACTGCCATTAAGCCGGATTTGAACCATACATGTTCCGGCCAAAGGATGTTTTCAAGGAGATTCAGGAAGTTAACAGACAGATGTCAGATTGAGACAGGTGTGTTTTTTAAAGACTTTATCAGGATCATTTACAAGGATGTTCTGTCTGAACGCAGGATATCACCGATGTAGAGACGTGTCTTCAGATCCATTGCTGGACGTGTGTTGGGCCGATTCCAAATGCAGCCGTCTCTGATCTGGTATTCATGGGGCAGTGACTCAGCAAATTGTGGGATGCCAGAGACATGACACAGGATGAAGCCTGTCCCTGAAATGTTGGTGTAAATATCCCACTAATAAAGAATATTAAATTAACAGTGTAGAAAAACTTTAAATGGAAGGGGTTTCTGCCATAAAATATCTTTAAGCAATAAATTTGCAATATTTTGGATTTGTCCATATTTGACTTGATGACAATTTTGTAACACACAATTCTAGATTTATTTCTTTAGCTGTGTCCAAAATTCCCTTATTTTCTGTCAAGTCATTGTGATGCCAATATTCATGAATTGGAATAAAATCATCCATCCATCCATCCATCCACCCATCCATCCATCCATCCATCCATCCATCCATCCATCCATCCATCCA
>VMRN01000117.1:631514-688313 GCA_010277015.1 Poeciliopsis turrubarensis
AATAATAAAACCTTTTCTTTCAAATCAACTCTAACTGGGAGTGAATGGGGTCGATTCTTTTCTGTTGCAGCAAAGATGTTCACCGTCACTTTAAATACCAAGTTCAAACAATAGAGAAAGGAAGGTAAGGGTGATTAAAACTCCTCTAATCAGTCATTTGAAGTCCCTCTGCAATACTTGCAATCACTTGTAATACCACATCTTCAACAGCAGAGGTCACTTTATCATCGCCCCATCGTATCCACGCTGCACTCAACTGAGACTGGATCCGACGGTGGAAAGAGCAGAGAAAGGAACAGCAGGAAGTTGTATAAGTTGACAAAAAAACAAAAAAAAACAAAACAAAAAACAACCCAGTAAGCTCATATGTTACCAAGTGTTTATGTAGAAAAAAAAATCTACAATTAGACCCAGTATCCATATTGAACTCTTTTTAAAACCAAACAAAACTGCAAAAGCATATTGTTTCCATTAATTCTGTTCTACCATAGAGTCAGTATTAAAGGATGCTTAAATCACAACCTTTTCATGTGTAGGATGTTCTTTAACATGCTGGAGGACAATCAATACTTCCTTTTGCATAAAGACTTTGAGTCAATAGAAAATACTTCCAATTTTCTATTGACTGTTCGAGTGCTGCAGTTCCAGTCCTGCAACACTAGGACTGCAGTAGGAAGCGAAATTTGACCTTCCATTCTGCAAGATGAAATGTTTGAATCAGAGTTTTCTTCATAGATCCAACCTGCAAGCGACAGTCACTTCAATGTGCATCAGAACATATTCAGGTCGGTTTTGTGACCATGTGAAATCATTTGTGAACTGCTTTACAGTTCACAAATGTTCATCAAAATAATTTCAAACTTATTTTGATGATGAAATGTTGACCATGCCAAAAAAAACCCTGAAACAAAACAAACAACAACATAAAAAAACCAAAACAAAAACAGGAGTATATAAGAGGTTAAGCATTAGCTCAGGAAAACCCTGAAGAAGAGCCTGATGACTGAAAGCTCTGCGTCTTGTTCCACTAAGAATCAGTGCAATATCTTCTGTGCTTCAAACCTTATTGAATGATAAAGAGCAAAGATCAAATCATATAATATTCACTGAATAGCTCAGCTAAGAAAAGGACTGTGATGGAAAAGCAAAGTCCAGTTGCCATAACAACCGGTTTCAAAACAATCAAGGTATCCTAAAGCAAATTGTTCAACACAAACAACATAAACAATTATGTTTAAAACACGTTTAACATGTAAGGAGGTTTCACACTTTTAATTTGTGAGAATATTAAACTCCAAATGATCTTATAATTCATCGTATGATCCAGAATCCACACAGGAAACGAGAACAGATGGAGTGAAAAAATGTCAGTTTCAAGTTATTAATCAGATCAGGGATCAGTGAAATGACTCCTCTGGTTTTATTTCAGAAAAGTCAACAGAGAGCCGAGCCTGAGCAAACACAGCAGAGGCCTGACTGCAGTCACCAGCAGCTGTGTGGCTCACAGCAAATCTTAGTCTGTTTGGGAAGGTAAAAGTAAATCCTCTCCTCCTTCACAGTAACAAAGACTGCAGACTGGGGACATGCTGATTATTTTTAAAGCTCAACTGGAACAACAAATGGCTCTTCTTCACTCATTTTGCTCTTTATTGCATGATGGGTGAAGCGGTTTGGAAAGGTTATTCCCTCAGACTGAATGTTGGGATACATGACCAGCTGCCTAACAGGACATCACAGTCGAACTGGAGTTATTCTCCCCAACAAAGCAGTTGCACTGAATACAGAAAGTAATCATCATCTATATACGGCCAATTCAGAACAAATGTTGTCAGTTCAGTGATACATTTATTGCAATTCAGTCTCGTCATCAAGTAGGACATTACGTATTTTGAAAGGTTCCTCTTATAAACCAGGAATTCAACTGGATTTACAGCTTGCTAGTTTGGAAACCATCCAGAAAAGTTCAAACCTGGGCTGCTTCATCCATTCATCGATTTAAAAAAGTAAACTTAAACAGGTAGGAGTTTCATACGTTAACCCAGACAATTGAGCTGCTGTGTTGGTCCAGACGGTATTTTCTCATCCCTCCAATCTTTTCTAGTGTAATCCACATGAATCTGCAGGAGAAAATTGAACAGCACTCCTGTGTATTTTTATGGTTGAGGAGTGTTCAAGACGGAGGGACATTTCTGTGATTGTAGCCATGTGATCAGTGTTATGGGAAGGATGATGTCATCACCACCAATGATTATGGTTTATGTCTGCTGATGTCCCAATGTGGCATGTATAGATTGCACCAGGAAGTTCAAGATACTATTAAACTGAATAAGTTTAACACATACCGTTTTTTAGTTGAAAGTTGGTTTTCAGATTAAGAAAAGATGCAGATTAACAAAACCTCTCATGATGACCATAGGACAGTTCACAGTTCGCAGTGCAAAGCAGAAGATAAAAACACTATTTAGATAAAGTTCTCCTGAAGAACCATGTTTATTTTTCAGCTATGCTAATAACAATATTATTCGTGTCAGCAGTTTGCTACAGCTGACCGTAGCATCACTGAAGAAAACAATTTTGTAAACAACTGAATCGATAACAGCCATCTGGGTGGCTATCTTAGTTAGCTTAGCATAGCATTCAGTTTTCACCTTTAGCAGTGCTTAAACCACAGACTCTGTGGTCTGTTTGAACCAAACAGTTTGGATTAAATTCCTGCAAAACACAACAAAAACTTAGAAATAGTCAATCAGAAACAATATGTAACTGATTTTATCCTCAGATAATTTGCCTTTGACAAAAGCCTTTCTTTACTTGTTCTTGAAACAAAGGAGATTTTCGGTGAGCAAATATTATTTTTGCGTAATTAGTTGCAAAAGTCATTAAATTTGAGAAATTTTGTCAGATTTCAGTGAGGCTATGATTTGTTTTTGATTTAACAAAGCGGTATTTTTACTGTGAGTAAATTAGGTCCAACCATAAAGTATATGTACAGTGGTTGTCTAAATGTCACAACCATCAAACTGATGAACATGAGCCCATGGTTCTCTGACTGGCTCCTTAGCTCATACGCTTTCACAGAAAACGCTCATGTGTTCTTTCATAAACAGTTTCTATGGTTACACACCTGCAGTAAACCTTTAAATACAGAGTGCCCTTGAACACACCTAAGCAGTAGGATAAAAAGCTATGTTATTGGGCAGACCTTAATAGGTTTATAGTGCAGAAAGTTAAATGGGACAGTATAATGTAAAACTGACTTTTTTGAAACTACGTCATGTTATAATGTCATTCGCTCATCAAAATCATGCCTGGAGTGTTGCCTTGATTCCTTCATGCATGTTTAAGAAATCCTTTAATCTCCCATGGCAACCAGTCAACGGTGCAACCTCTTAGACTCAGTCTACCTTTGAGACGCAGCTCATTACAGGAGCTACTGTACTTCTCAGTGTCCCTCTGGTCAAAACATTGATAAAGGGTTAATAGAGGATAGATGTTGTGATGACTTCCTGAAGGCGGAGTCTCAGAAAGAGCAGGAATTTCTTAAAGAGACACAGGCCCAATTTGAAGGAGCTAAACAATGAAGTCAAAAATTTTTTTAAGACAAACTATATGTACATGTACAATATTTTTATAACAGCTGAAGGTAACATAATTACTTGATTGCGCATTAAAATTGCACTTTGTGCCTGGAAATGACATAATATTGCCTCCTTTAACATCAGCCTTCAAAAACTAAAGGATTGCTTTCACCAGCAGATGTTTTAGGGTATGTGTGAAAGACTCAAAGAGGTAAAAACCATAAAAAGTTCAAATGCATCTTTATTTTAAGAACACAGCAGCCAGGTTGGAACCACAAGATGCGCTTAAACTTCTTGCAACCTGTGAGTGAAAAAGAGCACCGTAGTTGGTTTATGTCACAATCTAATAACATAGAACTTCGAGCCTCTTCTCATTCTTGCTGTTCTCAGGAGAATCCAGCAGCGTGGTGTTGCACGACGATCAAACAATTGACCCCGCAAGCATTCATTCAGCGCTCCATCTCCCAGGACTCGGCCTCGTGAAGAATCTATTTCAGTGCTGCAGTGTTTTCCAAAAAGCAGGCAACCTGACCCCGCTTCATTTGTTGAAGCTATGGTACAAACACAGACAAGGGTATTACACGGTCTCTGCAATCTCATTTATACTCTAAATGGGGGGCCTCTGACTGCAAACTCATGATGGAGTCCATCAGTCGGTCACAGTATTGAAACATGTTGGAATTTAATCGTATTTAATGTGTCTTTAATATTTTCCTTCTGTAGAAAAGATTACAGCTCCAATAAAGTCATTGTCGTTCACCTGCAGCTTCTCTCCTGTGCTCCTCGTCCCGGTTGAACCATAAAAAGTTTGTGATAATGCTGATAGTGGCTTATGAAACTGTGTTGTGTAGGTTTGTACGAGGTGATATTTGGCATGTGCGTCACATTGTTGGCTGTTTGCGTCACCTGAGCCGACTGAGAACAGGATTTTCTCAGTTTTACTTGCCACCTCTGAGCACCTGTGTGAGAACTCACGCAGAGCTGTGTTACCGGGCGGTTGCTCCACAATGAAACTTTCAGATGGCGCTGTGAGCCTGAATAGATCCAAAAGGTAAACAATTTTATGCTTCATCTTATGCATCATAATGACGGTGTGTGAAGAGAGGAGGCAGGAGGCAAAGCACAACCTGTAAATGAAAATGCGAAATTGAGTTTGATGTTGTGTGTCCCTGCTTGAATTTGCTGACTGTAGAAAGGAAGTTTTACCTCGTTTAGGAGATGAGAACATATTTAAAAAATAAACTGAACCAAACCTTCATTCAAACAGTTCAGAAAGTTCAATTAGGAATTCTATATGTGATTTAAAATCAATAATAAAGCATGTAATCACAGCACAAAGCAAAGACTTAGACTGTGTATTGGGCACATTGTCATGATACCCATCCTAGAATGTTTTTCGAGACCGATGCAAATATTCATATTGGATCAGCGCATCTCTAGTTAAATCCAATAAAAGCTGATTATTGTGGGGATTTTCCTGCCACATCCTGGAGCCTGCTGGGCCTGGAATGACAACTGCAGTGCTAAATAAACGCAAACTACATGACTTTAATTAAATATACTCTTCCTAAAAGTGTACACGTTCTACAAAATTTAAACGCTTGAGTTTCACTTTGCAACACAAGCAGTCAACTCATATTTGTGTCATTTTTACTCGCAAATATGATGCGAGTAAAATCAGCAGCTCGAGGACCAGTTTAGCTCAGATCAGCTCCACCAGTCTGTAGTGATGCATCTCATTTCTCTGTGATCCTGTTGGGAATAAGGATTGAGTCATTCAAAGGAAGTCCAGCCTCTATTATTCAGGAAGCCTCTGAAGTTAAGACGAATCATGCAGTGAAACACTGTTAGGTATGGATGAGGTTCACTCTCAGCTGCTGACTGCATGGACAGGTTCGATCTGAGCTGATCTTTACTGACTCATTTTGTGGAAGCTGGGTGCAGACTCCACGAGCAGCACCAGGCTTCCTGCTGGGGGTGTCCAGTCAAACAGACCCTGCCCACTCCACGTTCTCACCTTCCTGTCATTGTACATCCTTGTTTTCATTACCTTTGGTGCCGTCGTGTTTAGGTCCAGCTGTTGTTTAGGCGTCCAGTCTAAGAGCGAAACGCCCGAAGATGTGTGAAATCTGTGTTATGACAAAATTCTAGAACCTAGAGTTGTGAATCTGATTCACAAAGAAAGTTCACACTCAGGGAGCAAGGAAAGATCATTTCTGTTTCTTTTTTATCAGCAGATTTTATTCATCTCTGAACCACTGAGGATTGGACACTATTGCATCTGTTGATGTGAAGTGAGAACACTTTGCAGCTGCTGCAGGGTGCTGGAAGTGCTGTGTAATTTCCGTGTTTGGCCTCTTTTTCTTTCAATGCGTAAGCTTTAAATCTACAGACGTTCTTCGCACCTCTCAGCTCGTTCAAATAGAGAGCACGAGTCTGGATCTCCGCCTCCTGTTATTCGGCTGCTGTTTATTTTCAATCTTGCATTTCAGATTGAAATGCAATTTCTCCAATATCTACTCCGTTCGTAACCTTGGATCACAGATTGTTTTGCCTGCTGTTTCTGACCTCTTCCCCCTTGTCTCTGTATCGCAGTCTTTCTACTCAGCTACTTTAAATTCTTCACACCCTCGACGTCCTTTCGAGTTGGTCCCAGTTGATGCTTCTTGTCGGGAGACATATTGAATATATTTCAGCATCAAATGAGGGGTAAAGAAAACCCAGAAATTGAACTTTTGCTCGTTGCAGAGAAGTGATAAAATTGAATTTTAAGTCTTATGTTGTATTCAGCAATATTTGAGGAAAGGTACAAACGGGGCCGGTTAAACAGAGAGAGTCCGGGGGCCCGATGGTAAAAAAGGTAAAAATTAATCATGAAAGCTGAATGTAAACAAGTTTTCACTCCTGGTAGAGTTTATACTTTACATGTCATGAAGTGACTGTTGAAGGAGCATTACATTACGGGTTGATGCAGGCAAACAAAACAAAACATTTCACATTTAAACAGAAGTTACAGACATTGAGGCCAGATTTCTTGGTTAAAGTGTGAGGCTGTTCGTCTCATCTGGTTTGTTTCATCGAAGCGTTCGAAGGATTCATTAATCATAATGGAGATATTCTAGTTCAATCTAGCAACTGTTAGCGGATGAAGTCATCGTCCAGCTTGTCTGTCCAGGGACACAGTGGACAGGTTTCCATCCCGACACAGGGAATACTGGAGCCATAGTTCAATTAGCTTAAGTGAAAAAGATTGTGGTTACAAAACTTTTGCAATTTTCAGAACATTTGGAAGAACAATAAACCACTTTCTTCGTTGTGATAAAAAGTATGTCAGATTCACGTTGATGTACATTTCAGTGACTTAAACCCAAATGAAGAAATGAACTCCTATGATATATTTGCCTTTACAAAAATGTTGCCAGCCCAGGCATTGTTTTATTTATTCTTTATAAATACATTTCAAAACATATTATTTTACATTTTTAATTTCTTTCATGTATGTTGTTATTTTTTTCCTTTTCTGTGTTTCTGTCTCTGTTTCGCAACATAAACATTGAATCAGGAAACACTACCAAGCCAGTGATAGGGTCAGTTAATCTCCCATATATTCGTATGCAAGGCACTAAACCTGCACAAAAAGAGTCAGCAAGGTAAAATTAATCACATTTATTGAGTGCAAAGATATATCTTTGGGCTCATGCATCTCAGAACATCTGATGGCAAAACGCCCCTAGTGGTCAGAGATGCAACAGTTTTTATAAATATAAATAGTTCTTTACCACAGACACCTTTTCCCTCATTAGTGACCTGTTTCGACAGGTTCTGACTTTTAAAGTAATATAGTTGTTGAAGCAGATCTATCAATGTTGTAATCAGTTTCATTATTAGGGTCATCTTTTACATTTTTATTTATTTTCATGCCATCAAAGTAAGGCATAAAAATTATCTTATTTTCATGCCTGATTTTTGAACTCAAACTGTGAGTACATTGCAGTTTTCTTTTCTGAATTTGATTGTTAATATATTTGCAGAAATAAAGATGAAGCTTTTGTCAGTTTGTCGTTACTGCTATGAAGTTTCAAGTGAATCAGCTTGACGCCCGAGGCTTTACAGGTTTTGCATCAAAACTGGAGGAAAAATGTATTTAGTTTATTTGGAATTGGGGGTGTGACGAGACAAAATGTGGGAAAAGCGAAGAGGTGTGAGGCACTTTTAAGATGCTGTTACACAACAGAATAAATCATAGCCACCAAAACATTCTGACCCGACACTGCAGCTAATGCTGCGCTGAACAATAATACGTCCGGATAGCTGGGAGTGGGAACCTGACTGTGTTTATCGGTGCAGTGGTCCACTGAGCCCTCTGTTAACCTTTAAACACCCGGAGGCTCCATGTTCTGGCTTCTGTAATCAACTTAACCTGCTCCCATTTTTAGATGTTACACAGGGCATTCAGTGGAGAGCGCCTGAAGCGTTGTCTGTAATTCCTGTCTGCTGCAGGAAAGTAGCAGAGATCAAGATCACAGATGAAGCGATACAGTAAGTTTAATGTAATTTCTTAGGTGAATCTCTAAGATGAATTTCCAAGGCCTTCTCTGAAGCACAGTGTCCAAGACAATGTCTCAAATCATGAACGTCAAGGCCGGGAATCGATAAGAACCTCACAATTCAACTTTTGATTCAGTATTGACTGAAATACTTTAAATACTTCAATACTTATTAATATATCAATAATTAATTGGAGTACCTATTAAGATTTTTATGTATTTCTTGCCTATGTAAACAATGTAAATTATTTTACAGTGCATGCATTCACATTTTTGAGCAGTAAAATATCAGACAATAAAAAAGTAGCACACTAACACTTGTGCTCAGTATGGAGTACAAATGTTAAAACATGACTGTATTAAAATTGAAGTAAAGTGCATATAAATGTAAATACTCTCCTCAGTGGAAACTGAGATAATTCACGTAAGTATTTTTTTAAACCATTTATTCTCTACACATATTCAAACAATACTGCGATTCTGAGTCACACTCCTGACCAGTAAATCAAATTAAATGACAAAAGAACGCAAAGTGGTTTCGTCAAGTAACTGTATTCTGACTACTGGATTTGAAATAACAACGTGTTAGATTACTCGTTACTGAAGAAAGTGGTCCCATGTCATCACTGCATCGTAGTTAGCTGTTTGACAACCGCAAATAAACTCAAGAAGAAGAAGAAGTCGGCTCCACATCTAGAAGTCTTTTTGACACGGAGCTGATACGCCGTGCAGGATTATCTATTAAGAGCATCTTAAGAATCATCCAAATAATCGACACGTCCTTAAGATCGTTGGAACTGGACCGTAGAGGTTTTAAAAGACACAAGCTCACCTTCCACCAGGACAACAACCCTCAACTCAAAACCAGTTACAACAATCAGCGGCGGCAAGCAGCATGCAAACTGGACTTATGATGAATGACACAACTTTCATTCATCACACCCATGTCATCAGCTATGTCTGTCGATACTCCAGTGTCAGTGATACAACACTGAAATGCTCTCTTCTCTCTAGAATACAGATGGGCTCAATGTGCAAGTGGAGGGAAAAATGGCTGTCTGTAAACAATCAACCCAGCCGCCCCCCCAGCCATCTCCGACAAACCTCCGCATAATTGGAAAAAATAATAAATAATAAAAAAAAAGGTTCTTGGGTTTCTCTGAGAGGGAGGTTGTGTTGTGGATCAGGAGCCATGATGAATTGTTTTTTGTGTGTTTCTATAGTGTCGCAGTGTTTTCTCGGGCGGCTGGATGTCACTGTTGGAGTGGCATTTCTGACTGAAGAGCAGAAAGCTCTCATATTTAATACATTTAACTGGAACATTTTCACCCTGTGTTCCAACAAGTTGTATAAAAATTGCTCTTTTTTTTGGGGGGGGGGTGGGGGGGGTTCAATAAAATTAAAGAAGTGTTACTCCTCTGCGTCTGTGTAAGCCTATACCGTAAATACCTGTTGCAATGTATGATGTGTTTTTGTGAATTAACACAATTCAGGAGAGCGCAAGAGACAACAATTCATCTTCCTTTTGATTTGATCTAGAGATCCATTTAAAGTCTCCACAGGAAAGAGACGACGTGGCACGAGGGCCACTTCCAGCTCTTCAGTGATATCTAAAGGAAACCTGACGCGTGTGTGACTGAGTTCTTGTTAAAGCACAACAGCGGATTTCAACCTGCTGCTTATCTGTTGGAAAACTGAGTCACGCTTCTAATCTCTGCACTGATTAGAGCCAACAGGCGATGCCATGAATTATGCTTGTCGTGTGTATTCCTGTCCAAAGCTGATTTGCTTTTTTTTTTTTCTTTTTTCCAGGGACAGACTGGATCTTTTGAGATGAGTTTGTGAGAAGTAACTTGTCAGAAATAGTCACCTCGCCTGCAGCAGACATGCCAGGTCACTGTCACGATCATCATGAGCTGCATTTCCGCTGGAATTGCAAATTGAAAATAAATCTTCTTAATGGAAACACACCAATTCTGAAAGGTGGCTCGCCCAGGGCGCCAGAGAGCCGAGAACCACCTCTGCTGTTTACTGCCCTAAATTCACTCAGAGAGCGATTGTGTGTCATCATCCCCTAACTTGTTTACATTGAATGATTATTTAAAATATGTATTTGTGTATTGATCTGATGGAACAGTCACAATATTTTGAGATGCAAAATTTTGGGATCTATTATCTGAAAGCCATAATCAACAAAAATGTATTTATAAAAACATTAATTTCACTTTCTGAAATGTGGATGAAAAAAATGTGGACATTCTCTATTATTTTTGCTGAATTGTTTGTTTTTTACTTTAGAGTTGATCGTCCACATTGGTTCCTTTGCAAACGTTTAAAGCATCAACCTTACTTGTGTAGCTTTGTCTCAGCCTGTAACTGGGATAAAATCATTTCTAATGCTGCCCATCTTGATGTCACTCTGATATTCTTCAGCTCCATCTTCTGTCTTTCTGTTCGCGCCGTCATCCTCACCTGTTCATCAAAGCACGTCCCATAAGCCAGCGATCCTTTTTGTCTCCCCTCAGCACCTCTCCTGCTCACTGCCTTTATTTGTTGACCACAGGTCCTTCATTGTGCTTCTTCTATAACTCCACTCCTTGCAGTTTCAGTATTCCACACATTTCCTCTGCCATGCCTTTACTGATTTTCAGTTGAGTTTTTTTGTTTTTCTTTCAGAGCACAGGTTCACCTCTCCAGGCTCTCTTCCGTCTGCTCACCGTCCTTGAAAACGTCCCACTCCACAGTCCACACTTCTCTGCTCGGCCCTCCGTCTCTCTGCAAAGCCTCTGCTTCTCTCTTGGCTGCGCATCGCTAAAAAGGAAAAAAAAAGAATATTTTCGAATTATAAAATAAATTTAAATTTTGAGTGTCTTTGTTGCCCTGGGCACCCACCGTGCCACAAGTGAAGAATTCACTTGACTTTTTTTTCGAAGGGTACACTTTCAGAAATCAGGAACCAGGAAGCTACGACTCCGTTCCTTTTCCCCAAATCTGAAAACTCCAAAGGCCATTACATTGTGCAAAATGTGAGAAGCCGAAAATTCAGGCATGATGGAGTCAGGCTCAGAATGAGACTCGGTTGTAAAAATGAATTTAGTTATCTCTTGCAAGTAAAACATGACAACAACCGCACATTAAATAACATTAATGTGGATGAAAAAAAAAAAAAAAACAATCAAATGTTTTCTTACATCCCCGAGTGCCACCACTGCTTCTCCCAGTGTTCCCAGTGCTACCTACAGAAATATACCGCTGAGTCAGAAACAACCAATCAGAACCAGGACGGTTGAAGTGGAGGACCTTGATCTTTTTTTTTTTTTTTTTTACAGATTTTCTGCCTCATATTATACTGTCACCACATCCTAAAATGTTTTATTATTTCCTGTTTTCTGCCTTCCTTGTTGTCTGTCAGATCGATTTTGCTTTCCAATGAACCATCTCAGGATTTCCCTGCCTGTCTGCCGGCTGCTCCTAAACATGACATGATCATTCTATCTATGAGTGATAATAATGCGTGGAAAACTATGCAGAACGAAGTGGAGACGACCGCTGCTTCATCAGAACCATTGCACACAGTCACACGAGGACAGTTTAGCGCTGCTAAAGACCAAATATGGCAGAAAACTTTCAATCATGCCAACAGGGTGAGAAAAGCCAGCTGTGTGACATATTTTTGATTTCCTCTTCATTTGCTTTGTAAGCAGAGAGAACGAATCACAACCCGTCTCTTCTCTACCGCGGCATATTAGGACAATTGTAGACAGAAAAAAGGATGAGTAAATTTCTGCCAAAAAAACAAGAAAATTCTTAATAATTCACAAAAAAGAGATCCAGAAGAAGAAGCAAGAAAAGGGGGATGAATATTAGAAGTAATTTTTTGTGAGAAGCAGACGGACAGCGGGTGGAGGGTTTGGTCCAGCGTGTTAACAGCGTGCTGCCGGTCAGTCACCGGTGGTAGGTAAACCAACACAGGAGGTAAACAAACCTAAACTCTGGGAACTTGCAGAGCAGATTGTTTCTAGAGCCAACACAGGGGCTTAGAAATGGCTTTCCCACAGGTCTTCATGAGGGAGCTGTCACTCTCATTAGCTGCAGTTCAGCGGAGGAGGGAGAGCAGTCAGAAAGGTCAGGTCACATATGAAATACCCAGAAACAAATTTCCTCTCTCGTTTTCTTCTTTTCAGAAGATTGGCCTTTTCTGGGTAACGTCAATATAAGTTCAAATGGAAAATACACAGTAAAACTAGTCAGGCTAAAGTAAAAGAAAGCGCTTGCAGACACATTTCACCAGATTGTCATCCAATGACTGAAAGACTTGGAATGACACGACAACGGCTTGGTCTGATCAGTCTGCCTAAAACAACTGGACATGTCCCACAGTGGCTTCCCACACTGGTCCGCGGGCGCCCCCTAGCGATTCGCAAAGTACTGCATGTCAACAACCGATTATTTGTCGTGACGTGAGCTAAAAGTGTGACTCGTACAATTGGCTTACCATAATAATGGAAAAGGGGCTGAAGACCGGGTCACTCAAAAGAAAAGCTGACGTTGCATCTAAAATTAGTTATTAAAATGATTTATTATAAGTGAAATGATCCGCCAGTGGAACTAGAACTTTTTCATCAAGATGAAAGAATTATTGAATTAAAACAATAATTCTTGTTGAAAAGTTACTTCTAATTCAGTTCGATCTTATTTCCAGAGCACTAAGCTTTTGTAAGATTTGTACGTTTTGGCAGTGCATGCTTTTGGTAAAAAAGTGTAATTAAACTGACTCAAAATTCCTTCAGTGTGGATTATGTGCTGCTGTTTGTGGATGGAAAAGCTGTAAAGCGAAAGGCACAATTATTCTGCAAGAATACCCACTGAAAGTCTGTTATGACGAGGTTAATTGTTCAGAACTTTTGCCCCCAGCGTCACAGGAAGAGAGCCTGTTGATCTGTGGCACTCGGAGTTCTGACAAAGAGGCAGAAAGTGATGCTTTTGGAATAATAAGGATCC
The DNA here is from genome assembly GCA_010277015.1 of Poeciliopsis turrubarensis. Classification (NCBI taxonomy): domain Eukaryota; kingdom Metazoa; phylum Chordata; class Actinopteri; order Cyprinodontiformes; family Poeciliidae; genus Poeciliopsis; species Poeciliopsis turrubarensis. The sequence goes on from VMRN01000117.1 coordinate 644,641, forward strand.
AGGGTGTAATTGGTATGTCACACACTGGTTCTCAGAGATTCGGCTCCCTGATCACATCGGCCTTGTGTCGACATTGTCGATGTTTCCTCTAAACTCAGTTTTCCTTTTGCTGTTTCAGCTCTAAGCTGGTGTCTCTGTGCAGTCGGCCAAAACAGTCTCACCACACACAGTTCTTCAGACCATATGAACACGCTGTCTCTTCACAATGTTAAGAGAGTTAATGGAGGAGACGGTATGATGTAAACTGTGATCAAAGTGGCAACAGTTGGTGTTGCAGTCAGCTTTTCAAACCAAGTGACTTCATGGAGGGCTAGTTTTTTTTCCCCTCAGATCAGTGGTTTCTGCCTTTCATAGTCATTCACTTTAAATCATGTTGTTTTTGTTCTGAACACTCTAAAAGCTCCATAAATACTCCATACAGAAGCCGCAGACTTTAACTACTTCCTGCAAATCACATCTGAAAATGATTGAGCATTACAGGCTAGCCTAAGAAAAAAAACCAGAGGTTGATTGACATCACTTAGCCCCACCTCCTTGCTCTGATTGGTTGTGTTTGGTCGTGAATTTCTTCAGACGGCAATGGTAAGTTGAGGTAGAAAGTGGAGGAGATTGATCTTTTACCAGATTATTTGTCTCATTGTAATGTCACAACATAGGGACAGTTTTAACAAATATGAAGGAACACAACATGATTTTGTAATATTGCCACTTTGACGAACAGTAATTTTGACAGAAAAATGGTGCAGAGAGAAGACAGAGACCTGCACCAAACTGCCCAGGACTGGGCAGTTTGGGCAGGGATCGAACCCTGGACAACCGCATTGAGGACTATGGACCACACATGCTGCTGGGCTGCCTCTGCTTTTTCCAAATTATCTGGTGGGCAATTCCATGGATCTCTCCACTGGATCAGAATGTAAATGTCGTTTTGTGCATCCTCCAGACGGTTGGCTGCTCCTGCCTGATTAAAGGAGAGCACAATGTGAGAGGACCTTTCCCTAACCCCAGAAAGGCCACCCATGGTCATCCATCCAAATTTCATCCCATCTTCCCTAATAAGTTAATTATCTATTGGATTTGCTATAATAAGAGATGGTCGGAATTTGCATTGCAAAAGTGTAATGTGCTATTTAGATGTGGAAGGTTAAATGACTTTGTAATAACGCAAATGTTTTAGCTAAATAGATGCTCAGACGTGACGTTCCTCTGGGATGAATTAGAGCTTAGATTTCTCTGCTTTGTGTTCACTGCAATAAATACACCAACACTCACTTGTTCTCCCTCTGTCCCGTTCTCTCTCGCTCTCTCTCTCTCTCTCTCTCTCTCGCTCTCTCTTGCTCTCTCTCTTTTTCTTACACACACACATGCATGTAGTTGCCCTTCAACCAAGATACATTCATACTACAACAAACTATTAACTACTGAGCAGAAAATTTAAAAGAATGTAAACACTTCCTCAGAATTTTTGTTAAACGCTTTTTAAATGATGCCTGCTTTTAAGAAAAATGTGTAAGGTAAAAATTTGTGTATAATTTATTGGGAATCGTCATGATAATTAGCTTAAACTTTCAGGCCTGAGTGCGATTAAGCTCAAATTATAAGTTCAATTAAATTTGATAAAAAACAAATAAAAAACCCCAAAAAACCTAATAATGTTAGACTTTGTTGTGTTCATTGTGCATAATAATTAAACGTGTAGTGATTTCCAGGCTCGTATAGTGGTCGCACAGTCTGACTATATTAACTTGAATTAATATAGAAATTCTTCATACACCAAATATCACTGAAAAGAAATTAGACTTTGTAAATTAACAATTTGAAATTGGGCCTCTGTCTCTTTAAAACTCATGCTCTTTCTGAAACCCCGCCTCCAGGAAGTCATCACCCATCGCTCAGCGGATTCTAGCTCAATGAAGTGATATGAAGTCATCTGTCAAACAAGTCCAGTGGTAAAAGTTTCTCCTTACTAAATATTCAACAGTTTTGTTGAAATAATGACTCAGCCACAAAGTGGAACCACATGTGTCACCAAAGGGGGGTCAGTGGATGCTGAGGTGTGTGTATCGCCCACAGGTTACTGACCTTCTACATAGTCAAAGGCTACACCCAACCAAACTCCATGTGGCCATCAGACTGGATCAGGAATAGTGTGGCAGCAGCTTCATGGAACAGGTTTCCATGGCGATGCAAAGGGTCAGGAGCAGTGGTCAAAAGTAGTCAAGTTTGTTTGGCTAGCACATTTCAGCAGCAAGGCAGTTCCAAGTCCTTTACACGATAAAAACGCAATGCAGAAACCAATCGTGAAGCAAGCAATAAACGAATGCCATCATCGAATTCATCAAGCAAAAATACATGAAATACTTTTGATCAATGTTCCACTGACTGCTAATCAAAAGCAGCTCTAAACAAATGGATTTTAGTCTAGATTCAAAGGAACTCAGTGTTTAATCAGCTTTTGCATTTTCGGAAAGTTTTTTGCAGATGCTGAATGCTGAATCCCATCTCATACTACGATATAGTTCTCGAAGAGTGCATAAAACATGGAGGAGCTTTGCGGCCTGAAATCCACGGATGTATTCAATCGATGTTTAAAGGACCCGCTAACTCTTTTTCTCTTTTTCTGGTGACTGACAGAGTAAGTACATGAAGTAATATACACATAGGCTACATATGTGCGAAACTTTAATATCCCACTTGTGTCGAAAAAACACAGTTTCACAGTTGTGTGTTTACATTGAATAAAGATTACAATTATAGTCACACAAGAATACGTTTATTCACACATTAAGTCACTGAAAAACATTCAACTCAATTCCTGTCAACGTCTTTGTGTTTTCTACCAGTAGTAACATCTGGTTGTTGATCATCTGACTGGTTTGGTAGAACGGAGCCTGGATGAGAAGAATAAGCTGTAATTAGCAGAATTGTTTCTTTTTATGTCAAATGAAATGAGCTTTCTTGAGCTTTTTTTTGGCGTTCTGTAAACAAACATCAAGTACATTCCCCATAGCACTTCATCAGTTTCTGCACTGACTGCCATTTCTCAGTTCAAGCCTGAACCTCCAGCAGAAAATCTTGCACAGAGGCGCCAGGATCTAACGCTCAAAACATGAAATCCATCTGGGGAAAAAAGTGATTTGCCTCTGTGAAGAAGAATTGGACTCCTTCTTCACCACAGACCGATTAGTAACCAACAGAAAAAGCACAAGACTGGAAGTCTTTCTATTTCGAACAGACTCAGAGAATTATAATTCATGAGATTTAGAACTATCTTATAATTGGGTCTGTGGCTTATTTCCAATTGAGCATTCGAGATATACCGCCTCACATTTGCATTTCTTCAGCACTACCTCAAATTTCTTGTTTGAAGTAATTAACTGAAACCGGGGAAAAAAGAACAAAAATGATCCGCCACATTGGTTCTCCATCATTTTTTTTTTTAAAATAAAGGCTTTCCTGCCAAATCCAGTTCCCAGAGCAGAAAAAAAACTGTTTGCTATGAGAACTGGAAACAGCCTGCAGCTGATTGAAAAGGTGACAGTGAGAACCAGGTGAACCGTGTCATATCTTGTACAGTAGTAGTCATTGGTCGTGCTGTTTCATGATCTAGTTAGCAGGTAAACCAGTTCCTGTCTGCCTTGAATCTTCTTTTGTTCCATCTGTTTCTCAGACTTGCATCATCTTGACAGATAGTATCTTGAACACACCTCTGCTGCCTGCCATGTCACTTTAATGCCTGTTTCTTTTCTTTTTTCTTTCAAGGCTTTGTTCAGGTTGGCTCATCTTCACTACTTCTTTTAGTACCAGCCACTCTCTCAGTCCATCACTGCAACATTTCACTTTTAGATCCAGCAATATATGAAGTAACAGAGACGTCATTGAAGAATCCATACTTACTTAACACATCAGTGCATTACTCAGTAATCTATTTACCTTTAAATCTCATAAATTGTTTAATTATGCTAAATTATGCCCATGAAAAAAAGTCCTAGCAGCACTTCATGTTCAGACACTTTACTGCTGGGATATTTATTTCATTAGTAAAGTTTATGTTCTGTAACCCTTCTAGACCAGTGTAGAAAAATAGAAACGAGATGGGACATCCATTGAAGATTTGGACTGTTTTAAGTATAGACAGAAGTTTAAGAAAGAGGTTGGTCCTAAAATTCAACCCAGAGCACAAATCTTAGTCGATATTCTGCTGATGTAAACGAAAAAAAACAACACAATTTTGCAATTGCAGCGTTTCCAAATTTAAATTAGAATCAGATGTGAATAAGCTTGTTTTTGGTAAAAGACCACAAGTTATTTCTCTTTGCGGTAGACTGGTATGTTTTTTTTTCTGCTTTTGGAGCGGTCCCTTGTTACACATTCACATCTCCCCAAACAAACCAGACTTTCTTGGCAAAGAAAGGCTAAATAACTGACCTTACTGTCCCTAAAGTGCAAAAGAGACTAGAATCTAGCGGGCTCTGCAGAACACCAGCAATATCTATAAATCACTAATAAAGTAACTCTCAGTCTGACTCCAGCAGCGAAAGGTTTCTGGCGATATTGTGTCACTTGGTGCATTAATGTAAAGCCAGGTTTCTTTGTACCTCAGGTAACCTGTATTTAACACCCACCGTCTGTCTCAGTCACTTGAGAAATTTTCCTTTGAACTGATTATGTGGAGCCGCAGAGGCATGAGTGTTTCCAGACGTTGGTCCAACTCTTTACTTTTGCTGAAAATCGTTAGGAGCACTAATGTGCGTCAGCGGCAGCCCATGTGTATTCTTCCCCGTCCTTTTTATGCACCAGTTTCCTTTTTACAATGGAAATTTTTCCATTCATGAAAGTACTTATGTTTATCCACAAAGCCTCATCATAGATTGGTTTCACGTGAGATCCCTCTTTTGGCAGTGGAGAATGGGGGAATACTGAAAAATAAAAGTTGAGGACTGAATTTTTGAGTGGGCCGTGTCTCTCCCGCACTGTACTGAGGTTCTAAGTTAACACAGCTGACCTGTTTAGTTTCATCACTATGTAAAAGCTAGTATGGCTTACGGTAATTAGTTTACACGCATTTCTTTTGCTAAAGTCGGTTCATTTGAATCAAGAGTGTACATGTGAATCATGAGATCATTGTCACACTCCAAATTCTAGCATATGTCCAAGCTTTCTTACAGGGGAACTCAAATCCAGGCCTTGTGGTCCGGTGTCCTGCAACTTTTAGATGTGTCTCCGCTTCAACACACCCGAGTCAAAACATCAGGTCATTAGCAGGAATGTGGAGAACCTGGTCGCCTACTGAGGAGGTTATTTAATTATTTGATGCAGGTGGATCTGGAACACATCTAAAAGCTGTAAGACTGGAGTTCAACACCAAACTGGTACGGTTTGTCACTGGATGATGGACCATAGTAGATCATCTAGTGGGTGAATATGAGAAGAAGTCTTCTTTGATAAAGAGTCCAAATAAATAAAACTTACTTACAAAAGCAGTGGGGACACAGGAACAGGATGTAAAAAGAGGGCAGGGTTAAATAGGAAGGTAATGAGATAAAACGGGAAAATAATGGGAAGAACTAGCAAGGAGTGAGAGCAGGAGATGGGTTTAAATACTGCGAATGCTGGAACAAAAGATCAGGGCTGAATAGGGAACGGGTTGCAAGTGTGAAGGGCAAGAGCAGAAGGAGGCTAAGGAGAGAGAGAGAGAGACAGAGAGAGAGAGAGAGAGAGAGTGGCATCAAGGGGCGAGGGAGAACAAATAAGCAGACTAAAAAAAGGAAGAAAAAAAAACTAGACGCAAGAAATAAACACAACTAGAATCACTAAGAAGAGCGGAACTGAAATAAAACACAAACAAAATTGAACCAATCAAGGTAAGAAACTCAAGAACACAGACTTTTAACAAAAGTGGCATCAAGAAATCAAACCCCAAAGCAACTGAAAACAACACAAATACACCGACGCAACGTCTGGGGATACTGATAGAGCAGCAGTCGCTTTGTTTAATGGCATTGCTTTGTGTTGGAGGCCTCACTCAGACTATTTGCAACATGGATAAAAAAACACAGACATCAGAGAAGATAATAAAAGTCAGTTTTTCTACTCAAATAATGTCTCTGTAAATGTTTTAATGTTATTTTAATAGCATTAGTGCCAAAAGGAAGTGTCTGAATGCATCATTCCTGGTCTTCCTCTGCAACATCCTGCAGTCCAGAAACCCCAACATGGACCGCATCTCCGACTCTTACAGGTTTCTTGCACGTTTCTGCATTTCTTCACAGCAACATTTCTTGGAGATAAAACAAATCAGAATTCTTGACTGTTAAAACCTCGTTGTTTGTCGGCTGTCAAAAGATTATGGCATTTAGTCTAGGATTGAACACTAAATGTTATTCCAGTGACTATAATTAATCTGTTGGGTGCATCAAAACCAGTTCTGTTTACACTTTAATAATAGTAGAGATTAAAAAGATGAAGTGAAAGATGTGTCCGTTAGCAGAGAATCAAGAGTGATTCTGTACGTTTTGTTAGGCCGAGGCTGCAAATACTAAAAGCTTTTGTGAAATTACAGAATCAAAAATGACTCATCAAAAAAATCATTCATTTTTTAAGGGGTCTCGGCCACATCAGGCAAATCTTTTAAAAGTACCTGAAGTTTTTTATATAGATGCTAAAATTATTTCGGTGGTTTTGTGTCGAATCCTCTTTCCAAGCTTACGTTTCTTAATTTATCCTTCTGATTCTTAAATAAAAAAAGTCAGTATGTTGGCCCACTGATGCTTGACCAAAAGAAACGTATCAAATTCTGACTGAGCGATTGCACAGATTTAATCCGAATACACACACGGTCAGAAAAAAAGGCATAGAAGACGAGACACGCACTTTAAAAATACGTGACAAAATGTGTTACCAAAGCTCTCGAAACGTGGCATTGAACAAAATGAAAAGTTTATTGCTTGTTTTTACAATTGGTGATTGATTTATTTTTTTTATGATGTTTTTAAGCACTTTGAACTGCCTGGTTGCTCAAATGTGCGACATACAAATAAACCTCACTTAAAAACCACTGTGACGTTCTGATGAAGGCTCCCGATAGCAGTTCTTTATTTTGACAAAAATAAAACTATTAGGGTCTACTTAATGGGTTGCTCTGTCATCTAAGACTTTTCTAAAGCATCGGTGTTCAGTTGGTGATTTATTGCTCCAATCTGCATTCAGTCTGATCTGTAAATCAAAGCTGAAGTTAAAAGAAGGGGGACAACAAAAGAGGATGTATGGAGAATGAAGCACATCATCAATGCAGTAAATCTGAACAACAGCAGGGATTCAAAGTGTGATGAAAACGAAACATTGGAGAGTCCTGATAGTCAGAATATTAAAAAAAATAAATAAATAAAAAATGATGAAACAATACCCCATCAGACAGCGAGAGAGCCATTCCTGCCAAGTCTAGTTTCACCTTTGGACATGGAGCGCCTGGTCGACCTTCACTTGAGCTGTCTGTCAAAGTGGTTTGTCTCTAATGAGACAGCAGCTGGCTGCAATGGACTGTGTGGCTTTGCATCATGTTAACAAACCGGAGCATAGCACTGGCAAACTGTACACTTTCTAGGCAGTTTGAGTCTCTAGAGTGTGTGCAATAACAATAATGCGATAGAGTGGTTTAAACAAGTAACATGGTACCTTATTTGTCAGGGGATATACAATGGTGTATTTGGCAGCTTACAGATTTCTTCTGTTTTTTTTTTTTTTTTTTATTTGACACATTTAAAAGTTTCAGATTACAAAAAAGTTTCATTTGACAGAATCAGTACATAAAACAGCAAAGGCAAAACGTTGGAATCTCCTCTTTCACAAACGCTGAACTGATAAACCTTCAGCTTAAAAGACAGGAGGATGACGGTTTATCATGAAGTGATTTTCTGCTTTGGAAGGCCTTGAAAATTTCTTGTTGGGCTTTGATGAAAGCAGAAATCATTATGAGATATTCATCCTGTTTCTTCTGCTTATGAAAGCTCGACTCGAGACCTCGGATAACGGAAGCCCTGGACAAAGAGAGCTCCCCTTCCTGCTGTCGTGAGTTTTGTGTGGACCGGAAGGATACGTGGCTTCTTTTCATTTGGTCTGACTGATGCCACAAATATTTTTGAACACAATATTGCAACAGTGCATGGTCAATTATTGAAAAAAATAAAATTACATGAACACACAAGATTGAGATTTTGTCTTTGAAGTACAGAAGATATATAACTAATAGGTGTGGTCTTTCATTTATGGACAGACATTGCTCGAATATTTATGTTATTCTAATATAATATGAAAAAGAAATAATGAAATGTGAAAGTCGCTTACAGTTGTTTCTCTTTTATTGTCTGGAAGTGAAACTCAGCTAAGGCAATGGAAATTCAGCCGCAGAAATTCAGCCAAAGCGAAGAGACAGGAGCTGCACTTCACTTACAAATGCGGGCAAACAAACAAACACAATTTCACAATTGGGGTGTTTCCGTTGAATAAAAAAACACAATTTAAATCACACATAGATATGTTGTTCATACAATAATTTAATAAAAAACACCATGCACCCTCCATCTCCTTCCTGCCATCTTCTTTGTGGTTTGCTCCAGAAGTAACATCCGGTTGCTGATCATGTGACTTATTTCCCAAAAACTCCATTGCAGTTTTGGGACATAAACCAATTGCTATATGGCCAAATAACAAACAAACAAAAAATCTGCTGTGTTTCCATTAAGTACATTTATTTTGGACATGTCCAATTACACAATTTTAAGTTCACTGCAAACACAGTCATTGTGAAACACTGAAAGATGGGGTCAAGTGAATCCATATAGACGGATAACATCAAGTTGTTCTGTCAAGGTGTACCTAATAAAGTGTCCTGTGGGTGCATTGAAAATGTTGCATTTTCTGAGCTTCCTCTGCTGAGTAATTCTGCATTCTACTGCAATCTTATCCCGACAGCGCATGTTTGTTGTTTGTCGATTATGCATATCACAACATGTGCTGCTGCTTTCTCTCATCTGCTTCTTTGGACATGTTCTCCCTCCACCACCACTCTCCTTGTTTCAGGAGGTGGATCGCTGTAAGGAAGGATTAAATGAGATAAGAGAAAATGTCAGATGGAGACCATGGAGTGAGCGGTTATTTAATACGTATGGATAATGGATGTCTGGATTCTTTGGTCATTCTTGATGGACGAGCAGAAAAGCAGGGCTCTTAAAAAAATCAATAGAAAGAGTTAGGTCTCAGTCTGGCAAAATAGAAATAAAAATAAACAGGGCAAGATTTACTTTCAGCCTGGCTTGAGTGCCTGTAGTTACATTAAATGGTTTTTTATTGCTTCTTATTTTATTATCAAGTCTAACTACTCTAGTGCGTAACACCGGAGCATTTAATCAGTCATTTCATGCTCTCACACACAGAGCGGAAGGCAGCTTGGTCAACATGAACCCAGGAGGAACCTAAAATCGAAAAACTTCCGCATCATCTAGGATATAACTTTGTCTACTTATACTCTCTAAGTCATGTGTGGATGACTGATGTTGAGGCATGAAAGCAAGACAAATGGCGACCTCTTCACACACCTAACACACACCGACACTGTTTGTCTGTCATGCTAATCTTTAATGGTGCATGACTGATGCAGGAAACTCAATTATTGGGGCCTGCCGTAGAAATGCATGGCCTATTGTTCTTCACCTCAAAATAACTGCCGCATTTGAGTTCTCTATAGAAACCTCAGTGAAATGACTCTTCTGTTTTCTGTGCGGCTGTGCAGGTTATTCACTCTTTGGTGTCCTGAAAAAGAAAAGAACCAAAAGAAACAACATGTCGTCAGAGTTTTGTTCTCCATGCTGAACAAAGCCATTTCTTTCCCTTTCTACGTCTGTACTTTGTTGTTTCTCATGGCTTCTTCTCATCTGAAGTAGGATCGGTCCCAATAAAATAAAACATTACATTATAAATGAAGACAAAAGAATGCAGTCGGTACCATTCTGTGTCTGTGTTTTTATACAGTGTTGCAGTGAAGCCTACCATCCTTACGAGGTTTCACATAAAAGAATCGTGTTGGTTTTTACACAGCAGCGACTCAATAATCCAAAAGTTTTTGAAATGGCTTGTTTTCCATTTCTCCCATCAACTTATTGGCAGAAAATGGAAAGATTGCTTTTTCATCAGCATTTGGGCTGTTTCTAGAAGCAGTAGACTCAAATTGAAGTACAAAACCATGCAAACAAAAAAAAAGAGTGAATTTGGTGTAACAGATGCCTTTAAAGCTTTGCAAAATGTTCCAGTTTAATTTTTTTTGAAAAGATGTCAAAGTAAATTGCTATTTTCCCTTACCCATCATCAATTTACGGTATTTTGTGTATAACACATAACATCCAAATCAAATTAGAACCACCACTGAAAATAGTAGTTCTAATGTCAAATCAACAACATCAGCTGGGTCTCCTGCAGGATGCCTTCTTTACCAGATTCTAAAGCTTTGTTCGTGTGGACTGTGACATAGAAACCTTTTCTTAATAAATATTCTGACACTTCTAAGTTGAACATATATAATGTATATGGAGCTCAGTGTTTCTGATCAGAGGTGAGGCAACCATTTCCAGACAGAGGCCACACGAAGAGCAGGAGATCATCAATGTGGGAATATTCTTCGTGAATAATTGAAAGTTTTCATTTTACATGATTCCAAAGACTTGATCAATGTGACAACTGCCTTCTGAACATCATAATTCATCCCCTCACCCCCACACTTTCCCTCATCACCTCTCTGCATTTTTCTGAAAGCTCCAAAGCCCAGGCACACACAGCCCAGCTTCTCAGTGGTTGAAATTAGCATAGTTGTTAAGAAGAAAAAAAATAGTAGGGCAATTACTCTGCTTCATGTTGCAAATTATGAAGAGGAAAATGACATCATAAGTGCAAAGTTTGGAGCATTCATAAGCGCACACTTGAACGTCATTATCTGACATTGTCGCTCACTGCTAATTAGAAAGAGAAAGCATTGAAGTCCCTTAAGTGAACTGGATGCAAAATGAATGGTGTGAGTAAAATGAATGTTTGGTTGGAGAGGAACTGATGATAGATGTGCGTGAGGATTAACACAGGCTAAGATCTGGGTCCTTCAAGTCGATATTTGACACATAGAGCATGAGGGATCTGGTTTAATAAGTTATTACAGCAGGACATTTTGAACAATACAATGAGGGCCTAAGAAATAATTAGTCTTATTAAGATTTTTGAAAGGCTTTAGACACCTTATTCTTTTTATTCTCCTGTGTTTTTCGGCATTTTTAGTCAACAATTTAATTTTGTTAAAAATAAAACCCTCTCATTTCAGATTTCCAATCATAGCTTATTAAGGAAATATGAGCCTCTAATTTTTCCTCTTGTCAAAGGTGGAAATAGTAATATTAGGGCTAAGACAAAAGGCATGCGTGGTGTCCTCCCTTCAGCCATTCAGTAACATCTTCTGAGACGGACGTTAGAAACATAAGGAATTATCAAGTATAGCACTTTATTTGTTGACGTGTTTTAAAACAGAAGATGGCCGTACAAATAAAGAATGCCTTGAAATGAATTTGGCTCGCTGCCTCTTGGTAACAACACGGACTGTAAACCTCAGCCTTTACTCTGCATTCTCATCACCCTTTGAGTGAGTGTGTGTCTTATTGCTGAACTGATTCTTTTCCCAGTGTGTTGCTATCGCCAGCTGTTTCTTATCAGACTCACTTACCAACAGTCCAAGAGGAGCAGCAGCAGATCTCTGAACACACCAGATGGCCTCCACCCATGTGGCGTCCAGCCCCACATGTTGCCCTCTTTGTTTCATGTTTCAGGTACTTCCTCTTTGCTTCTCTCTCCTGGGATCTCCTGGTTCAAGCTGCTGGATGGCTTCCGCACCGTTGCGCCTACTTCCTCCTCACAGAAGATCCTCCAGAGTGTCTCGCCATTCCTCTGATCGCAGTCGCTAGGAAACGACCGGCGATCCTTCCCGCAGCGATCACTGACAGCGAGGAAACCAAGGACAACAAATGGGATTCATCACACTCCAACTTGCGCGCCGCCGACTGGAGACAGAGATGGAAATTTGGAACATTCTCCTCAGAATGTTCCGAATTTCATTCCCCACCGACTAGACAACCAGCTTGTTATTCAAACCTCTAAGTATCAGCTGTCCCATAACGGCTAACTCTGGATCAGCTCATCTGTTGGCATTAATTTTGAATAAATTGAGTTATGCTGAACTCGACTATGTGTTATGTTTGAAATAAAGTAATCTAATTTTGCTTCTTTTCACCGTGGGATGACTTCCTTTAGGGAGTTTAGCACAACTGTGGAAATCAACTGTTTAAATTCAAAGGTCCTGAAGCTCCACTGACTGTAAGAGCCAAGATATCTCCTGAGACTTCTGCATGTCACACCGCGCTCAATCACGGCTCCTCTGATCGTTTTGCTCTCAGACAGGGGGAGAGGATTAAGATTTTATCCTTAGCCACATCAATGGCGTCAACCCGATGTTAAAATTCACCGTCTGGTTTATGCCCTGGAGCGAAAGTTCATTCCTTGGATCTGCGTTCCAATAAAAAGAGATGATCACTGAGCTCCACAGAATTATGTCACGTCATGCACAGACACATACCAAATAAAACAAAAATGTCATGAGAATGTAATTCATTTCAATAAGTGGAATATATTTAATAGACAAACTACAGTGTGATTTTAAAGGTTTATTTGTGATGATCAAGACTTACAGTTAAAAATAACCAAAAGACTTTAGACAACTACATTGATTTATTATTGATTTATTATATTAGGACAAGAAAGTGGTTTAAACAGAGGCCTATTTCAAAATCTGTTTTTTGGGTAATGATTGACTGGCCTGAAATGAGCCTAAAAAAGATATCAGCTGATTTTAGTTTCAACTGTTTGGTGGCCAGGACCAGACACACATCAAATCAAGCGTCTTTTTTATTAAAATATGGGAAAAAAAAGATATGAGAAACAAAGTATTATGGACAGAATCACTGAGGAAATTAAATGAAAAATGAAATCTAACAGATTGGATGGATTTACAAGGAGAACATTACACTATTTATATTTTCTCGTTTTCATGAATTAAAAAAAATAGCAAATCGCTCTGAAATATTATGCTTTACAAAACAACTTTCTAAATGTTGTGAGGGATAGAAAGTATCATTTAAAGGAGAAATAATAACCTATTTAGTTCACATACGAAATTCAAAATCTGGCTTCAGGTTTGACTCACAAGAGAAAGTTCTAGGTTCTGACGGGTTCTGTGTGGCGTTTGCATGAACTGGGTTTTCTCTGTGTTGGCCTGGAGACAAACTGGTGATCTGTCCAATCACCTGTCACCCATTCAGCGTTCATTTCCTCTCTGCATTCAGAGCTGCAGAGAGGAAATGACTGAATTCACTTTTCTGTTTGTCTCACAATGAAAACAGATGATATGAAAATAATGAGTAACTACATGATAAATATCAAAAATGTGTCTTTCTCCTACAAGACAATCTTTCAGACACTGTTCATGTCCAGGCAAGAATACAACTTAAAGACGGTATTTTACCTACAATTTAACAGAACATTTAATGTGACTTGACTTCATTTTCCACAAATATTCAACTGTACATCTTCAGTCAAGAGGTACAAAAAGTTTTGTTTAAGGTCAATCATCTCCTGACCCTGTAAAACATGACAAGATGGTACTAATGAATCAATTTACAGGTTGCATGTTCTGTTGCCTACACAAACTCTTGTTCTGCACCAGGGTTCTAATAGTTCTGGAGCTTTCGCTATGCTTTAGTTTTATTTCATTGTGACTGTCGGTTTGTCTGATTTCATTTTAGAGTGTGTTTGCTAGTTTTTATTCATCATTACTAATGTTTCGCTTTAGCTTGGTGTTTATTTCATTACTTCCATGGTGAAACCTGAACATTGGATTGGACCAACGTTCCCTGCTACTGGAGTCCCTGTGACATCATGGTTTCCAGTCTCCAGCGCATCCTGTGTGTTCCCCTCGACACAGAACTGCAGGCGAAACATTGTAGACATATTGTAATTCTCAACACTTATGGTAAGAGGACTGAGGTCGGCTAAGATCAGCCTTTGAAGAGGATTTCCTCTGAACCGTCTCTTGCTGTTTTTCCATTGACCATGTAGTTGCGCAATTTTGACTTTTAGGAAGTAAATAAAAACACAGCAATTTGGAAATCTTGTTTTTCAGTCAAATGTTTTGACTTTAGAATGAGGTGGGTGGGTGGTTTTTTTGTGTTTTTTTTTTTGGCAGTATAGAAATTAGTTTATTTTGCAAAGCTGCAATGGAAACATTTTTTTTTTCACATGACCAACAACCGGATGTTGCCTCTGATACAGACCACAAAGGAGAAGAAGACAGGAAGTAGTTGGTGGATGATGGTGCAGCATGCTTTTTAGTGATTTATCATGTGAACAAACTTAATCACATCCAATTTTTCATTACATTTCTTATTAGATGGAAACACTGCAATTGCAAAATTGTGTTTTTCCCATTAGAATTTTGACAAAGTTTTGGGTCAATTTGTAACAGAAACAGAGTTTTTGTTGAATATTCCACCACATCTTGTTTTTGCAGTACTTCCTGTTTGCTCTGACAGTCACTTGCTTTCCTGTCTTTCCTGTCTTCTTTCCCAAGAAGAGGTTATGGGCCATCTTGCACATTTTTATATTTATCAATAATCTCTTTAACTTTTACTGGTTTATAGTCTGTGACAGTTTGGAATGGAGAAATCTTATGTGCTTTTCTTTATTTTCCAATATATGTAAATCTGTGAGAAACAGCAAATTTGTCCTACTGCAACTTGAGCATTGAAACATTTCTTGTGAAATAATGGAGCGATATAATGAGGCTGAGACTTTTGTAGTTGGACAAGGTCAGTGACGACTACACAATAGATTCTTTTCTGAAAGCCTTTTCTTAAGTAAATCGTCACTGTAAAGCAAAGTTAATTAACCTTCTCAGACTCTCCGACAACTGGATTTGACATGATATATTTGTACGTTTAAGCCAACAAAAATGTAGGCATTTCATCATTTAAATTATTCCTGTCATTGACTAAGTCCTCACTGACCAATTCAATTGAAGTTCTATTTCTTAACCTGATGTGAATGAGCTTCAGGCATAAGACAAGACAAGCATGTCTTTGAAAAGCGGAGGAATAAGAGTCAATTTTCCATCAAAAATATAAATTGAAGTTGATTGTAGCCTCATAAAATAGCTGTAGCTATAGCTATAATGCTATGAATTTCTAGTCGTATTTGAAGTTATTTCTAAAATGTTTGCTGCCATTGAGTTGTAGGATTATTTATTTTAAGTACAATTTCCATCCCAGTGGACATCAGGAGTTACATATTCATCAGGATATATGAGCCAACGCTTATTTATTCAGAGTTAACAAGCGTTGGAAACAAAGTATCTGTGAGCATTTGATGGTTTATTTGTGATTTCTCAGGTAATTTATTTCACTTCATTTTTTTTTTTTATATTCATGCTTCTTATGAACTCACAGACCTTCTTGAACTGCTCGTAAAAAATATCTCTTTACCCCTATTTTTCAATTGTGACTAACATTTTTTGCGTTGTAGATAAAAATCACATCAGTAACATGCTCTTACTGGCTGCCTTTGTTTGCTTTTGCTCTCCGTCTCACTTTACTCATTTAAAAGTCAGCTCCAAGTCTTTATGGAAACATAGCAACATCAGGGTACAAAAGAATTAAATAAAGTTATAACTTGTCTGTCTTTAATCCCACTGAAACTCTGCAACATCTGAATGGATTAATGATATCCTGAGATAACTGATCTTGCCCTTTACGTGGCAGCTGTCATCATGCTGACCTTAAAGTCTGTAGTTGTCGTACCGCAGCTTGCAGCCTGACAAGCAGCTCTGAATGTCGTCATACCCTTAACTCTGACCAGCAGACCCAATTCAGGTCTGAAGTGAGCAACAGATTACCTCTGCTCTGCACAACAAGAGTTATCCTTCACACATTCTAGTTTATTCTGTCTCTGGGTGTGCAGAGGCAGAATAAGCATGGAGGGATTATGCTTCATATCTGAAGAAGCTTCAGACTGAGCTTGCAAGGCTTTTGATCCTGTATTATGGAATGTCTTTGCTTTTCTTGCAGGTTCATGTTTTCCAGAAATCCAGTCGTTGTTGTTTTCTGTGTGAGAAACATTAGACATGTTGCTGCGAAACAAGAACCATACGATATTTGGGAAGTTCACATATTTTAAACGGGCAGCCTTATGTATTTTCCTGGCATGATCACGTAAATGTTACATTCAGTTTTTTTTTTTTAATAAAAATGTTGAATATATTAAATGTTCACAGAAAAGAGAATGTGAAATGTGCAATGATTCGACAGGTGATCCGGTTCAAGATCAAGAAGACGTTCTGGAAAACAGGTGAGTTCAGGGAACAGACTGAAGATGGAGTTAGCAGATGAAGCTTACTTGTGCAGGAGATAATTGCTAATTGCTGCTGTCTAGTTTGAAGGAGCAGAGAGGTGGAGTCGCAAAAAAAATTTCAGACATTTCCAGGTTTATCCCTCAAATTTTAAACTTTTCAAGTTTTTTCTAGAAAATAGTTTTTTTTTTTTTTTTTGCAGAAATCTCTCTTTTTTTCAATAACCTTTTAAAGGAACAGCCTCAGCCCTGCGACAGACTGGCGACCTGTCCAGGGTGAACCCCGCCTCTCGCCCGGAACGCAGCTGGAGATAGGCACCAGCAACTCCCGACCCCGTTAGGGAGAAGGGTGATGGAAAATGGATGGATGGATGGAGGAACAGCCTCATTGAATTTCATATTATAGTTTAATTGCAATGGGAAGAAAATACTTGCAATAATATTTTATTTAGTTATGGCAGACAAAACTGAGTGATTAGTTCCTTGATTGATCCACTTAAAAAAAGTAAAATCTAAATCACAAACTAAGTTTGCAGTAATTGTTGGGACGACCACTGTTTTATTTTGAAAATTATTTCCACAACATGTCTGCTCAGTGTGTACAATCAAATGAGAGGTTGAAATCTTAAATGTTTTTCCAAATAAATTTGTGCAACTGCAATGCAAAGCCCTACTTTTTTTTTTTTTTTTTTAAAAATGCTTTCTACTCTTTTTAACAGGGACATACGTAATTCTCCAACAGAGGATTTCTGGAAAACATTTCACATGTTGCATTTGTTCATATCAAAACAAAAGCAGAGGAAACAAACGTGATGTAGAATAGAAACAAGTAAACACTCTGACTTGCTTCTGTCTGCTGCTGATTTTCCTTCATTGTTCACAACTGCAGCAGCCGCTCAGTTGCTGTCTGTCTCTGCAAATTATCTACACTCAAGTTCATTTTTCTTTCGCTGCAAACAACAGTTCAATCACTTCAACTTGCGCATTAACTTCTCCCTCTCCTGCCGCTCCTGCCCTGCTCTGCTCTGCTCTTGCAGTGAGGACTGGACCCTCATTCCACATGGTGATGGAGGAAAACGTAAGGCAAACATTCAAAAGGAAATAGCAAAACGTGGAAGTGGATCTATTGTTTTTTCAGTTTCACCGGTCAGCCTTTTCTTTTCCAAACTGATCATTTATTTCAGCTTAATTTTTTTTAAAAAGTGAGCAATGAAAGAGAAAAAAAAGTTTTCAAAGTATTCAGATGTTAAAGCTGACAAATACAGATGTCCTATGGTTAGTAAGAGGGGTTAGATCTGGTTAATCCTTGTTAAATATAAAAGTCTTGCAGCAGAGCGTCGGGGCTGAATTGAGAATTATTTCCATTTCTATCCATTTTTGTCGAACTCAGTATACAGTAATGGGAGTATTTCCTGGTTTATTAACTCAGTCTAAATGGTCTCATAAATGAGGACATTCTGGTATTATTGTTTGCCCTTGTGCCATTTAAAACTAAAATAATCTACTGCTAATATTGAAAAAACAACTTAGATTAGGACAACTATAATGATGAAGCTTCTATTCATCCTGAAACAATGAAATGTCTTTATCTTTAATGTGATCCTAAGTGAAGAAACTCATTTTACAGACTGATAATACTCAGCTGCGTCTGTTATTAGCACTACTACTGCTTTTAGCATCATTAATTACAATTAAAATGGATGTTTATTAAAATCTCATTGAGTCATTATTCCACGAACTAACAGAAATGTCCAACTACCTTCAACTTCACTTCTAGGCCAGGGATCTGCAACCAAGCAGGCAACTGAGCATTTTTAAACCTGTTTTTGGATTTCTTTTTGTGTGATCAGGTTGGAAACCGTAGTTTTTAAAACTGTTTTCCACAAACACTAGCATTTCACCAAAGAAACCTGATCCATCTTCTTTTTTTGGAAATGTTTAAAGTTTTTCTGTCTTTCTGGACTTAAAAATAGAAATAAAATGCTGGTTGTTGGAAGAATTGCAACTTGCTTGGTACATAAATTGTGTTTTTTCTCCACAGGTCAGATCAATATTAGCGGCTCTCAACCAGTTTTACTTTAATCAGAGGCCAAAAATGTTTTGTTTTTCTTAGATGGTAAAGTTTGCAGATCCCTTCTATAAATCAGTTAATATATCGATATATGTGCTCGCCTCTCTGCAGATATTAATTATTATAATTTAAGAATATTTTCAGCCTCACAAACTAGCCCTTTTCTCAGATCCTATATTTCACAACATATACAAAATCATAAAGGCTCATTTGGACACATCACTGCCATGATATTGATGGACGGTTCCTGCAGCAGGTAACACAAGCTGCTTCTCAGCTTCATTTGGCTCCGGCGTGTTGATGAGGCAGGCCACGTCTGAGAAGCAACACCACTGTCCTTCTGAGAATCAGAACAAACCCAAACTGAAGCCTGCAGGCTCAGATGACGGATTTAATTACAGGCGTCTGGTAAAAACTCAAAGTACTCTTCCACAGCTGATGTAGCTTCAGTAAGACAATGGACTTCTGTGTATATTATGCGTGGTATTTCTTTTTCCAAGTATACAGCGATTAAAGGCAATGACTGTGCTTCAGAAAAGGTCAAACACTTCTCTGCTAAGTGGTGTGTTTGGACAAACGAGCAGTCTGTGTGGAGGTGAAACCTTCCCGATATAATATATTGCACAGCAGGAGAGAACGCCAGCGAAACATGCTGGCGGTTATATTTTTGTTGTGTTTTTATTATGTGCATTGAAAGAAAGTTGATATTCGGAAGGTTTTTTGAGTCATGGCAGAAACAAGTAACCCAACAGAGTTTCTACAAGAGTAGAACAAAGTCCTCCTCTTAATAAAAGAGCAGCTTTGATTAATCTAAAGTAAATGTTTTGGACTTAGTCAATGGCTAAATCCTTACTGAGGAATTTAAAATAGTGACAGCCTGAGTGTTTTAACTCTGAATCACTTGTTGCCTAGTAAACTTGATATGAAAGTCTGTATTTATTTATGTAGTTAGGGTTTTTTTTTTAAAGAAAAAATCTTTACCACAATCTAAGGTTGCATTCAAACTAGCCCTGTTTTGTTTATTTTCCTAGAAAGACCAGTTTGTTTGGGGAGGTGTGAAGGCGCTGTCCAATGTGACTCTGGTCAGGGATTTCAGGGAAGAGGATTTGCTTCTTCTCTGTGTGCCCACAGGGGTTAGCAGGAACTCGTCAACACAACAACACAACCTGCTTAAGTCCATAATGTTGCTGCAGATGTGAATGCTCTGCATTACGTAACCGCTTCCTGCTATGCATGGTCCCGGGGTTGGAGTTCCAAACTGAAAACTTAGAAAGTACAGGCTCTATGAGGCAACCACACTTAAAAAAACAAACAAACAAAAAAAAAACTCTTTGTTGCTGTAAACAGTTAAGTAATGTTATTTGTAGATGAATAACATAACAAGATCAGACTAAATCATAGGGGAAATTGGAGAAACCAAGCTAACGTCAAACATTTGCTAGGCATGGACTAATTTTGTCACATAAAGATGGATTGAAATTTGACATACTTTCTGTCCTGAATAATTGATGAAACTTTACTTAATTATATTTACTTGTGTAAAATTCTCACATCAATTTTATTTAATGATTTTTTTTAGCAGTTTAGTAGCCAGTTAGGATCTGGGTTATTATTACTATTGTGACATAACTGGATTAACAAGTTTTACACTCAATGACAATATCTTGCCCTGTTATTTGTTAAAGTGCTCGGTTGTTGGTTGTTGCATTAGAACCTAAACAATTGAATATACCAGGTAATTTACAAAGGTTTTCTTTATTTCTATTTTATGCTTTCTACATTAACACTCTTGTTATGTTTTTTTTTTTTTTTCAAAACTTTGTATGTTAATTTTTGTACTTTGGTATTTTTTTCTATTTGAAAAGAAAAAAAAATCCACCTGATAATGTGCTTAGAAACTGTTTCCCTCTGTTAAAACCCATCTTGCGGTTGCTTAATCTAAAGCCTGAACGTAAAACGTCTAAGCTAATGCTAACCATTGGACCGTATCCACCCACAACTGATTAACTCACACACATTCCTACTGCCAGGAACTTGGTAGCGTGGAAAAAGCAAAACATGCAGTATGTGACACTGGTCGGGGGTTTCAGGGAAGAGGATTTGCTTCTTCTATGTGTGCATCCAGGGATTAGCAGGAACTTGTCCACACACCAACACAACCTGCTTAAGTCCATAATGTTGCTGCAGACATTCTGTAAATGCACAACGGTGTATGACCATTTTCTGCTATGCATAGTGCTGAGGTTAGATTACCAAACTTACAACTTGTAAGGCAAAAGTTCAGCAAGAAATAAACAAGAAACAACATTTTCCATGTTTGCTGTAGATTAATGGCTAATCCAACCTGGCGACATAAAGAATTATAACAGTGGTGTAGCCAAGAAGAATTTGGAATTAAGAGAATGAAGCGTCTTCACTTTGCAAAGTCATTGATAAATTTCAAAACTACAAAAAATAACACATTGTATGCTTATTAGTGTTATGTATAACTGGTAGTCCTAATCGTAAGCATCCCTTGACTGTCGTAACGGGATATTCTGTCACCAGAATATTTATGACATAAGGGGAATGATTGAGTGAATTGCAAAACTCAATGTTTGGTTTCACCTTGCAAGATCACCCGCAATTAATCGCTTCAGTTATTATTAGTCCACATTTCAAAACTTTGTGAAAACCTTTCACTTACTTGTACTTGTTCACTAAGCAAGTACAAGCCATTTAACATTTACTTCCTCATTGACAAATAATGACTCTGTCAATAGTATTATATTTTCTTAGTTATTATTTATAAAGTTACAGTCCAACTAATTAAAGTATTAAATGTTAATGAATCCCTGAAAATGCTCTTCTTCTAAAATGTTACAGAATGTTTGTGTGACCTGAAGCCAAACTGGAATTTTTGCCACTTTTCACATAAGCAAATCTCTCTCCTCTGATTGTTTTGTCATAAACAAGCTGCTGATTTGCTTGGAAAATAAATGTAAAAAAATAAAAAATAAAATAAAATCACACTAGTCTGAAAACTCTGTGGGTCTCTCATCACTCGCTCTTCCTTTATTCTCTGTTCAAGTTATTTTGTGCGTTAGCTGCAAAGTTGCCCAGATTGTTTTCAGTCCTTGCTTCGCTCAAGAAGAAGAATCCAGAGATCTCTGGACATCTCTCCAGCAGCTGGCTGGAGTACTCGGCAAGAAGTCCTTCACTTGATTTATCATTTCTTTCAACAGATGCGGACACTTGAGTTTAGGAACGACTTTATTCCCAGAGTGTATAATTTCTGACATAGTTATGCACAAGTACAACAATCAGTCACAGCCTCTTTTGTTCTGGCTATGCTTTCACAGGTTCTTGCTATGACTACTGAAAAATGTCAGAAATGAACATTCTCCCTATGAGGGTATTTACAAAACCCCGCTGGAAATCAGAGGGTGAGCTGTACAATAAGGACCTCCTGCAGCCTAAGAGCAAGGCAACAGAGTTTTGCTTGACCAAAACCAAGACATGCAGGATGGGTAAAGAGCCCATGATGAAAGGGGTTTTCCTCCACAGACTTTATGTCCTTTACCCTCCTTTTCTTCATCTAACATCAAAGTCAGGTTTATCCACAGATGCTCACAGATGTTGGTTACACCACGTGCTGCCGTGGCACTGACAGTATTGCCGAAGGCCATGTGTATAGAGTCTGTGAAGTTTATACATCATAACATCATAAGAAACAAAATGTTCACCAATGACTGAACCAGTTAGTATCTCTCGTTCCTTCTTCAAGTTTTATGCTATCATGTTTTTTGGCACAACTTCATGCAATGCTGGATGAAGTCACGAGACATTGTGCAGTTGCAGTCAAATGACAGTGGTCTCTGGGTGGGCACTTGGTTTACCAGGACAAATGATGATCACCACAGTTCCACGAAGAGCACCGCGACCCAACGTCTAAAGGAGGTTTCCTTCTGGAGCTGCAACATGGCAGCGAACAGTTCCATGTTGTCAGTACGTTGTTTCTTTGATCATGTTGGTGGAGAAGGTGTGGTTGCTGGAAATGCTGATGGAGTGGCGGGTCAGGGGGTGCGGCTGCTTCCTGGGTGTGTGGCGGCAGGGCACGAAGAAGTAGCGCAGCGTGGTGAAGAAGATCTGGCGGTAGGTGGCGGACACCAGGTTGTAGAGGATGGGGTTGATGGCCGAGCTGATGTAGAACAGCACGTTGGTCACCATGTAGAAGTAGTGGTAGAAGTCGTACATGTTGCTGCAAGAATAAAGAGAAGAGAGAAGAAAGGAAAGTGAAAACGTGAAATGTTTGGTTTTGACGCACCAGTTGTCCCCCCTCTCACCCTCTGGTGAATGACATTTGACCCCATGTGCACTTTTAGAAGTTTTTTGGGTTCTAATGGTCTGACTGAGCAGTCGCTCACTTCCCCGCCGTCCAACAATGATGTCACTGACCATTGTGCTAAGAGGATTAACATGCTAAATATTTAGCTTAACACTGAATATTTTGTTTGAAGTCAAATATTCATCAAATATAGATGTCAGCTACTATTTAGCTCAGCGCAAACTTTGCATGTTAGCTATTCACTTAGCTTAGAGCTAAACATTTAGCTAACGTGCAAATTCACTTGCTGATGACTGGAAGTGGACTACCAAAATAAAAGCTGAGTCTTGTGAACCAGGGGGAGGCCCAGCCATCCTATGCCAAGTGATTGCTTACTCCAATAAGGAGGTAACTTACCAGTGGAGCACACCTATGGAACAGGCAATTTCTGTCTTTAGTGGAATAATTTAAATGCTCTGATGAAGTGGCTCTGGCGCCAATCAGTTGGCCCTGCCTAAGTGAGCAGCGGTCCCAGTCTGACCACAACGGTCCCAGTCTGACCACACAGTCCCAGCTGACCACAACGGTCCCAGTCTGACCACTCCTATGAACATTATCTGGCTCCACCGCTGGCTGGTGAAGAGTTGTTTGTGTCACGTCTTCATGATTGTTCCATTTCCTCTCAATATTTACAACATTTTAACTTAAAACATAGGATGAACCGTCTTAATGGCGGTACAGATTTGTATCAGTGGATCTCTACAGCAAGCGTAACTACACCAGCCTGCCAGCAGGAGTTTATATGAAGGTTTGTAAGACCCAGATTTTATTTAGCAAATTTGCAAATTAGCTAAATATTTAGTTTAAATTGTTTGAAACTGTGACATTTATAAATGAATGAAAGACCTGGTAAAAATATGACTTCGACAAGAGAACTCCCATTACTGGCTAAATAATCCAAATTGTTGGTAATATTTGACTGTAACTTTTGTGACACCGTACATGACCCCCTGGCTGAAATATGTTTGCCATTAACAGACTTCTGTACAACCTAATGACAAACTGATGACATGATCAAACTCATGAGAGTACATCTGATGCGCACGGAGAATCATTAAAGGCTCGCCCTCGGAAGTTTAGTCTTTTTGACAAAATAGCTGAGAGACCTAAAACACAAATACATTAATATAATTACCAAAACTAATTATCTTTCAAGTGATCTTTTCGCTCTGATTACCAAAGTGATGGAGCCGTGTAAACTAATAATGCACATTTCTAAGCCTGTGGTCCACTTCCAAAAACACAAGCCATTATAGAAAGGTTTTCAAGATCTGGCCTCGGGATTCCTGCCAGCCACTAACTTTCTTAATGCTGTGAAAGCAGGAAACGAATGGCAAGAAGATTCAGCGCGCCCCTCTCCGCTGGAAGACATGCTCACACATACACAGTCACGTACGTCAGCTTTCCAAATCCATGTGGTACAAATCTAATCTCCAGAGGGATGAAAATAGCAGACACATCATCTCTGCCAGGATCACCGTGAAAGTGTTGTAGAAGAAGTAAATTCATTTGATGCGATCTATTTATGCTGTACCTTCTAAATGCTACAAAAAGGTTTAAAAGGAGCGGAAAACCTTAAAGTGAGTGAATCTATCTCTGGGAGAGACTGGCGATAAGGAAGCAGGAGATTAAGCTGCAGAGCTCGAGAAGGGGAGGACGTTAATGGAGGAAAAGTTACATAAGCCCACACAAATGCTGAGAGATATCAGTGAAGAGAAGAAAATATCATGAGGGCGTAAAATATGGTCACAGCGTACACCGTTCACATTTCTTTTATTTTTGTTCCATTTCAGATCATCAAACAAATTTGAACATTTGATAAAGATAAATTGAGAACATAAAAAAAAACGAGGATTTAGTTAACTGAAGGGAGAAAAGCTTTCCAAAAAAGTAAATGATGTATTTGTTAAATCATGAATTAACTCAAAAGCCGAGGCCACTAGGAACGCCCACCTGAGCAGACCCAAAGAATCAAGTAATAACTTTAATACAAGGAATCTAACGCCATGAACTAGGCAAAAAAAAAAAAAAAAAAAATCAAGAAATCATGCAGAACTTAAAGAAGAGATGAGAAGCAGTCACTTGCTCATGTGAAAATGTTACCAAACAGAAAAAATAGCAAATTTGGCGTGTTTCCATCTGCTGGTTTGGAGCGAATCAACCAGGCGACACAAATCAGAATTTCATGGGATTTTGATTCTACACATAGCTTTAATGAACAGGAAGTAGAAGATAGAATCTAGTACAGATCATTCATCTCAGAATAACGGAGAGAAGTTTTCTGATTTGATTGTATTGCTGTCTGGCTATTTGTAACTGTTCTGTCATGTCAGCTTGTACTGGCTATGTGAAATGCTGTATGGAGACGTAGAAATAGAAAGTTTTAATTAAGCTGATCAGTGACGTATGGTAACTGTCAGAATTTATTTTGCAAATGTGTTTTTAGAATATTAACTGTTTTCAAAAATCCAAAAAACACCTCAAGCTAGCATAAAAACTTTTTGCAAAATTGAAGAAGTTATTTTGAATTTTAGCATTTCCCTCAACCCTTCCGAGTTCGATAAGTCACAAAAACAAGGAAAAACATCTTGTTTAAATTCAGAAATATATATTTAATCCAAACAGTCAGGTTCAAAGTCAAATAAAGACATTCAAACCTCATTTCTGTTTTGAATAAATGCAATCATTTTATCATTTCAACTGGTAGTGAAAGTTTTGCATAAAGAGCTAGCAGATGGCATTGAGACTTGCGGCAGACATCCCTTCTGTTTGAGCATGTGGCTGCAGTGGACAATTGATTGCGTCAAGACATTAACTGTGTAGCAATCAATCACACTGAGCGTGGAAGACACGATGATGGAGAGAACTCCCCTCTAACAGGAAGGGACCTCCAGAGGAATCATGCTCAGTGTGAGTGTTCGTCTGCCACCAATGACTGGGGTTTGAGAAAACAGAGCATACACACAAAAAACACAAGCACTCAACCAGGAGAACCTCCAATGCTAATGAAAATATAGAGAGGTAGTGGCAGCAGTAGCAGAGAAACACAGACCACCAGAAAACTCAGAGTCAGTTTCTAAGTCTGTGGCAGAAAAAAGTCGCCACAAGAAAATTGCTTTGTCCAGTAATGAGACGAGGTTTAACACTGAAAGGCAGGGCCAAGTGCATCACAAGCCATGGATGCATGAATCATGTAAATAAATAATTACTGTCTCAGCCATGGTAAATGCCCTCTACCAGCCAGTGAGAAAAACACAGTTTTGTCAGGGCTTTCCCAGTAATCCGGTTTGGCAGAGCGCAGACACAGTTGGTCTGTCTGGCACAGGTCTGGTGTTGGGTCAGTCTACATGCATACGGGCTGCCATGTGCAGAGGCAGTTTAGCCGCTTCTGCCCAACAGTGGTTAGAGGAAATGGTGAGAATGAAAGATGGCACTAATGAAAGGTAAGAACGTAAGGTTAGTTACACTTTACCTGTACCTGCCCAGTTTGCACATGCCTGCTACAACAGTAGAGCATTTATTCTAGTGGTGCCCAGGCCCAGAAATATGGAACCTATTGTCCTGGTGAAGCTGTAGACTGATAATCTTAATGACATAATTCAGAGCACCAGGACGTCTTTCTCACAAAGCTTACATGCACTCCTGAGCAAGAGCAATTGGCATGTAAGGCAGGTCTCCTCTTGACTTTTTGTTGGTCTAACCTTGTTTTAGAAATCCTCTAATCTCTGGCAAACATTCAGCTGTGCAAAACACCTGGATGGACCTGACTCCACCTTTGAGACGCAGCTCCTCATCTGGCCTGCAGCTCCAAAGTCTCCAGGCTTCCCCAAAAGCAGCCCACTCCCGCCCCTCCCCACTCAGCTCCTTCAGACTAGCCCACAGCAGTTAGCAAACACCTAGTGAAACTGCTAATCTGCTGCGCTCATATGAGCTACTTCTAGGTGAAACGCTGGTAAAAATGTTGTTAAAGGGTTAACAAAGGATCAATGTTATGCTGACTTCCTGAAGGCGGAGTTTCAGAAAAAGCAGGAGTATTTAAAGAAACAGAGATCAATTTTCAAGGCATTAAATTAAGAAGTCAAATTTATTTTAAATCATTTTTGATAAATGTAGCATTTTATGACAACTGAAGCTACAACAGTTAATTGACTGTGCTATAAAATGTCACTATGTTCCTGGAAAACACATAATACTGCCCCTTTAAATTTACACTTGGTGAAAACATACCAGGCCAGAACCATCAGCAGCAAAAGAATTAGCTTAGAAATTTGGACAAAATAGGAATGATAAATTTACACCTTGAGAATTTTTAGCATGATGTGCCAGAGCGTCTTGTGTATTTTACTGTTTCATGGTCATTTATGCTTTACGTCTATTGCTTTTCACTGTGTACGTAAGAGCAGATGCGAGTGACTAATATTAATATTCTCAAATGCGCTCTGTTTGATTAAATCAGACAAATTATATTTTGATGGACTAAAAATAGAAAGAAAGAGATGGAAAAGGCAAGTGAGCAAGTGAGAGAACAAGAGTTGAAACTAATCAGCAAGATGTAGTTCTTCCACTTTTCAGCCGCTTTTAACCAATGACTCTAAATGACGTCTTTTGTCAATACTTAAGTTCATTTGTGCGTTTGTTCTGTTGAAAGTATGGATATAAGCAAACATACATGGGTCTCCAAACACTGGTGCCCTGTTGGCGAATAAGCTATGGAACGCAAAAGAGACTAAGGAGAAAGAAAACAAAAACAGCTACTTACTCTGACCAGTCGGAGATGTAGCAAAACATCAGGCGACGAGCGTGATAGGGCAGCCAGCAGACCACAAAGGCAATGACCACGGCACCTGGACACAGGACAGAGTGGGGGAGAATCAGATGCAAATAAACAGAACTCATACATAAAGCTCAAACGACAAAGTGAAAAGTCTCCCTTTTAAAATATGAACAATGTTTGGATGATTGGCGTAACAATGTTTAAGAATCAGCAATGAGCAAAGCTGCGATTGAGGCAGTAATAATAGACTTAATTATGACCTTGAAGTATTTGATTAAAAAGACAAACAGGTCACACCCCCATGTCCAGATGCACTGAAAACCCCTGAGCCTCCCCTTCCAGAAAGAAAATTACTTGTAATTTGTATTTGATTGTAGATGAGATCAAAAGGCTCAAACAAAGTAATTAGCAGCCAGCAGCTATTTTTGAAGTTTGAATGCTATCCAGAAGCACAGTGCTGTGATGTGGACTTGAACCCCTCGAGCAAAAATAGATTCAAGTCATAATAAAGTTTAACATTATGATGGCACGATGAATTGTGCACTGGAAAGAATTGCTGTCAAATTTATTTGATGAAGCGCAAAGAGCATTGCCGTCATTTTCTCTTGTTCTTCTCTTTATTATTTAACACTACAATGTTCTGCCAGTGTCAACCTCCTGCACCAATGACAAAAACCTTTTTACATCAGCATTCATTAGGAACAGGGAACACAAATATAACTACCGTAATTTTAACAAATATATTTTGTTCAAGACTCTTTTTATGTTTCTTCTTTTAAACATAAAAAGAAGAAATATATAAAATGTACTTAAATTACCTAACAAATCATCCACTAATCCAGTGGTACCCAAAGATTTTCATCAGGGCCCCCCTATGGATTACAACAAAATCCCCCCCAAATAAGAAGAAAATAAATCTATTGGGCACACACATCATTCAAGCAGGCATATTTTGTTTTCAAACTTCACTGAAGTTTATTTCACGCTGCAGGTTGCAACAAAACAAACTAGAACATTTCTAAAGAAATTTAACCGGGGCCTGCCAAAGTGTGCCCGATGGTTTGAACACAGCGTTTTGATGTTGAAAATGAGCATTTATGCTAAGTTTAGAAAACGTTTAATAAATAATGTGGAGAATCACAAGTATGTTGACTAACTTACTCCAATCCGCTTCGGAAGCGGCAGTTATTTTGCCATACATTTCTATGAAAGGGTCCAATTAAAAACCATACAGGATACAGTGAAACACTTTAGCGAACTGTTTTTTGTTTTTTTTTGTTTGTTTCTTTTTCATTCATTTATACTCCATGCTCCCTGTGACATCATCACATCCTCAGGTTTTATAAAGATTTATAAAACCCATCAGAGACGTAGCAATACAAGGGGTTTGCTCCACAAACACTTTAGCTTCCCCACCTTTAGACTCCACCTAATACCTGTTGGTTAAAATTCCCTGGACATGCAGCCAGCAGTCTCTGTGTGTTCTTAAATGTCAAAATAACAAAAAAGATGCACTGCGTTCAGAACACGAGTAAAGCAAAGAAAACAAGTTTATATTCATTTAAAAACAAAAATACTAATGTTTTAACTCAGGAAGAGTTCAGAAATCTATATTTGGTGGAATAACCATGATGTTTTAAAAAGGCTTCAGTGCAGATCTTTGTCTGGATCTGAACTAACGAAATAAAACGGCACAAGTCTTGCTGGCTGTCTCTGCATCCTATCTGATTTATTATAGCTGTTTCTCTGAGTAGCTTGTCCTTCCAAAGCAAAAATCCTGGGACTATTTAGGATTTGAGAGCCAGTAATCACTTAAACATTAAGCACTCCATCTCCAGTGGCTAAAACTTAATAAAGACACAGTCTATAAGAAATCAACTTCTTCCCTGCCTCAGCTTTGAAAGCAGCTATGCAGGAGGCAAACGCTCTAAAAAGTGTTTTTGATTCTAGCTCATTTTATGGACTTATTTACATTAATCTGACTTAATTCTTTTCGTTTGGTGATGACAACTTACTTTTTTTATGTGTTCAGTTGTCTAAAAAGTTACAAATCTTTAACTTAAAGGAACTTTTTACTTTGGATTTACTTAAAACAACTGAGTTCAATGCCGAATTTGTACCCTACGTCCGACCAACTCAATATATTATGATCATCCAACTCATTCAGAAGTTTTGTGAACTTAATTCGTTAAGTGTGTTTAACATGAGAAATTGAATCACTCTTATACATCACAAATCTCTCACAAATAACACAGAACATCATTCTGTGTTATCATTCTGTAGCAGTGTTGCAGTGCAACCAAACAGCTTTTTCAGCAGCGTGACATTCTTCTATAGACGCATATTTTGTCTGTAATCCTTTACAAAATGTTCACTTTTGTCTCTATGTTGACGGGAGCTACTTTTGAGCCTGTGGTCGCCTTTTTTGTTTATTGTCTAATTAAAATCTTTGTGTTTGTTACTTTTACACAAGTTTTCACATTTCTTTTATTATATAAAGTGATTTGTTGGTGAAAATGCTATGAAAACGTATAAATAGTTGAATATTATTTAACGTTTCCAAAGTGTTTTGAAGTAGCTTCCCAAATGCCATCTTCAATGACAGAAGAAACTGTGATCAATAGGTACGCATGCCGTATGGTGGACCCCACCCATTGGAGGAACTTGCCATCTTTTGTTTTACTTTAAAATCACCTCTCAAATTCGGTTTTCTCCATTTTTTAGTATGACCTAAAATACCCCCTGAACAGAGCAGTGTTTCTCACTTCCAATGGACCTGCCAGCTTCCTCTGGCTGTTTTTAAAACTCCCTACAGACTGCTACAGCTCAGGTAATGTGTAGCATTTGCCAAAATCTCAAAAGGCCAGCACTTTCCAAAAGGCCAATTGCCTCTCTGCTACCTTCGAATACCAAAAAACACGAGCTGATAAACGTAGCGGAGTGCTTGAATAAATACTCCTGAGGTAAAAGAAGTGGAACCTCAGCAGCATGAATACTGAATGTGCTTCTGTGTGGAGCCCATCGAAAAAGGGCAGGAAGTGAATGTTGTTTCTCCGGATGCTCACAAAGAGATCGAGATTGGCAGGGCACACCTCAGCATTTGGTACTTTACTATCCTTCCCCACCAATTGGTCTCAACTGGGTATTCAGTCAACACATACAGAGTAAACGATGTTGAAACCATGGCAACCCATGCTCCAGGGACACAGCTATGTCAAAATTACGAACCTCTTACGATGCACCAGAACAGTTTGTCCACCCCTGCTGCTGCTGTTATTCATTGTGGGGTTTTTGTACCATATTGAAAAGGCTCCAACTTGTGTTCAGTCAGTGCTGAGTCAAGAGGTTTGATGGCTCCATTTTTGTAACTGGCACTTTAAAGCAATTTTATGCTCCAGAGCTTAACAGCAGTCCCTTGAAGAAATGTGAAATGGGACAGCCTGTTGATAGATGAACCTGAGACAATCACTATTACCTTATATCTCTCTCCGTCTGCTGAACGTGCTGAATGTGTGTGGTGCAGAGTTGCACCACACACTATGACAACTTGTTGGTCTGCTAAATTCCAGGCATTTCAGGGTTTCCCTCGGTATATTAAAAGCCCAGTGGGCTTTACTTAACCCCCACCAGGCTAAGAATTTTTTATTCATTTTAAATAGATTTTTTTACACACCAGTAGCAGTGAAAGCAAAAACAGGTGCTTTAGATAGTGTAGATGCTAGAACGTTAAAGGAGTAACCTCCTATATATGGTGTCACATTTGTCCCGCCAAATAACTGATGCTAGGTAAATGTGGAAATTGGACCAAAAAGTGAATAAGATGAAGTATTTGCAAAAACACTTCCTTAACTGGGATATCACAGCATTGTTTTCATTTTTACACCTCCACCCACAACAAAACAAAAATATTTATTTGAATTGTAGATTATATATGTCACACTGATGGGGACGAATGCTTAAAATATTTTTTTTCTAATGGTCTCATTTTGTTGTATCACAAAAACCTGATGTTTTAATGTCTTCTTAATATCTGTAGTACAGTAAGAGGGTGACTGGTGTTGGGACAGAAAGCAACATTCATCCTCAAGAGGTCATGAAAGAATTTCCTCCACAAATGAGCATGTGTTTGGATTTGAGGACACAGGAAGAGGCAACTTCCCTGCAAACTACTGAACAAACACACAGAAAGTGCAGCTGAGATTGCCTTTCTAAAGCTTACGGGCATTTATTCCTCATATCACTTTTTTGAACATGCTTATTATTGTCTCCGATAATGACGTAAATGGGGACTGTTGCACCACCAAAAACATGTTTCTCTAACTTTACCCTGGATATTGGAGAAACTGAGAGGAAGTGAGGCCTGACCTGCTCTGAGGACAGAACAACACACTCGTTTTCCAACACAATTAGCTCTTTATTTGTAGTAAGACAATTAAAATCCATCTTGGTTTGACAGTGAGTCCATCAATACTTTACTGACTGGCGAATATACTTATGTAGTCATATTCTGAATTGAAAATTAAAAATGTTAAAGTAAGGAAACACTAGAGACTGGATAGCAATCTGGATTGACAACAAATGTATAATAGTAAAAAAGGCAGACTGCTAAAAGATTAGAGAATAAATAAATGATAAATAAATTAATTAATTAATTTGCATTCACATCTAATGTTACAAATAAGAGTAAACGTAGTATTTAAAAAAAAAAAAAGTGAAGTAATAAAATAAAAAATTAATGATACAAAAATATCAAAAATTGCCAGAGCCATGACCAGAATCAGAATAATAAAAGTATGCTTCACTGTCTGTTTTGTTCAGAAACCTGAAGGGTCAACAAAGTTTAAAGGATTAAAGGAAAGGAAGACCATTAACACTTTTTGAAATCCATAAAAACATCTTCAAATCAATCCTGACACAAACAGAAAGTAAGTGCAACAAATTGGTAATTGGTGCAAATATTGTTTGTTCTCTCTGTGGTGATGCTCAACATTGATTTGGCCGTGGTTTGAAGTGAGTTCAGTTTGTTTTTCTCGGAAAATGAGACAAAACATGGGCCACTCATGGTGCGAACATGTGTCTATTACCGAATGCAGCCATTTCGATGAATCATCAGGAAGCTATGAAATAGGTACACTTGTTAATAAAGCCATTTACTCATAATCTTGGCGTTGACGCTGCTGTAGTTTTAGCAACAGCACAACATAAAGTGCAAGACAATTGTTTTCATATTAAAGTTGAAATTGATCAGAAAAAGGCACCAACTCACCACCACACACTTCAATAAATGCATGTTTGCAGATCTTATTGACTGCACTTTGGTTAGTGAGAACCAAGATAAAAAAGTGCTATATAAATAATATTCCCATTCTTTAATAGTTGACATTAAAGATAGGAGACCATTTTTATTGTATTTCCGCCCTGGCCAATAGTAATAATAATACTTAGTTGAAGCTGTGAGAGTCCAGCTGAAATCACCCATCCATCTAGAAAGCAAACTGATTGCTGGAAAAGAGGGGAAAATGAAAGTGTTCTTGTGTTACCAATGGTTACCTCCAAGAAAAAGTGTTTCCTCAGATGGAGTAAACTGCTGCAGATAATACTTCAGCTGAAAGTTTTCTATCATCAGGAACTAAAAGTTAAGGTGTTTGTGTAACACAGCAGAGAAGGGTTCTATATGTTTTAGATAGATGGGCCAATATGTTCGGCTGTCGGAGCACTATGGGTGTTTAAATGACACACAAACACAGTTGAATGAATTTAAAGAACAATTAGCTTTAGTAATATAAACCTGATAAAATTATAAAAAAGAAAAAAAAAGCTACATAAATTAATGGTTTTAATATACCATTGTCAATCTAAACTTAATATTTAACTATTAAAATCTGTGTTTTAATCCCTAGCTTCCTGAAATATATACTTCAAACATCCGTCATGATTAACTGTTTGGCTTAAATGATTAAGTGATGCAGTTGCATAGGATTAATAGTTAGAGTCATGCAGAACTGATTTGACCGTTTTCATAGTAACGATCAGAAGCAGGACATTACCCCAGAACTACAGTGAGCTGCAGATCTATGTCATAGATCAAAGAACATCTGAGGTTAAAAATGCTTCCATCTCAAAACATCAGGTAGTAGACAAGCAGCCCTTTGACGATCAGCCCTGTGTTTTCAAGAGTTTTTCAAATGGAGGAGGTTTTAGTAACGATGTTTTTTCCCTTGTCGTTTGGAACTGGGTATCTGGTGACAACTGGAGTGAGAAAAATATTTAACACACTCCTTCCTGATATCCAATTTGATATTACAAGTTATAAGGACGAGTCCATGGAAGAATATGACGAAATCAACGCTTACCTTTTCAAACCTTCTTGGGCAGTGAAGCAAACTTCCCCGGCTGGGGAAGAAGACTCAACTGATTTGAAGAAAACGGAATATCAAGTTAATGCTGAGCTAGACGCTGCCCTGAGACGGTACAAACGCTTGAATCTCTCTAAATATGGGAGAATTGAGTGTGAAAACTCAACTCCTCCTCTGACAAAAGCTGACTTAGAAGATTGGACATATCCGGAGGGATATGTCCCAGACGATGAAACTTTTGAGAAGTTCTTATCATTTTTACGTAGGTAGTTTTAAAGATTAATTTATTAAAGTGTGAGACATAGTGTAGAAGCCTAAATTCAGTTTCTGGGGACATCTTGTGGATTTGCATATCCAATTGTAGTTGAAGATTTGGGGTGTGGCTAAAGACGGGGACTTGGGCAGTTGGAGTGGAGCCACACAGGTTTTTGACCTCGTTTTTTCTTTCTCTTTCTTATTTACTCTTTATTAGTGTGGAATGTAACATTTTGTACTGTTTTTATTTTTGAAGTAAACAGTTCAAAGTATCAAAAAGATTCAGTCTGTTTTTTTTTTTTGTGGTCAAGTGAGATGAAGGGGAAAGACGGAGAGCGTCAAGCTTATGGCTTCATTAATTAGGAACCTATACATAGCAAACCTTTCTTTAACCTTAAACATGTTTTAACAGATGGTCATAATTCTCTTTCGGCTGAGAGACTCTTTAGTTGTAAAACTAAAAGGTTTCGGCTAGAAATAGTCGGTCTTACCACGACGGTTCTGGAACCAGTCTCCTTGAGAGGGGCTGGACATACTTCCACTATGGAGTTGCCCACGGTGAGAGGCCCCGGGCAAGAATGGGCATACTTGTTGCCCCCCCATCTCGTTGCCTGTACGTTGGGGTTTACCCGTGAACGAGAGGGTAGCCTTCCTCCGCCTACAGGTGGGGGAACAAGTCTTGACTGTTGTTTGTGCTTATGGGCTGAACGACAGTTCAGATTACCCACCCTTCTTGGAGTCCTTAGAGGAGGTACTGGAGAGTGCCCCTCTTGGGGACTCCCTTGTTCTGCTGGGGGACGTCAACACTCACATACAGTGAGACCTGGAGGTTGGGAGCGTGGTTGGGAGGATCGGCCCCCCTTATCTGAACTCGAGTGGTGTTGTGTTTTGAACTTCTGTGCTCGTCAAGGATTGTCCAAAACAAACATCATGTTTAGGCATAAAGGGGTCCAGGACACTCGAGGCCGCAGTTTGATGATTGACTTTGTCATTGTTTCATCAGATCTGCGACTGCATGTCATGGACACTTGGGTGAAGAAAGGTGAGGAGCTGTCCACTGACCACCACTTGGCAGTGAGTTGGCTCCGGTGGTGGAGGAAGGATGCCAGTCAGACCTGGCAGGCCCAAACATGTTGTGAGGGTCTGCTGGGAAAGTCTGACAGAGTCTCCTGTGAGACGGAACTATAACTCACATCTCCGGGACAACTTTGAACATGTTTCGGGGGGAGGTAGGCTACACTGAATCTGAGTGGACCATGTTCCGTGCTTCCATTGTTGAGGCTGCTTATCGGAGCTGTGGCCGAAAAATTGTATGTGTCTGTCACAGCGGTAACCCTTGAACCCGTTGGTGGACACCTTTGGTGAGGGAGGCTGTTAGACTGAAGAAGGAGTCCTATTGGGCCTTTTTGGCCTGTGGGACTCCAGAAGCAACTGATGGGTACCGGTAGGTGAAGCGACATGCGACTCGGGTGGTTGCTGAGGCAAGAACTTAGGCATGGGAAAAGTTTGGAGAGACCTTGGAGAAATACGTCTTCTAGCAGGAAATTGGGTTTGATTCCATCCTGTTCCTCGTGAAAACAACAATCATCTCCTTTGTTCTCCGGCTTCCTGGTCACTGTCTGAATTCATGATTGTTAGGTCAACTGGTCTCTAAATTCTTCTTAAGTGTCCATAAAAAACAAATTCCATAAATAAAATAGCAAAAAAAAGATCAGGGCTGCACAGTTGGTAGCACTGTTGCCTTGGGTTTGAATCCCAGCCTGTTCTTTATGCATGTTCTCCATGTGCATGAGTGGGTTCTCTCCGGGAGCTCCGGCTTCCTCCCAAAGTACAAAAAGCATAAACCACAAAACTCACAGTTGGACAAGACACACAATTAAGAAAATAAAATTACACACAATAAAATACATAACATAAAAACAACAATACTTGGCCAAGTGCTAAATCTCAATTTTAAATCTATTGGGTGCACCCTGGTAATCTGTACTCTAATCTTTTTAGACAACAGATTAATCAAATTAAATCCCAATTCAGGTCTCACTCAACATCATTCACATGAGGAGAATTTCCTACACAGCAGTTTGTTGTAATGTAAAAAAAAAAACAAACAAAAACGGTCCGAAAGGCAGTGTCCAAAAGTTCCAGGAAACGACAACAAAAAATGTCAGTCAGTGTCTCATACATAACCGACTGTGTGCGAAGATGTGAGTGATAACTGCCTGCCACACCGCAGGGTGCAGCAGGTCTCCAAACGCAAGGGAGGAAATCCAGTTCTCTCTAAGTCCAGGTGGGAAGGCTGGCCATCAAGGTCAATGGAGGAATCCTGTAACTTCAGGAAAATTACATGGGGAATCCACCTCAGGAACAATCCAGGAGAAAAAAAAAAATCCTGATCGATCTCAGTGTGACACGTTCAGAACAACTATATAGTGACTCTCAGTCTGGATACGTAGGGCACTTCAGTTGAACGGAGAACAACTGCCAACCAACTGCCAGAAAGAGCTAACAGTTCCAACTGATCTTAACGGCTGCTGATCAGCTGTCCAATCAGCACACAATCAACGCTGCCAACCGGGAAAGAAGGCAGAACCTCTGTGGCATTCCGCTCTCTGATTGTTCTAAACAGTCATGTAAACCAAACTTCCCATTGGCCAGGCAGACCACCCCGCCTACCCAATCTCTATTCCTTAAAGGGCTATCCCCACTTTATGTGGGTTACATTTGCTTTGAGGTGAAGACGGATTCAGAATGTCCCAGAGAATCTGCAGGGAAACCTTGCTTGAAAAATCTTAAGACAATCATTTGTTTTGAGATGAATAGATGACATCGTCCTCGCAAACTGGACGATGTCATTTGGCTCAAACTGGGTTGAGCCAAATGTGAAGCTTCCAAACAGTCCCCATATATATATATATATATATATATGTATTATTAATTTGCCAGTTCATTGACTGTGATCAACTGCTGCTGATTGAAGTTTTGCAGTGCCTTTAATCAGGACACTAAAAGACTAAAAATGATAAAGCATGTGAGGAGAATGAATGAGTTTAAAAAAGAAATGTGCATTACTTTCATGAAGACAGCCTGAAAACAAAGAAAGAAATGACCTGAATAATTCAGACTGATTGGTCAAAAGGTTGAAAGGTGATTGATCGGCAAATAGATCTGCCCTTGAAAAGAATGAAAGGAAAGAGCTTCTGTAATAATTCTATTACCTTCTTTTTGTAGCAAATTAAATTTCCTCCCTTACAGATTAGAAAGAACTTGGCATGATTTTCTGGAACTCATAAGAAGGTATTTGGAGTGGTCTAAATTCAACTGAGACTCAAAGACCTACGCTGAGAAAGTCCTTGGTTATCCGCCATTTTTGTTTCTCGCAGTGATTTTTTTTCAGTCCAAGTTCAACTTGTTCTGTGTGTGCTGTTGTTAATTTTTTGTCACACTTAAATGTTTTAGATAAAAAAAGTCACTTAAACATAATTATGTACATAAAGCAAGTCTGTTCTACAGCATACAGCTAGAACTGCTATCAGGCTCTGCAGAACCAGAACCAGACATGGACAAGCAGCATTCAGCTTGTATGCTCCACAAATCCGGAACAAACTTCCGGAAAACGGGAAAACAGCCAAAAACCTGAGTCACTTAAAATCAAGATTAAAAAGTCTGACCTGTTTGGAGCTGCTGCTGAACCACAATGAATTAAATGAAACATTCTCCAACAAATATGATGCTTATTGAGGATTTTAATGATGGCAATCCTCTTAATGAAGAGTTTACAACTGGTTTGCTCAGTTGTTGACCCTTACCCAGTCATGTTGCTTTCTTCATGTAATCGAGTCATTTCTCATCTACGTCGATCGTGGGAGAAGTGGAGGTGGTGGAGGAATATAAATATCTCTGTGTTTGTATGGGCAACAGACTGGACTGGAGATCCAACCGCAAAACTGATGGGGCAGAGGAGATTGTATTTCTTAGGAACACCTAGGTCTTAAAATACAAAACAACGTGGTGACAAATACTGGTTTGAAACTACACCAGAGCACCTGGAAATTATTGAGGAAAGAAGAATTCTTTATGAAATCAAGAAAATTACGGTCAACCATGAGCATCCTCTTCATGAGACAACAAAGGGATGCACGGATCCAGTTTTTTGTTGAGTATATCTCTGTTCAGCAACAGGGGAACAGTTCATCCCTTTCCTTTTCTATCCAAACTGATTGTACACACAACATTGCAGGGACTGAATATAAGAAATAACATTGCAATACTCTGTCATTCAGTCATTCGCAGTAACAAGATTCTGTTTGGGCGCCTAAGCTTCACCGCTAATAGCATAATTCAGATATGCACAAGATGTTGTTTAACATGTGTGTGTAGGTGTGTGTGCGTGCGTGTGTGTGTGTGTGAAACGACGCAACAGCTGGGGAAAAACCAACCCAATCCATCAATATGCAGGTCAGCAGCTGCGTTTCCAACGTTGATCAACATATTATTCCCAATGTGCCAACAGATGCAGGGAAGGCTCGTATTATTTCATTTCATGCAAGTGTTACAGTTTCCGTTCACTGTGTTTACACAGCGTGTGCATGTGTGTGTGTTCATAAGCTCCACTCAAAGACTGTAAATACTCTTCGCACGTCCCGGTGGGAAGAACACACAGCAAGCAGATTTAAGCACTGACTACACACATGCATCAAAGCAGAACAGAGAGGAGACCGGTGAAGATAATTACTCGATTTGGAAACGGCGAAACACGTCATTTGGGACATTTATTAATCTGCCTGTAAATGTGCTGCTGATTCATTTCTGAATAGTCAGCATTCGTGGTGAAAACACCAAAATAACAGCAATTAAGAAACGACTGAGAGTTCAGATACCAGGAATGTACCAAGAATCTCATCTCATCCTAATTAGGTGATGACATTGGTTCAAAACAGAAAAAATGAAGAATTTGTTTTCCACTGTTCTTGTTTAGCTATTTTTCTAAGCCGAAATTGCATGATCAGGAAGATAAGAAACTGAAGTTTCGATTTGGGAAATGGCTAAAGGGCGATTCCACATAATTTTTCAGTGCCTTCAGCATCTTCAAACTACTCTACTTAAAAAAACTCCAAAAAACGACATCATTTAGACTCTTCAAACCAGTACTGGATTATTCTCAACTAACTTTTTTTATATGTTGTCATGTTGCAAACGGAAATGCTGTATTATATAGAGATTTCTTGCCAAAAACCAACTTAAAGCAGTATGTAGTGGTAGCCTGGTAAAAAAACAAACTGCCCCTTGTCTTAAACGTCGCTTCATCCACAAGGTCTGGTCTCTCAGCTATTGAGAAACGATTGCGTCCTGGAAGCGTCGATTCTGTTGGAGTTTGAAATTTTGCCTAATTGATAATGTGACGAATGTGATACACCAGTTCGACGTGAAGAAGATTACCTGAAATTGCCTGCTCTGTACACAACCCCCCTCCACAGTGAAGAGAAAAATATCAATCTCAACGAGGCGGCTGTTGATGCTGATTCAGTATTTGGAACTGTGGCCAACATGGACTGAATGGCTTTGTTCACTTCCTCCGCTGCCATTGTTAGAGCTACAGGCAGGCTTCAATTCTAAAACAGTGCAGAAAATTGATGTCATCGTTCATGACTTGTCTTTCTGTTTGCTGATTGGCTCGGTCAAAAATCGACTGAAGACGGCCAAGTCAAGGGGAGAAAGCCAAGACTGGGCTGGAAACCAGAACTTTTTTCAAAGCTTTTTTTAATTGCACAGTACGGCAACGGTCATGCTAACATAAAGGTGAAGTGGATAAAAAATATTACATGGTCTCTGAAAAGGGTACCTCCTGCTGAATTCAGCCTCCTTGGGGAAATTCATTATTGAGCCACATCTAGTTGCAGCTACAGCTGCAGGTCTTGAGGCATGTGTCACATTCAGAGAGATCATTTTTGCCCACATTTCTGTGGAAAATGGCTCACATTTTCAGCTGGTCATTTAATCATTAGAATACATTATAAAATACAAATTGTGCAGTCACCAAAAGGCTCATAAAAGTCTTATGTTTCCGAACAAACACATTACCTCTAACAAGCTCCCAACAGGTAACCAACTGGCTGGTTGGCTAATGTGTTGGTATAAAAAAAAAAAAAAAAAAAAAAAAAAAAAAAAAAGTCTTCCTCTGAATAAAGTCAAAAATAGACCCTTTCAGCCTGTTCTATTTCAAACTCCACCTCACGTCTCCTTGAGGTAAATCCTTTTAATATGGACCTTAATTTTGTGCCCACTTCTTACGCAAAATGTGTTTCAATTTGGCTTAATTAAATCACAAGAACAGCATAAATCTGAGGTATTCAAATGCCGTTTCCATCTCAGTTTGGTGTCGGTGCTGATGTGAGTCCACAGCTGCTCTGTGAGGTCAAACAAACTGAAGTAAATTATTCTAAGTCTGTTTGCGATAATTGATTAAAAGGAAATTTTAGAGTCGTCTGTGATTGCTGGGATTTTGCAGAAGATAAGTGTATTGCTGCCAAGGTGAGATTTGAACATCAACATATTTAACCAAAGATAAATTGGACCCTTACATTACAATCTCAATCTTAATACAATGAATGTCAAAGGGCTCTTTATGAGCCTTTCATAGCCTTTGCCTTTCGTCCTGTATATGTCGCTTATTCTTTGATGACTGATAATGAAAACTGAGAAGCAGATGGTGCGCTTGGCCTTGCACATATTCTCCCTACAGCAGGAAATCAATTTCTCATTTCACTCTGTAATTTTACAATCTTTTTTTTTTTTTTTTTTTTTTTTTTTGTTGGCTGTCTTTGTTGCCAGACACTCAGCAGTTACATGTTAAAGTATTCTCACTCGGACGAAAAGAACACTTTTGAAGAGCAGATTTAATGATTTAATTTCAATAATACTACAAAACTTAAAAAAAAAAAAAAAAAATAGAGTTTGTTTTTCATTGACAAAGATGGTCAAAATCCAGAATTTCACACAAATGTATGCAAACCAATTTCTGGGTGCTTTTTTTGTTTTTTTAAATCAACACATATCATACAATCAAAGTCTTTAGAAATAAAGATTTGTCCCTCAAGCAAACGTAACGTCTTTGTGCTGTTTAGCTACATTTGAACGAAGCATCTTGATTGTGTTTTGTGGGGAAACAATTTTTATGTCTTGGTTTTAAAGACACTCAAATGTGCTATAGTAGAGTTATAAAGATTAAAAACAATAGTTGGGTCTTGAGTAGAAATTTAAAAGTGAGTTTATAAAAACCCCTTTGTTCCTTTGCCAGAAGACAAACATTTTTGGTGCTTTCTCTATGAGATTTGTATGTTAGTTTGCATGGCAGACCGTGTTTAGGTTGTAGATTTAGATTTGGATTGTAAGAGAGAAAACTACAACCAGAAGCCAAAGAAGTTGTGAAATCTGTCATATACATGAGCATGTCTTTCCCCTGGTCTGTTGTCAGAGCGAACTGCTTTGTGAACCAAGTGCAGACATGGAGCAGAGAGTAGTTATTACAAAACAAAAACTAGTTCAATATGTTGTTATTAGCATCTTAAAGGAGGTCTGAAGTCTTTGTGGATTTTGGCCATCGGTGAATGTGGTCTTTTCAAACACCAGTGGCCTGCAGCGGATCATGGTCTGAAAGCAGGTTGGACAGTCACTTTCCTGTCCCCAGAATTTCAACAGGGCTTCTCTGCAGACAATACAGAAAATTCAAAAGGGATTCACCGCCTGTGACAAGGAATCTTTGATTGCTTCGTTTTCACCCACTTGTGAGAGTAGCGATATCACAGACATAGACTTTATTGTTATTCAGCTGCACATTTACAATATACGCGTTGAGCAAAATTTTGCTGGATGCCAAAAAATGAAAATGCCAAAGATTCTTTGTAGAGCCAATTCTTACCTTACTTACAATTCAAATGGCTCCCACCGTTTTCTCACACTTTGATTGTGAAACATTTTAAACTAAAACTTGTTTTACCTTAAAGTTATGATTTGCTTTTGATAAGGTGAGCGCAAGAATTCAAAACGATGCAGTTGCGACAGCTGAGACTTGAAAGGAAGAAGAAAATCTGTCACCTGATGACAAAAGTATTTTTGATGTCTTGAAATGTCTTTTCTGTGGTTTTTTTAAGTTTTAGCAGTTTGTACTTACGGAGGACGAGAACTCCATGGCGAAGCGACTGAGCGCGGTTGGATTCCACTGTGATGTTCAGCATGGTGGGGTTTCCTCTGGTGATGGACATGCGGTTGTCTTGCTCGGCTTCCTGGAACATCCGCAGCAGCTGACTGGCTATGACCCCATTGAGCACGGAAATGGCAACCATCGGCAACACAAAGGACAGGAAAGCATTTACCTGTCCAGGAAAGGGAAACATGTCAAAGACTGGTTGAGTTAGTCTGGACAAATACTAGATGACATTATCATTATCATTATAATTATTATTATTATCATTATTATCATGACATTATCAGATAACAGTTAAAACCAGAAGTTTGACATTAAATAGGACAAACCCTTAAGTCAGTAAGCATGATCAAAATAATCTATAATCGCTATAAGAGGGAGAATGGTGAGGAATATTTTACATACACTAACACATTTACATGCACTAAAAGTGTCATGCCTTTAATCAAATGGTGGAAGATTGTTGAAAGTAAGTTGGTCTTTTCAGGTCAAATTAATCATCTGAAGAGACAATGGCCGTGTCTATACAGCCCAATTAGTTACAAAGTGGCTTAAGGACAACAAAGTTCATGTTTTGGAATGGTCATTGCAAAGCTCTGATCTCAGACCAAGAGAAAATTGGAGCCTACAGATCAAACTTATTTGTTCAATTCAATTCAGTTTATTTGTAAAGCATTAATTCATAACAAATGTACTTTACCAAAAAAACATTGCTTCAACTCAATCATACACACAGTCCAAACAGAGCAGTAAGCTATCAATGTAGCTTAAGACATTTTTATACAAGGAAACACAGCAGATTGCATCCAGTCACTGACCGTTACGGCAATTGTTTCAGGAGGAAAGAGAACAAATTGCAGCAAACCACTTCAAACTGTGAAAGGATACCCAAAACTGTTTAACCCGTTATTTAATTTTAAAGGCAATGCTATTGA
This sequence comes from Poeciliopsis turrubarensis, assembly GCA_010277015.1. Classification (NCBI taxonomy): domain Eukaryota; kingdom Metazoa; phylum Chordata; class Actinopteri; order Cyprinodontiformes; family Poeciliidae; genus Poeciliopsis; species Poeciliopsis turrubarensis. Next base: position 688,077 of record VMRN01000117.1, read on the forward strand.
TTGTGAAAGAAATGTATGTCGACTTCTGATTTTAGAAGATATCAATAAAAATAAACAAAAAAACATGTCTCTTTGTTTTAGCATTTAGATGAATGAAAAAAGAAATTTCTTTAAAAAAAATTAAGACATTTTTTTTATTGGTTTGAGGAGACTAGTGTTACTTCAATGGCGAATAACTGGATCTAAATGCATTATTATTATTATTATTATTATTATTATTATTATTATTATTATTAT
>VMRN01000117.1:688323-772015 GCA_010277015.1 Poeciliopsis turrubarensis
ATTATTATTATTATTATTATTATTATTATTATTATTATTATTATTATTATTATTATTATTATTAATTGTTGGGAACTGGGGTCTTAGCTCTTTGTTGGGATTTTCTGTTTGCCTGCTGCTTCCCTCTTCATCCACTAGATGGTGCCTAGAGGTTGTTACACCTTGGAGGGCGTGCCCGCTGACTCAGGTCAGTACACCTGTGATTCATCACCTAATCATCTAGAAGTATCTGAGGAGCAGGCTGCCAACACTTCCTTGCCTGAGTGTTTGTCGGTTCTGGTACTCTGTGCGCCTCCAAACTAGCTCTCTGTTTCTCTGAAATTACTTCTAGTAATTAGTCCTTGTTGCCTCTCTCTCTTTTTTTCTTTCACAGGCGTTTCTTTGTGACGCCTTGAAATTCCCCTGTGAAGTCCGAGTCCAAGCTTTCTGGATTTCTCCCCTTGTGACACTATGGATTGTTACCCACTGGTTGCCCGAGTCCCTTCTTCGCCTCAGCAGATCTTCAATAAGCCGTTCCTGGATTTCCAGCTGGCAGTCAGTTCGCTCCTTGTTCCTCCACACCTGAACTTACCTGTCCGTCTTCCACCACAGCCTCTACATCTACCTGCAAAGACCTCACTCTGTCAAGACCTCACTCTGTCAAGACCTCACACTGGAACCCGGATCACTTCAAGGACACTCACAGAGACCAGGCCCCGGAAACCACGGTATTCCTCTCTGGCGGAAGTTTATCTTCATCCCAAGTAAAGTCAGGCTAATTCTTCCTGAATTTCCACTTTCCGACAACCTCAAACTTACCATCTCTTTCTCACTGCTCTTCAGAATACAGACGACCTGGTTGCCAACCCCAAGGACAAGAACTACACAATCTTACTTTTCGTCATTGTTAAAATAAACTTGAGTTATCTGATCATCTGTTCTCCTGGTGTTGTTCTATATGTGGGAAAAGAAACTTGGACCCATCATGACATCATTATTATAATTAGTCAAAACAATAGGAGGCATAAAGGAGACTGAAGAGGTGCAAAGCGGATTAATCGTTTTCTCCAGTGAATGTATAACTTATGTTGATTATTATTAGCATTAACATATCAACATGCTGTACACATCCTAATTTTAAGTATAGCTATTGTCATTACTATAATTATGATTTTTCATTAGCCTGATTTATTTATTTTTTTTGTTCATTTATTTATTTATTTTTTTGGCAACAACAAAAACATTATGGTATACAATGTCAAGTTTTGATTGCATCTTTTATCCTTAATAACTTGGCCTTAGTGTTGTTGGGTTGTTTCTGACTGTTCACAATCGTTCACTAGTGAAAGGCACCAGCCCTCTGTGACCCTGGTAAAGATTAGAAGAGTGAAGAAAATAAAAAGGCAATTTCAATTTTAGATGGAGCTTGTTTCAGATTGATTTGATCTGAAGTTGGAGGAGCAAGTGGGTTGGTTATTAACAGATTATATCTCTGAAATAATAAAGACCGATATCAAATAGAACTTGCACATCAGTAATGTTTAATATACTTGACTTTGGATGGTGCATTTCTGACAACGTACTGATGCTTCCTTTTCATGCAGTTTTCAATAAAACACTTTTTAAAAAGGGGACTTTTTCAAAAAAATTGTTTAGCCAGTTTATGTGAGAAATTATGGAAAAAGAGCTGATCTCTAATATTAAAACCAACCTGCACTGCAGAAGGTTGAGTTTTTTGCATGGGCTGCCATGACAACAAGGCCTAATAAATGGGAAATGTGTTCATTAAATCTGACATTGCGGCTCTGAAGCAAGGACTCCATGAGACTGATTCATAGATGTTCCAAGCTGTCCTATATGTAAAAAAATAAATAAATAAAAATAAAAAATAAAATAAAACTGCCTTAGAATTTGGAATGTTATACTTGTCAATCCATAACTAGCACCTGCTGTCAAGGACTAGATCATTACTAACTTCATTAGACCTGATAAGTGACCAGGTAATCAGAAATTCAGAAATCTTTGTCTGATCAGTGAGCTGATCAGACAAAGAGACGGAACAGAAGAGATAACAGAAAGGCTGAATGTAGAGTTGGATGATGTGGTTGAAAAATGTATCATGATATAAAATACAAAATATACTGCCAGTCTGGTGGCATCACCTTATATCGTCCGTCCAGAGTTATTACTCTGTGAATTTGATGTTTATTTTTGAGCAGCTACGAGGCACGGTGGTGAAATGTTGGTATATCATGGAGAACAACAACAAAATACATTAAAGATTGAGGTCGTAGTGAGTCAAAGCAAGAAAAAACTGAAAGGCTTTGCTGCTGATGGAAACTAACAAAGGGCATGTGCAAAGGAGATTAGTGAAAGCCAAGAAAGAAAAAGGACACGAAGGGGAGAAAATGAGGAGCCAGACAGGAGTTTGACAGCTATGATGAAGCTGGCTGTCTGATTAAAATGCATACAGATGTGTCAAGTGGTAATTAGGCTAAGCATCTGCGTAATCAAGGCACCTGTAATGGCCTTCCCATCATTCCTTCCCGACAGCATTCCCTTAAATACGTGACTCAGAGAGGCTCACACTCAGACGGACTGATGGTGTTTTTCAAGGGGACAATCACAGATAAAAAATGTTAATGGTCTTAATGAACAAGGTGGCTGACTTCTGAAGTTTTCCTTTCCTCCAGGACTCTGATGACTGATTGAAGCTGAAAGGGAGAAGAAGGAGGGGGGATCTGGAAGGTGAGCTCTGGCTTCTCTGCGAGTGCCAAATTCCAGCTGAGTGGGAGGAAAATCACAAAAAAGCAGCCAAGAAAGCTGGTAGATGTGGATAATTAGGAATGAAGTGGAAGGAAACTGAGATATTAGGCAGATTTAATGGGTGGAGGATGAAGGAGCAAGCTGTGAAAATGAGTCTTTTTTAGATTTTACATTCATTAAAAGAAAAAGTCAATGGAAGGTCAAAAAGACTTGAATGTCACTGTCACTGAGCGCCAGCAGACATCTGGGAGTCATAAACACCGATTACTTTATAGGTTCAGGAACCTTAGGTGTGATTTATCTCTGTCACTACAAATTTATGATGAACTGGTTGTGGGTCTTCATGTCTTCTGTTGGCCTCCAACAATAGCTGCATTTCCACAGACCATAAAAATGTGGACTTACGAAAATAAAACACGACTATTTTGAAAAAAACTAAAGTTTTTGCGCTAGGATGAGGCGGTGCTTTTGGCCCCATCGAAATGATTGTCCTTTACAAAACCGCAATGGAAACACATTTTCCACATCACGAGTCACTTGAGCAACATGTGTGATTTTAGTTGCAATTCTTATTCACTGGAAAAAACGTAATTGTGAAATTGCATTTTGTCGACGTTAGTGGAATAGCGATAAAGTTTTGTGCACATTGGTAACGCAAACTATTGTTTAAGTAGAAGGCAGCAGTTGTCTTCTATTAAATAAAGCATTTTGCATTTATTTATCAATCCTTTGATACACAAGCTTATATAAGCTGGCCAGAATAGTTCGCCCTCTGTGAAGCATAATTTTACAATATGTTTTTCAATTTGTTTTCTTTTTACCTGCAAATAAAAATGAAACTGGACAAAAATGTCTCTTGTAATAAACCATCTCCCAGATTCAGGTTACACTAGCAGATAATTCACACCATAGAGTGCTGCTAAACTTCAGCTAATGTGTACGATGATCTGCAATTTCTCTTTTGCATTTCTCATAAGTTTACTTGAACTCTATACTGCTGCAGAACCCCCCCGACCTCTTGACTGAACCAGATTTTCAGAGCCCTGCTGGACTGGAAAGAACAAATTTTTTCTTCAATCGTCAACTTTAGCCTTCCCTGACCTTTAAAACAAAGGTGTAGTTCAATCTGGTTAAACCGGCTAGCTCCACAAAGCCTGCCAGCAGAATATGATCCAGGGTGAAAAATGAAGTCCTCAATTCAGTTTTTGCACTTTGGCGAGTCTTTAAATGATTGTTTTTTCTTAGCAGACACAGGGGATTCGCCCAGAAAACTTGCTAAGCCTGGTGGTAGGGCTGCTAGGAGCCCACTATGTTCTTGTGTTGAAAATAATTAAAAAAAATATATATCAAAAGTACATGAGACATGACGCAGTTGGTGCAAAGCCCCTCACGTCTCGTTCAGTGTGTCAACTGTAAACCTCGATTAATCTGTTTCTACTGTTACTGGAATAGAAAACAAACAAAGGACGCTTAGTTTGGTGGGGGCAGGTAAAGCAAAATGAAGGTTTTGAAGTGGCCAAGTGAAAGTGTAGACTTACGTCTGATTGAAATGCTGCGTTGCGACCATAAATGTGCTGATCATATTATGAAAACCCTTCAGTGAGGCTCCACAGACTTTTTCACAGAACTGTTTATCTCATTGTAACGTATCCCCGGCAACAGCCCGGAGAATGGATGTCCTTTACCGCCACAACAATTTTCTGAACTATAAACACGCAGAGTGAAAGGAACAGACTGGTTATTGAGTTTTACATGAACGCTGAAGTGTTTTAATGGATCGAGCTTTTGAACCATTAGCACCACCTCCAGCGTCTTAACACTACTCTTCTTATTTGTCTGTGCAACATTAACAGAGTTGTTTACAGATGTTCACATGTTTCAAAAGCATCTTCATTTAATACAACAGTAGGCTTTAACTATACAAAGGTAATAAAGATATGGAGAAATAATGACTGTACTTTAGTGATCAGTTGTTTTTATTTGTGCAGCAGCTCACAGTTGCTGTTGCTTTAGCGTTGTTAAATCTTATTTAAGACTCTAAGGGCAGTGGCTCCCCTGTGTTGTTGGGATGGAGATCAACTCTCGGCTTTGTTTCAGTTAGTGGTTAATTAGCGCTGAAAGTGAAGGAATTTGATTTTGGGTAATGATGTTAATGTTGCCGATTGTTGAGACACGAAGTTCAAAGGCCATAAAACACCATCGGAAGAAGCAGTTATTGAAGAGGGAGTTACCGTCAGTGTTATGCTTACACTGCTGCTATGATCGTTAAACAGAAAATGCAGACAGAGCTAAGCAGAAAAATGAATGAGAATAATGAGGACATGAAGACTGTGGATCTGATTAGGACAATAGATTCAATCTAAGAGGTAAAAATGTATAAATATTTTGGTACGACAACATTTAATGAAATCCAAGTGTCAGTGGATTTTTTTCCACTGACACTTGAAGTCAGGTACCTCCATTAATAAAAAAGTTGAAGTTCCTAAGTTGGTCCACCCTCATTAACAGAATTAATGAGTTGCTACCATGATAGCGTTCAACAATCACAAGGGACTTAATATCACTACAAAATAAAAAAAAGGAAACTCTTTGTTTTGAGCAAATTTATATTTAAATTGAGCAAATGCACCAAAATACCAAAAACAACAACAACGACTTGGTAGAAAGCTAACAGTCATGAAGCATCTTAGTGCAGATCACAGAATTCCTGCCAGAGGTGTATATATATATATATATATATATATATATAATGATAACAAAAAGAACTTTTGTTACACTGAAATTTGAGTTACCTTTCACATTTGACAAGCCTTAGATTTGTCAGTGCAACAGAAAATGAAGTAAAATGGGTAATACGTGTACATTTGTTTCACACAGAAACAAAGTCCTACTTGCCTCCTTTTTACTCACTGAACTTAGATTTCTTTTTGATTGTGCCCTCACTCGGTTTCAGCCTGGATCAGCACTACATAACATACGAGACGGTGTGTCCTCTGTTGGTGTTACCAGCCTGGCTGTCATGCCTGGGACCTGCCCGTATGAATGATGCCGCATTAATATTTGTCTCTCAGCTAGAATCATTCTCAAGCTGTCTTTTCTTTATGAGATCTAAAGTCAGTGTTTTAGCTCAAAACAAAATGCTAAACATGGTCTGGTACAACAAAATAACTCAGAATACACTCGTCTTTTAGCTCACCATCTGTCTAAAGTTTGGCAGATGTGAAAGGTAACTCAAATCTTTACATAATTGTGGATGAATCACATATTTAAATCAGTCTTTCATGCAAAATACAAAAGACCATTACGTTATTGCCAGGATTATGGTTAGAAAAGGTGCAGAGTGTCAGACTTCCAGTCATTTTGGCCATACAGACTGTTTCTCTTAAGCCTTTTAAATACTCTCTTACATAAATCTTGATGAAAGGTGCTGTACAAGATTGCCAAGGCTATGTATAGTAGCAGCTTTGCCTTCGCTCCTCTCTGCCTTCTGTGTGCACATTATATTCCAGTGGCCCTGACAAGTCCATGACTACCTGCAATCCTCAGGTCAAACAGGAGCTAAGAGGCAAAGGATGCAATACGTTCAAACCTGAGAAACATTCTGTTCTCGAGGATTCAAGGACTTTTTATTGTCATACCACCTCAACTTGTTTGACTCAAGTCCAAATTTCAGACTCAAATTACGAATTTGAGTATGAAATTCAAGTCTGAATTTCGAAACAAATTTATACTGAGTATTGGATTTTAGGAATCAAATACACAAATGAATGATAATGTAATTTATGTGATATATAGTTATATGTAGTTAGTTATGGTGGAGGGAAGGCTGCTCCCAACAGTCCTCTGTGCAGCCTTGACCACTCTCTGCAGAGTCGTCCTCTCAGCAGCAGAGCAGCTGCTGTGCCACACGGTGACGCAGGAGCAGAGAATGCTCTCCACCACACAGCGATAGAAGCTCCTCAGGACGAGACGGGAAGGGTCGCTACTCCAGCTGAGATCACAGGTACCGGTCGCTGGAGGCCACCTCTACAGCTTCTCCTGGATGTTAACATCAGGATGGACAGCCTGGTGCGTGTTTTAAAAGAATACAACAGAACTTTAACTAGAACTAAAATATTTAGCCTAGGAAGTCCATGTTAAGCACGGTGCAAGGCATAATTGACAGAACTTGTCAGCTAAATGAATAAAAAGATGGAAAAATCAATTATCTCAGCCCTCCAACATCTCCCATTAAGTCATTTATTGTTACTAATGAATATATTCCTGCAAACAGAAAGCAACAGCCAGAACAGGCACATGGTCTGTGCTAATTATTTCATTCACTGCTAATGTCTGGCTCCATCCACAATGAAACCGCAACAAATGATGTATTTCCCATCGTTAATTACATCTTTGATGTAAAGGCGGTAATCAGAAAAACACCAGAGCGTCTGCTGTGGAATCACATCAGGAATATTAGCATTAATTAATACAAATCATAATTAATAATGAATGACACTAGGCAAATTGCAAGAATGAAAGTATATAAATACATTTCAGGAATATTATATTATTTGCAAAGCTTCAAGATCGTTTTACTCAACAAAAAGTGAAAAGCATCCATTGAAGAAATGAGTAAGAAAGCTTTTCGTAAAAAGATTACTCAAGACCTGAGAAGCTGATGAGAATATTTGATTTAATACTCAGAAGTGATAGAATCAAACAAACAAAGAAAATGATGAAATAACGTCCAATCTCTGGTACTTTGAAGACAACAATAAAGAAATGAATAAATACACTTAAATACAAACTAATATTCAAACACAAGAAATCATTTTCCAAATCAATTATTTTCTATATAACATTCATCAAACCAACAATTACAGAAGGGAATGTAAGCAGTAGTGGAAATATGCACTTGATTTTGGAAAACACAAGAAAACTGAATAAATAAAGAATTTTTAGTAGAACATACAAATATGCTCACTCATTATTTATTTTAATAGTTTGTCTTGTTTTGTGTTTGTCTTAATAAGCCGGTTTGTGAATAATCTAATTACCAAGTCAAGTTTCCTGGGGAAACTGTGAGTAGGGGTAACATTTCCTAATTATCTTGATGTAACATCAATTTCGAAAACTTTTTCTTCAGTTTTTATTGTTCATTTATATTTCCAGTTTTGTTAAACATCCAAATGAACAATACCCAGAATTTAATGTTGTATTTTGGTTCTTGTTTTTGACATAAAAATGTCTTTTTTGAAAATGACACGCTGCTTCATTTACTGTTTCTCCATGACTGTTTATTTTTTGAATCTTTACATGCCTGAGATGTGTCATAAACTAACATTTTAGATCATTAATATGAAGAAACACTAAAAATTAGGAAGCGTGTAAAACGTTAGAGCCAAAGTCGTCCTAAACATGTGCCCGTGTTTTATTAAAATATCTGTTGGACAACATTTTTTTCTCGTCCCTGGTGATCCGCCTGACCCGGGTCGTTGTGTGTAAATAAACGGTATTTATCGCACTTTCAGCAGGGAATAATCCAAATATTTAAACATTTATGACAGTGTTTAAACCAAAGTCTTTCCACAGCCAAATACAGCCTGTCCTCTGCTGTTTTACAGTTTCCAGCAGAAACAATCAGTGACATAAATGAACCTGGTTTCTGTCTGGTGTTGAGTCTAACATGAACGATACAGAACTCAGTGCATTTAACAATATCCATAGGAAGCTTTGTAATCCTTTTGTTAACCTGTTAAAATTGAAATAAACAGCATGGTAAAAGCTTCCAACAAAAACTCACTGGAGAAAAAGCAGAAGAAAACAAATGAAGCTGCTGAAAAGCTCAGACTGAAAAGTCAATTTCAACTGTTTTCCCAATGAGGGTCTCAAAAGCAGATTTCTCCTCTTGAAATGTTATCTTTAAGATAACAGAAAATACACTTTGAGCATGCACTCTGACACCTTTTCAGAAAAATGAGTTCATACATATTTTATATTTATTATAGGTGCCCTTGTCGATACATTAAGAATTAATAAGGTCGTCTTTTTTCCCCATGTTGCAACATTTTTGGCTTTCAAACATTAACACTGTATTTACTGCATGCCTTTAAAGCTGGGAGAGATTATTCATTTCACTACTTGACATTTCCTTATGTGTATATATGTTTTTTAAATAGGTAGTTTTGAATTTTGGACTTGAACTTTCTGCTGTGTTCAGTTCACACCTCGACTGGGGGATTGTTTTTCCATCTCTGTATTTTCTGTTTAAACTATTTGAAACAAAGTCCAATGCTCATTTTTTTTTGTCTTTTGATGCTGCAATGGCCATCCTCACATGTGACTTCAAAACTGAGGTATGTCTAGATTTCTAGAGCTGCCACCTTGCTAGACTGCTGGAACATGTGAACCAAATTTCATCAGTATATTTTGAAAACAAAACAAAATGCCAAACGCCCAAAGGTGGTTTTTTTTTTTTTTTAGGAAAATACCTTTTCGAATTTTCAGTAAGGTGTCGACAATAAACCCATCCATAGACATACGCACCGTGAGAGTTTTTATTTTAGGCATTTTGTTTTTTTGTGTTCTGACAAAGCAAGAGAAAACTAGTTATATCAAAAGAGGTTTTCTGAGGCTGTAAAAACCACAATGCAATGGATTGTGAGGATGATAAGAGACTTATGATGGGCCTGAAAACAATTTAAAATCATACGTTTGTAAGAAAAGCAGTCGAGAAGTAAAATACATTTATAGAAATGACACACTTGGCCCTGTATTTAAGCCAGAGAAGCAAAGATGCTTTAAACAAATCTATCTGTCTCTCTGTTCGTTCACCTGCTGTTACTAGATATTCTTCTTTTTAAAGATATTTGACATAGAAAATTACTCTAAAGGAACGTCAAAATGTCCAGAATGTTTTTTGTTTTCATTGCAAAAACTACAACCTTACATTTGCTTAGAATTAGATATGAACTTAATGTGCTTTGCAAAAGAAAAATAATTTGATTTCAAGTACATCATCTCGGCCTTTGTCCTTATGTCTCAAAAACATGATCAGGGTTTAGATGAATGTGCAGTTTTTCCTCTCTGGCTGATTGAGGGATCAGATTTGAGCTGCTTTTTATACACACAGCCATTCTGTTTGGTAGGCAGAGCAACAAGACCTTGGCCGGGTCGTCTCAGGAAGACCATACAGGACGACAGTGAACTGACTGTAGCCTTGGCGAATCTAGAAAGAAAAGTCTCCAGAGTTACTGCATTCTGTCACAACTGACATAACTTTGATAGTTAGCAGATCCCTTAGAGTTGAAATCTCTGAAGCTGTAAGACATTTTTTAACAACGAGGAGACACTCAGGAATTCAGTCCACCTGAACTTAAAAAAGAACACATCATAATAAATGAACACTTTGGCTATTTTCAAAAGTGAATATTAAACCTTTGAAAGCACAGAGCATATCAACTGGAAAGACAGAAAGTAGGACATAGAAATAAAATTAAGTGGAATGACCTCCAATTGATACAATCGACATGTTTAAAGGTGGGGTACACCACAGAGAGCTCAGCAGTTCAAGTGCAGCGACAAACATCCACAGTTGTATCTCCTACTAAGGTCACTTTACAGTCACCAAGCAACCGGTCATGACTGCTTTTTGGCTGCAGATAGATGAAGGAGTACAGAGAGAAAAACCAGACATGCATGAGGAAAACATAACATTGCACACATCAAAACCTCGGCTCACACTAAGCTACTATGCGTCGCAAAAATTGTTCATGCTTCTACAACTGTACACATTTTGTCACAACCACAAACGTCAATGTATTCAGTGAAATCTGGTATGTTCTCAGACCCTGTGGTCAGGTAGACTTAGTCTGATTGGGGACCAGAATTGCAACATTTGTAGTTCACTTTCACACTGCAATGTCAAACCAACCAAACTTTCTGAACAACCTGGTCCCGGCATGTTCATAGTGGCGATGTACCAGGATTCACTGACAGAAATGACACAAGAATCTGTGAAGAAGACACTAAGCACAACTCCATTGTTCACAAAATGTAAACTACAATGAAGTGGTGTCAGATTTAAGCAGCTTTAGGATTTCTTTTTTGTCCTAAAGCTGACAAAAACAAAAAACAAAAAAAAAACAGGAGCCATTTCATCTGCAAATTCTTGATTTGCACGCTTGTTTTGGTTGTATTTACACACTGATTTAGTTTACTTCCTGCTTTTGGAGCGGTTTCTGATCCACTTGCCATTCACATGAAATCAAACTGCACCAGAAATAAGTTCAACCGAACCGAGACCCAGGTTAGTAGACAGACTAAATTTTTCTTATTTCTTTGTCTGCATCACTGTGTTGCTACACATTGTGTAAAGCAGGTCGGGTTACAAAATGGTATTCCAAGCTGTTAGCATCTCACAGAAAATCAACCACTATCTGTGAAACAGCATAGTACAACAGCACGAAAAAGTTCCCTCAAAAGTTTACTACAGCCATGAAGCAAAAATACAGAGGAGGACGAAACATGGACGTTACACATTACCCCAAAAACCATCACAACTATGAAACATGGTGGTTGGCGACATCATGCTCTGGAGAAACTTTCAGCAGGAACAAGGAAATTGGATATGTGTCGAGCTAAATGCAGGAAAATCCTGAAAGAAAACCTGCTTAACTCCAAAGAACCCGAGACTGGGCCAGACTGGGACAGTCCAGTATGACAACAAATTTAAGCACACAGCCTGGGTTTCAGTGGAAACACTCATTACCTTACAATTTGATGTAAGGTAAAATCTAGACCTAATAGGCTGATATGTGGCAAGATGCTCTTAGTCTATACTGATTGAGCTTGAGCTGATTTTTACATGGTTATGGACCAAATTTCAGTCTATAGATTATGACTAAAATCTATAGACCTGTTGGATAAATGCAAACACTGTTGAAACTAACGCCACTGGGAGAGAAAAAAAAACGTGCACCGTAACCAAGCAAAGAAGGAATAATGCAAAAGTCTTTCCTCACGGATGAACTGGAAGGTTTACAGTTCAAACTCACCATGCTGCACAAACAACTCGCCCCCTTGCATCACAGCATGAGGCCACTTAATGTTGCAAAGGCAAACAAGCTCAAAAGTGCACAGGCTCCTCTCTAAGTGCACACTGAGGCGACGGAATAAAAACATTTATCTAACGGGAAAATATACAGAAACTATGGGAACTGGAGAAAGTTTACTTTCCTCCAACGGCGTGCTCTTTTCAATCATTTCCACATATGCAGATTTATGTAGATCATAAAAGACACTTGCACAGTTTCTAATTTTTTGGGTTTGACTGTTTTTCTTATTTGGGCTGTAAAATTTGCTTCTGCGTTAAAGCAGGTCTGGTTACTAAATCTGAGTCCATATTTTCCACCTAATATTTTTCAAGAATATGTTATTCTAAATAACATTTATGTCATACACGCTTCTTGAAGAGTGAGAGGAAGTCAGCAGTCACGCCCAAACATGGAAACTCCAAGCACAAAACCTCAGTCAGGAAACCAGAGCCTTGCTCCTGCACCACTGAACTGTCCAAAGAAACATCAGTACATTCAGAAGATAATTCTTCTCTGCTGTTAAGACGTAGAAACGGAACTACTTGACATAGATAGTCCACTGAAGTCGCCTTTTGATGATGACTACGTTTACGTTTAAAACAGTATTCCTGTTTGTGGTGCTCTGACTGAGCAGACATGTTTTTCCAAAGCATTTGAAGATTTCTGTAATTTGTTTTATTCCCACCTTCTTCGTTGTCACAATAAAATACCACAAAATAAAGTGTTTACGTATTAAGTCCATTTTCCGCAGTCTTAAGCAGACCAATGTTTTGCTCGACGGCACTCCACCAACACTAAGGTGCTGAGGGTAAACATTTAGAAACTGTCCCATCGTCCAGACTGGACTCGACTTGCAACAGTGAAAATGTTCACAAGACGTTTGGGGGCGAGTTGCATCAAAAGGACAAACGCCAAACACAAATTTGACCCATCACTTGTCGAAACTGTCTCACTGCTCGCAGACTTTCCTGGCTCTCTACCTTGACATTGACATTTTTTGTTTGTGTTGTGTTTGTAGTACATTTAGATCACATTTAGCTGCTTTTCTGGTGCTGGGACTGTTCGTCTATAAGACAACTCCTCTCAGTAGAGCAGTGATTGAAAACCACCAAGCCCCACTGTGGGAATAGGACTGTGGTGACTTCACCAAGTCTCGAGGAAAATTTGGGCCAAATGGGATAACGATGTAGGGCCGTTCTTCAGGAGTTGAGCTCAGACCATCAGTTCCAGAGAAATGAATTCTTAATGCTCCAACATAACAAAACATATTAGATCACTTTCATCCTCCTGTTGTGAGATGAATAACCTTAGTATGGAAAAACAGAGTCCTAACCTCAAACTGACAGAAAACATCTGGGATGAATGAGAGGGAAGCTTGTGACACAGTCCTTCATCGGTGTCTGACCTTACAAATGCTCTTCAGCAAGGATGACATTCGACATTCTCATAAACCTTGCAGACACGTTTCTCGGAAGAGCTGAAGCTGTCAGTCAGACCTGCAGAGTGCGGGCAAATACTTTTGGCAAAGAAGCATACGTATTTATCAACATCAACCTGAGAGGGGACAAGCGGATCAGTATTAGGCAAAGTGGTGAATCCACATTAAACTGCACTGATATTTCATGAATTAATAACACATCTAATGATCTGGAACAGACTGAGGAAGGATGTATATATTAGCAGCAGGTATTAACTGGCCAGGCAGGGCCAGAAATCATCACAGCCAGGCCACACATCCAGTCAGCTTTCCACTGGCTGACTGCATGATAATGAAGACAAACGTGCGTGTGTGTTTGTGTGTGTTCCTCGTGTTTACTACATAGCATAATCAAGAAACTATGTTACCTTCTACGCACTGGTTTATTGGTCAGCCAATTGATCTGCGACAATTTCCTCCTTTGGGAGATCGGTGAGCTGCCGATACATGTGGAGCTGATCTCCCAAACCTATCTACTTCAGCAAAAGTTTAAAAATCCCCCACTGTTCTCTTCTGCTCTCCTGGGAGATATGACTGATAGACCCATCCACCAGATCATCTGTGCATATTAGCAGTTAGCAATGGTCTCCCCACTGTTGCCAACTCAGTGACATTTAAAAGAACAACAAAAAAATGGCATCAGAAAAAATTGGAATTGGCAAGACAGGCTTTTTGAAGATTGCCCCGAAAATTGCAATCAGTGCACCTCTATTTCTGTTGTGGTAAAAATGCTGCACACATCAAACATGATATAAAAGAAATTTAAATTTGTAATTTAATGCCATGGAATTGGGTCTCTGTCTCTTTAAAAACTCCTTCTGTTTCTGAAACTCCACCTTCAGAAAGTCATCACGACATGGCTCCTCTATCAACCCATTAATAATATTTTTACCAGCGTTGCACTGAGAAGTAGCTATATCATATGTTCAGCAGATGGACAGCTCCACCACATGTTTGCTAACTTCTTCTGGCTAGTCTGAAGGAGCGGAGAGAGGGAGGCCTGTTCTGTGAGGCAGAAGGTCAGAACCTTGGACACTGAGCTGTGCCTTGAAGGTGGCATTAAGTCCACCCAGGCGTTTTAAACAGCTGAATGGTTGCCAAGGGAGATCAAATGATTTCTTAAACATGCATGAAGAGAATCAAAGCAACACCCCAGGAATGTTTTTGATGGGTGAATAACATTACAATATGATATAAAGCTCAAAAAAGTCAATTTTGCTGAATACGGCTCTTTTAATGTTAGGAACTAGTCAGGATTAGGGGAAACTGTCTGGGTTAGGCATAAATGGAGTTAATAAAATAAATTGAAATCAACACAAAGTCCCCATTTTGATGGAAATTCAAGAAGGTGTGTGTGTGTTTTTTGAAGTGTGTGCCTAATCTCTTTATTCTTTTTTTATAACTGTTGCTTGTGTCTGTCTCTGTCAAATATTCATTGTGGGCTGTTGTGAAAATGGCACTTTACACAACAGTGACACCTGGCCAAAGCTTAAAATTATAGTAATTAACCACAGCAGAGACGCATTGCTTATTTATCTCTTATTTTACCCCTTTCAGCATTAGTATAAGACCAAAGCACAATAATAACTGTCAGATGTCTCGTTTTATTTAGGTTTGAATCTGGCTGATCCACAACAGATGATGGGGCAAGTGCAGGAACAACTGAGGATGAGAGAGATACAGTGTCCATTATTTTAAACACAGAATCACACACAGTACTTTACAGATTAGACTGTAAAGTCTAATCTGACCGTCAGGTCAGAAAGAGAGGAATGAGAAAGAAGCAACATGCACGCAGACGCTGATTTCTTTGAGCAAAAAAGAAAAGGAAAATGTCCTATTCATCATATCCTTTCCTAGATTCCAATTCTCATCAATATCACTATTAGAAACAGTGATGCAACTTTTCATGTGCAGGTAACTTCAAGTGCCATCTACTGGAAGAGGCAGCCACAGCAGGTAAGACAGGAAGTGTTAAAGTGTGAGTTAAACTGACTTCCATCAGCTTCTGTTGTCTGACTATCAGGATATGAAAAGCTGCACTTGAACTTGTCTTTTAGTGTCCTCTCATTGCTTTACAGCAGATCCTGTATCTTAATTATTCTGCATCGATACTCAATCAGTTGGAGTGGTGGCAATATTTCTCCACCTCAACATTTTCTGTTCTAAAATCTTTTGATTCTTCTTTTGTTCTTCTCCTGTTCCTTTTGTTCCACTGTTAAGATCTTTCATCGAAATGTTCTTGAATGTAAATTGACATTTATTGAATACATTTAAAGGAGCAGTTCATGTCCCTTTTGAGCTCTACAACATATTATAATATCATTACATCATCAAAAACAGATGTGGGGTTTTGCCTTGATTCTCTTGTGCATAAAATCCTTTAATTTCCATGGCAACCATTCAGCTGTTTAAAAACTCTTGGGTGGATCTAGCGCCGTCTTCCAGGCGCGGCTCTTCCTCAAGATCGCAGTTTCCAAGTTTCCCAGAGCAGCCCTCCCCCATACAGCTCCTTCAGACTAGCCAGTGCAAATAGCAAATTACTTGTGGAAACGTGCATCTGGCAAATTCATGATAGAGCTACTTCTCAGTCCAAAGCTAGTAAAATATTGTTGTGATTGCTTTCTGAAAGCGGAGCTTCAGAGAGAGCAGGAGTGTTTCAAGAAACAGGGAGAGCCAATTTGGAGGCGTTAAATTACAAAGTCAAATTTCTTCTTTTTCATAATTGATATTTACAGCATTTTTGCAACAACTGCAGATAATAAAGTTATTTGTTAATGCTACAAAAAGGCTAAATGTGCCTGGAAATTTCAGAATAGTGAACCTTTACACAAATGTATTTCATGTATGAAAATTATTCCATGTGTATTCAGTGGTGAATGTTTGTGTGAGATTTTACAAAAAAAAAAAAAACTAAGACAAACAAATCATTGACATGTGCCCACTTTAGTTCATCCCAAACAGATATTTAACTTTTCCATAATTAATAAATGCCAACTCTGGAAACTAAATTAAAATAGCCATCTTCCAAGTGTTGCATGTCTGCCAGCCACGAGTCTGCTTTTCAGAGGGAATTCTCGATCCTCTGCATTATTTATTTTTGCCATTTTATGGCGCAGATTAAGCAGCGAAAGAACTCAAGACGGCTGGACTATCACCCCGAGCAGAGTTCACTCTGTGCTCCTATTAATCCACAAAGGACCGTCCTCCATCTTCCTCCCTCCCCTCTGCACTATGTCTTTCCAAGCATCTGCAAGCCTGGTGAGGCACACATGTACCATCTCGCCGCGCAAAGTTACTGATTGTTGTGGAAAGAGGCTAAATGCGTGACGCCTCTGGTGCTAAAACCAGCAGGCACAACCTTTCAGTGCATCCAAACATCAGGAACACACGCACTCTTAGAAAATTCTGTGCAAGGTATTGGCTGTCTTGGTCACCGATTTTTCTGTAGAATTAATGTTTTGGAAGAGATTTTCTTCTGTGAAGTAAAAATATATGCTTGTGTTTTTTTCTATGTATAAATTTAACCAAAGTAACCTTGAATACAATCTTTCAGCAACGCTGCAGCTCCGGTTGGTGATTATTATGTTGGCATTGTGAATAGAAGAAGAGAAGAACAAAGAGGAGAGGGAGGATATGAGGGGACGAGGCAAACAGCATGTTGATGCAGAGGAGCAACTTGGCACAGAGTGGCAAAAAAAAAAAAAAAAAAAAAAACTGTGGCAGTATTTCATCTAGTTATCTTGGCAATTTATAATCCAGCGAAGCAAAATTCAGTGTTTTTCAGCTAATCTTAAACCATCAATGAGAAAATAAGACATCAAAGAGAGACGAAAGCAGCGGAAAGGCTCCATTAAAGTGTGACAAACATTTGGGACTATAAATTGGTTACAGATGCAATAGATATTCATTATTGTCATAAAGTTATCAAGACTTCCAGTCTCAGTGCTGTCATGCAGCCTGAACTCTAAACATACCTGTGAGGATGTGACATGACTTTCTCCATCTGAACAGAAACAAAATTGGTGTTATTATCTTTGGAGCAAAAGAAGAACAATCAATAGTTCACTATTACAGCCAGAAACTTGCGATCAGCCCTGAAATCTGAGTGTAGTGATGGATTCTTACCTGAACCTTCAGAGCCACATTAAGACAATCACAAAGTCTATCACCTTACGAACATCTCCAGGATCAGAGCACTAATGTCTCATAAAGACCTAGAGAAACTCATCCATGCATTTATCTACTTCACATCAATTACTGGAACAGCATCTTCACTGGTCTGACGAGCAAATCAATCCTCCAGCTGCAGCTGATCCAGAACGCTGCTGCTGCCATTCTCACTAAAACCAGGAAGACAGAGAACATTCCACTGGCTCCCCTTAGCTCAGAGAATAGACTCTAAAAAATACTGATGTTAGTTTGTCAACCACTGAACAGTTTAGCATCACAATACATTAAGGATTTACTGTCAGTCTTGCCTGTAAGTCAGCGCAATATAAAGATGTTAGGAAGAAGAAACAGGATAGCAGGAGAAGCAGCTGCAGTGACGGCATTAAACAGACAAAAATGTTAGACCAAGAGAGGGAGATGTGAAGACAGGCATGACTCAAAAACTCATTATGTGCCACATCTGTTATTCAGTGGCCTCTGAAGCCACCAAAGGTCAATGAAACCTCCTGAATTTCTAAAGCGGAGTTCTTTATAAGCTCAATGGGTTTTAGAAAACAGAGTAAGAACTACACCTTAGATCTTAGTGTACTAATGTGTGAGCAAATTTGTTTGTTGGGTATTATTAGTTGTTTGCAGCATTCCTAATTCATTTTACATAATAATTTTAACATTTCAAATTTCATATCGTATAAGTCATTTGAAAATTCCCACCATTCAATGTAGAGGACACACAGTTCTCTGTGTTCTTAGTAAAATTCTCTCACTCCTCCTGGGAGGTTTATACTTTTGCCAACTGTTTGAAAATATTCCTTCATTAGATGAAGAAGAAACAAAATGTGCATTAAAATTCAATCACCGTGGCAATAAGAATGCTAATTACACACAAACAGTTTGATTACAAAAGAAAAGGTTATTTTTATATGTTATTTTTAACATTCAGTTAAGGACTTCTTAAGTGACGTTCTATTTAAAGATTATAATAAACACCCACAGGCCATAACTTTCTTGGTAAAAATCTAAACCAATCATTAATCAAAAAGCCAATTTCTGCTCACGATGTGAAGCTTGATGCTTAAATTCAGATTTTCTTATGCAGCTGGTGTCCTGAAGAAGCCTGTTTTAAAAATACAATAGAGTATTGTATACAAAAGAGACCAGTTTTAAAAAAATACTTTATCATTACAATAAATACAATAAAATTTTAACTCCCTGTCGTTACCCTTGCTTAGAATTGAGCAAATAAATAGCTTGATCACACCTCTGTCATCCCCATGAATTTAACCTTAAATCATTTTCATCACTTTAGATGAAAAAAAAACATGATTTTTTTTTAATATGCTGATGCAGTTGGAAACAATGCTGATTAATGGGACAGTTAATGTCAGATTTTAACAAAATAAACCCTATTACATAACGTTGTAAATTCCTGTGTAGCCTTGTGACCGCACACATCAGAGCGCAAACTGGAGTCAGACACAGAGCCGTGCGTAAAGCCTTCACTCCACAGTTTAACCACACATTGCGTCATTGCATTCCTCCATCTCTCACAAACACACTCCGTCCTTTCACAGGCGGTTATTCTATAAGTTCTGATGTGTGAATATTTGCAGTGAATCTCAGGCTCCATAACTCTCGCTGCGCAAAGACGGGCGCGCAAAGCTCCTCACACCCAGCAGCTAGAAGCGCACACTCACCCACGCACACGCACCATCTCCACCCACCTGCAGCACGGTCTTCATGGTGACAGCGGAGACGATGGTGGTGCAGATCTTCTCCCCGTTGCGGGTCATTTGGCCCATGATGAAGAGCATCGGAGTGGCGAGCGCGAAGGACGCGATCCACATGGCGCTGATAAGCTTCTTAGTGCGGCTCCGGGACATGATGCTCTTCGCTTTGAACGGGTGGCAGATGGCCATGTAGCGCTCCACGCTCAGGCTGGCGATGTTGAGCGCGGTGGCGTAGGAGCAGCTGTCCCGCAGGAAGTAGTAGCCCCTGCACACGGCGTCCCCGAACACCCACGGGTGGTGGAACCAGATGAAATTGTAGAGCTCGATGGGCATGGAGAGGACGAGGATGAGCAGGTCCGACACGGCCAGGCTGGCCAGGTGGTAGTGCACGGTGCTCTGGAGGTTCTGCAGGCTCTTTTTGGTCAGCAGGGTGTACAGGGTGATGGAGTTCCCCAGAGAGCCGACGGCGAACAGAACCGCGTAGATGACGGTGACTATCACCTTGGAGTAGATGTCGGTGTTCACCTCCAGGTCTTCTTCCTCCGGTCTGGGAGCGCCCGTCTCGTTCCCAACGGGAGACAGCGACTTGTTCCCAAACAGCCGCTGCGCCAGCGTGCCAAAGCCGGCCAGGCTGCGCTCCGAGAGCGAGAAGTTTAAATCCATTCTACTTTAAATATGGAGCATCCAAGGATCACGGTCTGTGCGCTGATCCGTGAGCTGCTGCTGCTGCTTGAGGAAAACCGAACCGATTCGTGGAGATCGGAGCGCAGCTGCTTTTATGTTTGGCACAGCAGGGAGGCGCGCTCGCTATTGGCGCCTCTTTGATGACGCGTGGACAGTTAGTGAGAGTTTCATCTGTGAATGGGCAGATTATCAATGCATGTTGTAAAGTTGCTCCCAAGGCGGAACTAGAGTTTTAGCAAGAGGTGACCAAAGAGACTTTATCTGGGGGGCTAAACACTGAGAAAAGAAAATATTCGGTTTCTCTATCTTGGCAAGTAAATAATTAAATAGTGAGCTTTAAAGTGGCTATTGCAATTTTTTTTTATTTTCTATGTTTTAAACGTGGGACTTAAAAAAGAAAAAAGAAAAAAGCACCCAAGGTCTTTGATGCCCTACTTTCGATTAATTATTTGAGTAATCTTGTTAACAGATTAAAAACAACACAGTTGAGCTCATATTGACTCAATCATTTAGCAGCAAAGGGATTTTGGAACTGAAAATATCTCTTCTTTCATTCATAAATGGATGGCTTTTTTTTAAATTAAAAATGTGATTTCAGTTAATTAATTACAGACCCTGTAATTAACATGGTTAAAAATCTAAATCCTGTCCCACCACTAAAAAAAAAAAAAAAAACTTGACTGAGTTCTTTTTCTACCCAGCATCAGATTATGAAGAAGCAGAGAACAATCCCAAGCATTGGAAGAAATTTGCCCTTTAAAATCTTTCTCTTCTCATCTAAAAGGATTTAATTTACTAATGCAGAAGCATTTTAATTAAGGAGGGTTTTTGCAGGGTATTCCTCTCTTCCTCTGTCACAGAAATGCAGAGAAATAATGTCAGGCGACAACCATAGAACTCACCTCAATGCATCACAATGCGCTCAGGACTTCATTTATGGCTAATGATCCACTCACAGCGTGCAGAGATATTACCGCTGGACTGGAAGAGAGGAGGAAATGTTGCACTAATGGTTACTTGGCAATAACCGGCACCGTTCAAACCAGCGTTGCAAAGCAGCTCTGACTCTACACTGCCAACAAACCTAACAGAAAGCAGGTTGTTTCTTCCACTCTTTTCAGCAGCCAGTGGTGTGTCTGCAGCTCTCCCCATGCTGTGGATAACTTCATTTCTTTACTGGGCAGGACTCTGACCTGTGAGCACACACTTAATCATGTTTATTGCACACAAATGGTTCTCACCATTAAGGCACCTGTTTGGGTGCTGCAGGTGACGTCTTCTGAGAGATTCACGGCCACCGATATTTTTCAAACCGTTACGTAGTTAAATAAGAAATCTGTCTACCTGCAGGATTTTGTTTGTCACTGGGAAATTCAAACGCACCTGATGTTGAAAGACACTGTTTCCGAGACATTTTGTGGTTAAAGAGTAGTCGAAATTTTTTGTCTCTCAACACATCTTCACAAGTTGTTCAAGGTCCTTTCATTCTCCCGAAATGAAAATTATGGCAGCAGAAAAGAAAACGGAAAGCACGTTGGGTCGAAAATGAAATTTAAAAGGCTTAGAAAAGGTTGCTCTGCGCAATCTGTTAATTGCACAAATTCAGTGCAAGGTTAAAACCAGTGTGGATTTTAAAGAATGACTGCCTGGATATTTGTTGACAAGAAAGTTTTTTTTTTTTTTTCACTTAAGTGAGCTGAGAAATTCTGTTTAATTTTTTTTTATCTGACATTCTAGAAGGAAACACTGTTGTAGCAGTAAAGCAGATGCAAAGTGAAAAATTATTAGTTTATATCAAATTGAAATTTGATGTACATCTTATTTTTTTCTTAGGCTGCTACTGTTCCTTGCCTTGCAGTGTGTGTTGGTGTGGGTGGTAATACACACACAATAAATCACATTTATTGAAGCGTAAAGTCTCTCTGCCATTTGAATGTGTGTTTACTGGGATGAAGAGTTCAACGTGTAGTCTGTACTGCATCAGGACAAGAGAAAGTTTTTGTTTTGACCACAGTGTACAGATGCCATTTGTAATCAAATACATATAAGTTGAATATGAAGTCAGCTAAAAATGCTAGTCAGAAAGTCGGTCAAGCTGTGCTGCTGTTGGAGCATCTCCAAGCTTTTAACCTGCTCGACTGTCTGCTCAATACAGAGCAGACAGTTTCTGTGTTGTGCAGCTTAAGACAAAAGTGCAACTATTCCACCTGTGAAAGCGAAAGCCAAAATTTTGAAAAACTCCAACAAACTGGGTGGAACCAAGAGGGAGAGAGGAACAATTGAGTTCGGGGATGAGTGGCAGAGCTATTCGCAGCCGGATGAAAGAAACTCTGAAACTTTATCGTTATATTTTGTGATTTGTCAAGACAACGCTATAGACTTTGTGTCGATATATATAAAATAGCTGTTGATAGAATCAAACAACTTTTATCTGTTTTGCTGGAGACTTAGTAAGATTTTGTGCTTTAGCATTGATTGAGGATAAAAACAAAAGGAAGCACTGAACTACTGCTACGGCCGGTTTTTGTATGCATCTCTCTTTAGAAACAACAAAGTGTGGTATTTAAAAAAGGTGTGGGGACCAAAGCTGCCTGTTGTGTCTGATCTCTGGGGACATCAATTACACAGCATGTGCTAGACAATGGAACGTACTTAGGTTTTTAAGTATATGCATGTAATTGCATACCTTTGTGTGCAAAAACAATTATGCTGCCCACAACTTACGTCCGAAACAAAACATCTATGCATAGAAACTACTCTTGCTTGAATCTACTGAAATACCTGGCTTAATGTTTCACACAAAAATGTTGCAAATTTTATCTCATAATGTAACTTTGTGCACCGCAGGGGGTATTTCTGATCAAGAGTAGATGGGGAAAAAAGAATTCATGCAACTGTGGCATTTAAAGAGGCAGACTCCTATCAGATCCCATCCTAAATTGGTTTAATTGCCAGCCTTTAGTCTGTTGCTTTTTAAATGTACATGTTTATAATTGAATAAGAGGAGATGGTATCTGTAAGTATTCATTATGCACAGACCAGCAGGAAACAACAGTGAGTTCACTGTGAGTCTAAAGGCTGGTGACCTCTGCCATCTGCAAAAGTTGGGGAAATTGGCACAAGAACAAATTTTTTGATTATTCAGAGAGGAAGATAAAACACTGATACACTGCTGTTTTTGGATGTTCTGGTGATCCAATGATCACCAAAGAGCATTTTGGGTAGGTCTGCGCATGAGCCTGAACTCTACAAGACAAGCCCCCAAAGTTCACTAGATATACTTTGGAGAGTGTCATGTTTTGAGGAAACCGTGTAACCCACACGCAGAAAACTGAACACACACATAAACGAGTTCATTAAATGGTTTGTTACAAAGACACTGAATGTGCACAGCAGACACTTCTTAGCAGTCGTATACTACAACAGACCTGAAAGTCGAGACGAGATGTTTCCACTCTCGTCTTTGTCTGTGAGCCTCCAGGTTGTGTGCTGAAATGTCTGCAAGCAGAGCGCCTTCCCTTTTATTCCATAAATCCAAAAACTTAACTCGATAATTAGCTATGCAGAAAAGAAAAAGTAGTCCATCTGATGCAGCTGCTTCTGTTCTGCTGTCCCTGTTCAGCAGCAGGTAAATCAAATCTACAGCTGTCTTTGACAGATGCCACAGGAAAATATCAAGCACCCACACACGACACAAAGAACCTAAAAGTCTATTTTTACTGTGGCAACAAAATGACCAAACCTTTAAACTTTTCAAACAGGAGGATATTGTCACATATTGCTTTTTAAGAAGATGTGGCAAAGACCCTGCCTACTATTACAAACTATGTTTTTAACGCACTTAGGTGATAATGGTAAAACGTGGATGACAAAATAAATTTGTTGATCTTACATTACATTAGATCAGGTGTGTCAAACTCATTTTCGTTTTGGGCCAAATCAAGATCGTGAAGGCTCTTAAAGGGCCGGTTGTGCCAGAATGTGTTGATAAAACCTGTTCACAAACTGTTAATATGTCAATGAATTCTTAAAATTACATAATACTGTTGAAGATCTTTCCAGTCCCTTCAGGAACTAATAATAAATGCGACTGTTTGTTTACTCGCTGTATAACTCATGGACTATAATCATACATCAGTTAAATTCTCAAGAAACTGGAGGGATTGATTGATATAAATTGGCAGTAAACAGATAAAAACTGCATTGATATGATTGATCATATAATATTTAATCACACTTAGTGTTTAGTCTAGTCTGTAGAGGGCCGCATAAAAAGCTACGGCGGGCCGAATTTGGCCCCCGGGCCTTGTGTTTGACACATGTGCATTAGATGAATAGGTGTGAGTGTCTGTCTGTATAATGTAGTTAGTTAGCTAAAGATAGCTAGTTGAAGTTGAATTTAACTAGTTATTTAGTTCACAATGCAGCATTTATTTGAGTCTATTTTTGTGTTATTTAAGGCAGAAAAATGATGTGCCAAATGGAAATTCGGTGAATGACAATTTGATCTGCTGAAGTGTTGAAGTTCATCCTAATCCAGACAGTTGAGCTGCATTTCAGTAGTAACAGAAGAAAAAGGTGGTAGCGGCTGGAAACCATCGCTTTGCTTTCTGCTTTGCTGTTGCAGACCAAGAAGGAAAAAAAAGGTGTGAGATCAAAATATTGTTTGCAGGTTTCAGCTCAGGATTCAATACTATCTCCCCCAGGAAACTGATTGGCAAGCTGATCTCGCTGGGCTTCTGCTTTTGTACCACGCTACTACATGTTGAGCTTCCTCACAAACAGATGTTTCCATCAGAGTTGTTTTCGAAGGCTGAACACAGAATCCCCTCAGGACTGGTTGCACACTCCTGGGTTCAGAAATACAGAGACTCGTGGAGACACCAAAACCATGTGACTGAGACTAACAAAGGGATGCAACTTTTTGGAGGAAATCGCGATGCTCAGAGTACCAGTTACACTGCAGATAGAACAACTGCTACGAAGCGAAAGAGAAGAAAATATCACTTTGATTTTTAAAAGAAGGGCGAAAATCAGTCGAGTAAATCAAGGTAAATACCTGGAAATGATCTCTCAGCTAATTTTTTGCTATCATTGCAATCAGAGTTAGGATGTTTTCAAACCTCATAGTCTGATAGATTTGGCTCATTTGGGGACCAAAATCGAAATGTTTGCTACATTTTCAGCAGTGGAAGTTCACGTTGCACTGTGTGAAACAAACCAAACCCTCTGAGCAACCTATTTACCTCCTCACCTGTGGAGGCGCTGCACCAAGAACCACTGAAGAAAACAGCAGGAAAATCTTTGAGCACAACTTCTTTTTTCTCAGTGGCGTCAGACTTTAGTGGTTGAAGAATTTGTCTTTTGTCTTTGGCAAATGTGCCAAAGACTTCAACAAGAGGCTCAGCACAAGTCATTTCTCGAACTTTTTTTTTTTTTTTTTCCCCACCCAGGTTCATTTTGTGCCATTTAACACCTAAGCCACTCCATAGGAACCATTGGCTTTCTCTCTCTTTCATCTGTGGTGGCAAACCAACATCCCTGCTTTCTGTCGCTTGTTCATGGTGGAGTTTATGAAATGCATTTATTGCGAATGATTTCAGGTATTGCCACAGCTGATAACTTGGATGTCTCATGCCAAGAAGTAAAGTATCCCCCACATATCAGTGAGATCCATCTTTCCTGTCGACGTTAAAAGATTGCTTTGCTGGCTGGACATCTGCAGCAGAAGAGAAATCTCATATCGTACTTTGAAGTCTTTGTATTCTTTGAAGTTTTCACTCTTAGATTATGACTTCTCTGCTGAGAGCATGTGAAGAGCTCCTTCCTGTTGTTTACTGATGCCTGTGCATGATGTCTCTGTTCTGAGAAAGATACTTAGAAAACAAAATCATGTTGTCATGTCTGTCGTGCTGCAAAATTCCAGCTTAACATGAAACCTAAACACTTTTTGGGAAAAATATACCTGCTAAATGTTCACAATTAGACCTTTATCTTGTATTTGGTAGAGTTTAGAGTTTAAAGGTGTGTAAACATTGCCACCTTGAATTTGGCAGCTGTTCCATCTGGCACTGCTGATGAATATGTGGGCAGCACCAGCTTTGGATCTCAATTGAACTGGTTTGGTTGGAGAAAAGGGAACACAACGCAAACTAATTTGAGTTGACAGACAAAGAGGTTAACCATTAAATCATTGGAAAGACTTTATGAAAGGATTTTAATTTAGCTTGTTTGCTTGGAATTAATAAATTCCAGATATTATAGGCCTTAAAGTGAAATCTTCATTTATTGCTTAGCATAAAAGTGACAGGGGAAGCAGAGTAATAATTTTCATAATCAATGCTATTGAACACAATTTCACAATTGCGGTGTTTCCATTGAATAAGAAATTAAATTGAAATCACACACGAATAAGCTTGTTCACACCACGAGTCACTAAAAATCATGGCAGTGATACATACATACATTAAGCTGCATTTTAGAGAGATTGTTGTGGTTTTACATAAGAGTTGTGTAATGACACAACTTTCAATGAACTGCGTGATGTTTTTAGAGCGCTGGTGGAGCCAGTTATTTTCAGCGGCACATTAAAAATAACAAAAACAAGCCGCCGTCCTCATACCACTTCCTGTCGTCTTTGTGGTTTTTCCCAGTGGTAACATCCACCTGTTGAACATGTGACTTCTGTGATGTGAAAAAACTGTTTCCATTGCAGGTGTGTGATGGAAACAGTTCTTTATTGGCTTATTTTCATAAGGCCAGAAAAACACCTCATCCTAAAAACCTTTATCAAAAAATGTGAGTTATTTCAAAATTGGCTTTATAATTTCAGTCTGGGCACACTGACAGTTAATGGAAATGGAAATGCAGCGACTGTTGGCTTGCAGCACGATCATCCTGAGTTTGAATCCCTGCTGGGGTTTTTCTGCATGGAGTTTGTATTTTCTCCCTGCACTAATGTGAGTGAAGATTAATACAGATAATGAAAAAACTAGGGAAATAATTCAAGTCAACAAATTGCAACTACTGCATAAATGTTGAAGCTAAAACATTATTATGCTAAAATGTTTCAAATTATTAGTATGTTTAGCTACGCCAGAGAAAAGTTTCTTAATTCTAGCAGCCTCAGGGATTCCTCCACTTCCTGGTGTCGCATCATAAACGGTCCTCTCCACCAGCCAGCTCTTTAAATCTCAGCAAATAAATAAATGAAGACAGTTAATGATCTGGACAATCAACAATTGTCAACAATCAACACATATCAACAATTTTAAGTCAATATGAGGGAAAAAGTGAAATGAGAAAACAAACACTAACACTGTGAAATGACAGAAACCTTTCCGACGATGTTTACTCTCTGTTAAACGTGGGAAATGATAATCTGTGACGTTTATTCTGCAAACATTTAAAGAAAGGATTAGATCCAGAGCTTGAAAACTAATTAATTTTCAAAACTCTGCACACCGAGAACATTTTTTCATGTAACTTGATGAAAGGCAGAATGTAAAAATGTAAGGCACCTGAAATATTAGATGAATAATAATAATAAAAATAATAGTAACACAGGTTATGATGATGATGATGATGATGATGATGATGATGATGATGATTATTATTATTATTATTATTATTATTATTATTATTATTATTATTATTAAATAGTCAACATTAATGTTTTGCTCATCCGCATGTTGTCGTGAACCTGTCTATTTTTACTCATTACCATTTTCCAGTAATGACTTAAAGCTGAAAGGACACACTTCACTGCACTCAATAAACTATGAACTCTCAAAGAGAAGCTTATTATTTTTACATTCCTGCCTGTCCCAAGCCCCCATCCTCATCGCTCTCGTTTTTTAAATGTTTTTTCCTCATTTCAATTATTTTTTTATACCCACTCACTTACTTTTGCAAAAATCAGGAGCCTAAGTCTCCCTCCCCCCTCGACCTCCCTCCTGCTCTCATCATCTCAGCTCTGATGAAGTATGACCAGAAGACCAAAATAAACCTCTCAGACACAGCTGCCTTTGCTCTACTGAGGAGTAAAAGTTCTTGAAACTCCACATTAGTAGCAAGTGGTTAATGGGTAGAAGGAAAAAAATAAAAATAAATAATAATTAAAAACCCCCACCAAAATTAGGCAGTAAAGAAATTAGAAAATGAATGGAGTACTGCAGAATTAAGTGAATTCAGAGAAAAAGCTGCAAAGCTAAAAATAACTCAAGCAAAGTTTGTGAAGTTTAATAAACCTGTTGGTAAATGCCAAGGTCAGCGTGTTTCTGTCTTAGCTATTATTAACTCCCAGTTTAATTCACTCTTTTGGACTCACCAGCCTTTTTATTAGGTACACCTGCTCTTTGTTTTACTATGTAAAAAGTGGAACAGCCAATCACTTGGAAGCAAAGGGGCAGTATATCATCAATTAAGTTACTATGTGACCTTCAGCTGTTATAAAAATGGCATATATATAAAATATTATTTAAAAGAAATTTTAAATTTGTAATTTTATGCCTTTAAATTTGGCCTGTGTCTCTTTCTCTGCTCTTTCTGACTCTCTGCCTTCAGGAAGTCATCACAACAATTCTTCTCTAGTAACCCTTTAAAAATGCATAGAATTAGCTCCATTAATGAGCTCAGCAGATGTGCAGTTCCACCAGGTGTTTGCTAATTGCTGCTGGCTTGTCTGAAGGAGCTGAGTGGGGAGTTGCAGTGGAGGGGTGATCTTTGAGCTTGGAAACTCAGAAACCTGGAAATTCCTGAGCCTGTCTTGGCAATGTGAAATATTTTATTTTTTTCTCTTTTTTTTCTGGCAGTGGGCCAAAATTACAGTTGGCCCACAGCTCTGTGTGTGCATGATTGTTGTCCTGTCCCAGTTTGTATCTCGCCTGTTGATAGTTGGTGATAGGGTCCTTCACCCCTGGCGACCCCACGAGGGATAATAGTCAATCACTCTCACTCTGTATGAGTGGTAGATTTGTTAAATACTTATTCTGCCTTTTACCATTGCATGAAAGCACAGCTATGTTCAGAGCTTCTTGCTTTGTATCAGGAAACAAACCTTAAAAATATGTTCTAATTAATGAAGTTTGTACACATATAAATGCTCCTACACACATGTACCCTCATTTATAAATACACAAACATAAAAATGTCAGTCCTTTTATTTTACAAGATTACAAAGCTAGGGATTATTTGCAACTACGCAGTCTGATTTGCAAGCACCAAAATTGATATGACTGAAATGTATGGCCATATGTAGACAGAATATGCTTGAAACATCTTTGAAATATGCAATGACAAAACTGCAAAAACATCAACACTGAATTTATAAAATACATTTTCCTGATGAACTTCTGTCAGACTTTGCTAACTTAGGTTTAGAGCTGTTCCTCCATCTCCACACATCCTCCACTGAACCCACTGTGATAATGAGCTCCTCCTCTCAATACAATTATTTTGACGGAAAGCAATATTGTGTTCCTTTGATGTTATGCTCCATGAGTGTCTCAGATGCTATTTTGTTTCATTTTACCACACTCAAGTGTTACCACTGCCCACCATCCCTCAAAGCCCCCCATCGTGACCTTCAAAGGTGCTCTGAGAGTCTTGCTAAACCTCCAGAGATACTACTTAAAGTCATTTTTCTTGATGAAGCCAAAAAATGGAAAAAAATAACAGTCATTTCATTTTGATTCAACAAAAATTCACTTGAAAGGTTGCAAATTGTGAATGTATGCGTGTACATGGGTCTGTGTGTGTGTCAATGTGTGGATTGTGCAAATTTTTGCTCTTCCTGCACTAATTCCAGCCGTATGAGGGCAATGTCCTCCATATCTTCTTTCTCTCCTTCATTGCAGGTAACATCCAGTGCAGTTGAACTCTGTTTCCAATGGTACAGGTTGCCCTTTTTTTTTTTTTTTAAATCAAAACTGAAGATGTGAGGACAGTTGTTTCACCAATGCATTTTTATATGCACATAAACTTCAATCTTACCTGCTAATAATTAAACCAAATCTTGTCCTTGCAAACTGGAACCATTGAAATCTCTTATGCCCTCCTTTTGTTAGTTTCTTTAGAAGATTGGTATTATCCTCCTTCAGACAGTCCGATATGTAGATTCAAGAAAGAAAGGAAAAAGGAAGAGACAAAGAAAGAAAAAAAGACCTATGCTCCATAATTTGTCTTCTTTAAGTTGACCTTTAAGAAGTGCACAGCACTTTAGTCCCACAAATGTTCTTTCACTCACAGTACTGTCAGTATATGGAGAATAGCAAATGTAATGGTGTGTCCATAGCAACAGTAATGGTAATGGTACGTAAACGACAAATGAGTAATGTCCCTCTAATGGAATGTTATGGTAAGAGTATAGGAATTGCTGATTGGAGATAAACAGTTACTTTTCCATTTAGAACCATTAAGCAAAAGAACAGAACAAAACATGAGGAGGGAGAATCGGTAAAAATACATAGTTTATGTTCACTTTCTATGTTGTTTTCCAAATGGCTAGACCTTCCTTACTTTAGTGATCGGTCATGCGGTGAATCAAAGATGGTGTGAGTACCAGCCTCTGCATTTTCTTTCTCTCTTGTTTTCTGCTCAGCTCTCACTCTCGGTGGTTCCGCCTTGCCCAAGGCAGAACTTTGTTTTGATTGGTAGCATGTCAACCTTGTGGCCAATCAGATGTGAGGATATGGGCTCATGTAACAAGGTGAGAATCTGTCTACCCAGTTTGTCAGTAGACAGTGGTGAGGTTGACATTTATTATGTTGTAAATAATACCAGGTATAAATGAAACAATACTTAACTTCAGTTTGTACTGAGAATAGCAGAGGTTATGATATAGTACGGTTACTGAATTTGGTTCTGCTTCTGATATGGTTCTGTTAGGTAGATTTAATGATTTATTTATTGCTCATTTGTTCTTGCATTGAATAAAAACTAAAGGTTTAATTGAAATTGAATGGCTGCTTTTATAACAGAACAAATGCATGAAATTAAGGGAGCATAATGGTTCCCATAAAAACACGACACGGCTTTACTATCATGAGCTAAAATATGAGGCAACAGAAAATAATACAGTCTGGGAGTTATGCCAAACTTCCCATCACTGTCTTTTATCAGTTCAGACTTTTTCATATTATTTTATTTAGCAATATCGACGTTTGCATTTTTATTTGAAAATCTATTTGCTTCTGCACAAGACCGAGCCAATGTTTTAATCCGATATCTGTCAGATGAAAACTTTTCATGGTCAAGACACTAAAGCCAATCAGCAGATAAAACTTGACTCTGCTCAGGTATTCAGCTAAAGCGTCTGACTTTCTCCTCATGAAAACTTGTTTTTGGGAAGAAGCTTATTGAGCTGCCGCGGTGACTAGGGATGGATGATGTAGACAGGATATTTTAAAGGTCACAAGCTGTGGTGTCCAGTCGGCATTCAGAATATAGTGATTTTTTTTTTCTTCTGCACTCCTGATAATTTGCTTGATGGACTGTGAACCCGGACCTATGAGAGCCACTGCTACAATACACCCAAAAATATCTTCCACAGTGCTTGTTGGTGCCATTGTTACATCAGGCTTGTTTAAATGTACTTATCAGGACGTTTTTTGTAACATAAGATGGAGTTTAAGTACCCAGATGGTCTGGTTTGAAATGAGAGCTTCATGTTGGAAAAAAATGGTAGTTGTACAGCATGATTAGAATCCAGATCTAGTGAATAACATGGTTGGCAGAAGGAGAAAATCATGGGTGGATTTTCTGCAAAATGCAGACATCTGCTCTGAGCTGCACTTCATGTATTGTTCTTGCTCAGTTGTCATTTTTCTTTTGTTGGGAGTTTTTTTTTTTTTTTTTTTTCCAGAAAATGTTAGCTTGATTTGTCTAAGGAAGAAATAGTTAAACATGATAATATAAATATATTAGAAAAATAGCTATCATGAAACTTTAAAAATACAAATCCAATAGAAGCAAGAGCAGCTCTGTTTATTCTGCTTTAATCAAAATCTAGTTCGTTTGTCTAAAACATGCGGTTTATTTGGGGAGGAGTGAATCCAACTCTAATACAAACCAATGAAGCTGCAAACCTCGGTCTCAATTCTGGTGAAGCGAACACTATTTTCATTTGCATTTAGCAAAGAAGGAAGCTGCACTCATGTCTTTTTCAGATAGAGCTTCAGGGATTGTCTCAAAGGTTTTTCAAAGGGTTGAGTTTGTTTGACATGTAACAAATGTTGCAATTTTGGCAGCCGATCAAACCAAGCCTACCGGACCACAAGGTGTGACAACAAACTGTGTCTCTAAAACACAACTGCAACATTTTCTTCTGATTGAAACACTTTGAAATGAATTTTTATACACGTGAAAACTGCATAAAAATTTCTTCTCAAGCAAAACTGCAGAGAGAAACAAACGTGCCGTGCAAATCATTTTACTGCCTCAGAAATGCATCAACTTCCAAAAAAAGGCTCTCTTTTCCAACCATCTAATAATCTTGAGTCTCTGTTGTTTGAATATCGTCTCGAATTTGTTGCCATGTTTTAAAACAGATCGATCATCGTCCCTAAGTTTGCTTTGTAGAGACGAATTAAACAATTCCGTCCTTGATCTCATGATATTCATTCATTCTGTTATTCGCTTCATCTTGCACTGCCTAAGTGAATTCTCAGTCTTTCTATAGTCATTAACGGGGTTTCCATTATAAAACTTTGATAATATCCCCCTAATGGCAAAAAAACAATGTTGCAATTGTGGTGTTTCCATTAAATAAGAAAGAAAATGAGGTGAGTCATTTAGAAACACTTATCTTCCTCTCATCTTCTCTTTGGTTTCCACCAGTAGAAATATTGCAAAAACGAAAAAAAAAAGTGTTCCCATTGCAGTTTTGCGAAGTACGTTGTGTTGATACAGCCAAAAGCCCTCCTCATCCAAGAACCGCAAGATTTTTTCTAAATTGGCATTAAGCAAATTAATTAATTCATAACAGACAATTTTACAGTCAATGGGGAAATAGCTATTGTTAAAGTTAGTGGGAAAGGGAAGAAATGGGAACACACAAAATCTGAAATGTCATGAATCTGACTTTTCTCTGACGTTTTTGTGGGTCAAAATTATTGTTCATGTGACTTGTGCTTTCTTTCCCCTGTAAACTAATTAATTCCACAGACAAAAAGTACTTTAGAGCCATTTAACCCCCCAAAAAATATAGGAGAATGAAATGAGAGCTGGTTATGGTTGAAATATAGCAGAGAGAATTTCCCAGGATCTAATTATAAGATCACGGATGAATGAAGGTTCTGTATCAAAACAAATCGATATGTTCCACCCTTATTAGTACCTTTGGTAAAGAAGAGTGAAAAGTCTTATAATAATATCAGCACTCATGGGAAAGTGTCACTGCAACATCACATTGCACAGCACAGCTTTCAATCCATCAAGATGCTACAGGTTAACATTAATAATTTAGAGAGAGTATAACTTTCCCTCCAGAAGACCTGTCACTGTTGTCATCTGATACAGCTTTGGTTTCAGTCATTTGATTGATTGATATGAGCTGAGTAGAGAGGGCTGGTGAACAAACATCTAATCTTGAATGTGAACAATAGAAGTCTTAATGTAATATAAAAAAGTAAAAAGAACTAAACTGCCTCTGCTGCATTAACCTGAAGAGTTTTAGGACTAAAGCGTGTCAAAAAATAGACTCAGCACAGCAGGACTCACCTCTTGTTATTATGGATTTTTGTTTTTATTTCCCTGTGTTTATTTCTTAGTTTCATTATTTTTCCTTATCTTATTTTCCCCATCCCTCTGTTAGTTCACTTGTTTCCCATTTGAGTGTCAGATCTGTTCTTTTGAAGTTAGCATTCATATGATCCTCATATGTTAATTTATTCCTTCAGTTAGTTTAGTTATTTCTTATAAGTTATTTATTTTTCTTAGATTTATTATTTTAATGTGTTACTGTTTGGGTTTGCTTTTGGTTCAATCTTCTCATTCAGTTTGTCATATGATGCATTTTGCAAAGCTGCAATGGAAACACTATTTTTTTCACCACAAAAGTCACGTGATCAACAAGTGGACGTCACTATTGACAGAAAAGACGAAGAAGACAAACAGTAAGAGGTTGGAGGACTCCATCCATCAGCATCCTGCCCCATCCTGCGCTTTTCAGGTTCTGGATCTTCCTGTTTGGTTCTGATGTTTTCTGCAACTTCGTTCTGAAACATAAAAATTAAACTAGGATTAGCTTCTAGCAACAGATTCAGGATTTTTGCTCATTTCAGCAGATTTTTCTTTTGGTCCAGTTAAAGTAACGAGGCTCTTTAGTGAAGTTTATCATGCTGGTTTCACACCTTTGGTCCCAGAACACAAACAGGAGACTAAAAATCAGATAAATAAAGTTGACTTTGAGCACAGAAAAAAAAAAAAGTGGTTGGAGGATGATGGCTTGGTATGTTTCTTAATAATTAATTGTGTGTGAACAAACTCATTCACAAGGAATTTTAATTGTGTTTCTTATTTAATAGAAATTTTGATTTATTTATTTAATTTTTTGAGATCAATGGAATATTGACAGAGTTTCTGCACATTTAAAATGGAAACACAGCCATTTACTCTCCTTCCCCAGCTGCTGTCAGCTCCCTGATATCAGTTATTTTGTACATTTCCCTCCCTGAACTCACCACTGGTCCCTACGATAGAGCTTTGTTACTCTCCCTCCATGTTTTCTCCTGTCGCCTGTTAAGTAACTTTTGTATTTTTCATCAAATAATATCTCACGTGACCATTCCAATTGCTTCTCTGCATTTTGAAATTGCTCCAAACTCATCTGTCATGACATGTTATTATTATTATTTTTTTATATCATTATATTGCATCATAGAATGGACAAGTTGTCCTCAAAATCCCTAGAATGTACAACCCAGACAAACAAGCAGCGAGACACAAAACCTTCTTATTTAATGAGCCGTAGAAGTGCGAAGATAGACAAATGTGTAGTTAAAATGTAATTATCTTTTCACTCCGCGTTAGCTTGGGATTAAAACCTTTTTTCATTACAAACATTTTTGATTTGCCACCATTAAAAGAAAAAGGGCGCAGATGGACTCACAATGGGCTGGTTCCATTAGACGCTCCGGAATGTCAGCGAAGCGGATTGAATGAGAGCTGGACAGCAGCCGCTCCTGGAAGCTGCTGCTCTGAAAGAGCTCTGTGATTATGGCAGTGAAGCTGCCGATGAGGGACGCATCGCAGACGACGACGAATGACATGCACATCGGTTAATCACTCGTACAGGCAGCTGCGCGCGGTCCGTTGTCAAAAAGCAGCTGAGGTTTGTCCAGCTGCGTTGATCCACGGCTGCATCTCACAGCTTGGAAAGACAAAACCCGCTTCATGCTGCGTGAATTGATCATCACGGTGCGGGATTTTTTTTGGGAACGGGTTCTCCATGAATGGCATCGTTTTAATATAACTAATGCCAAATGCACATATTAAAAGAAACGATGGTTACATAAATGTGTCAATTCTTTCGCACAAATTTACTCACAAACCAAAAGATAAAAAAAAAAAAAAAAAAGAGTTCAATTCAAACTGATGGAGAAAAGAAGGAAATGCTTCATTTTTAAGTATGAAAGGTCTTCGATAAAACCAACTGAGGGCAGTGAAGTTGATGAATCTCAATTTATTAAACACAAAGAGAGAAGTAACTAATTGGAAGAGAGAGTGAAGTAGCAAAATGTGTTGAGGCTTTCCTTTACAAAATGATTCCAAAAGATGATTCTGCGTTACAGACAGCAATAAAAAAAAAAAAAAGATCAACATTTTATTCCCATTGAGGCTAATTAGCTTAATTAAGTTAGCTGATGATTAAAAGGATAAAAACAGTTGAGCTCATGCTGCTTTCCATATCGTGTCTTAACTGTCATGTCATGTTTAAAAACAGCCTCATAAACTGTGAAATAACTGAGTGATTTTAAAAATGAAAACCCACCAACTTGAAGCGTAAACAAATTAACAGTATAAAGAATAAATGTCTTCAAAGCAGGAGAGAGAAATGACAGAAGCCTGAATGGATTGTGTACTTTCAAGTGTTTGAAGAAGAAAACATAATTATGTTCTCATTTATTGTTTGTGTACTACTCTGTCTTATGCTTCTATTTGACTCTCCTATGATGAGAGATCAATTAGTACTGTTTATTGTATCTGTAAAATGCATAAAACTGAAAATTACACTGAAATTTATGAACCTACAAACCTGAATCTCATTGTATGCAGCTATGAAAATGTATTTCCCCAAATGTCTTGTTTTGTCGCACAAAAATGTTTTTGAAGATATCATATATCTAAGTCTTGAGCTTAAAGTTTATTTCATTTATTTTTTTCCCCCTTCACCTGACACAGCACCCAATGCTGCAGACTGCAGAGGCAGGCAACCTGACTACACTGGTGTCAACATTGATTAATTACTGAAACGTCACCGTTACTCTGAAATTTGAAATTTCAAAGTACTGTTCCTAGTCTGAAATTTTGACTGCCGATTAATCCTTTAAAAAGTAACTTTATTGATTGCAAAATAAATTACAAGATACTTTATTCACCACATTCAGCAGCTGCAGACAAAGTCCTCCGACCAACCTAAAAATGCCAACAATCTTTTCAATACTCACTGTATTGTAACAGTATTTTTAGCAATAATCCCTGACGTGAGACTCTCCAGGCATGCTTTAGGTGTAGGGTCACACCGGTTGCAGCTTTTTGGCCGATCACCGATTACTGATCTCGAAAAAGCCTGACCTTCCGATCCTGGTTTTGGCCAAATACCATTTTTTTTTTTTTTTTCTGAAATGTTGCAGGCAAGACTGTCACAGAGCTGGTAACAGTTGGGTGACTATTATGAACTGTAATATACAGAGGTGACCTAGTGAGCAGGGCTAACAGTCAAACCTCTTTAACAGCGGAGCAAACATGGACAGTGGCTCTTTACCTTTGCAGAGGAAGATGAGATCAGCTTTTACATTTACATATTGTCAATTACTGAAAATTCAGAAAATCTGCCTGCCAATTTTTGGGCTGGCAGATTTATCGGTGCACCCCTACTTCATTACTTGGTTGCTCAAACGTGGGGGTCAACCATCTTCTCCCTCTGAACATGTCAGAGATGCTTCTTTACTTCTAGTCGGAGCTCTTCCCTCCTCTCCCACATTTCACTGTTCACAGATTGAATTCATGACGACCTGTCTTTTTTTTTTTGTCTTCAAACTCGCTGCCAAAGGAACTCAACCTCTGAACCACCAAACTGACATTTGGCCAGATGTTACATTTGGGGTTGTTTATTCTGGCTGTTCATCTCTCCAGCATCAGCCAGTGATCTGCTATCAACAGCCTTTTGGTGGATGTTTCTTTGCACTAATGGCAAAGTTATTGTCAGAAAGATTCTCTGGGATTTTACCAACAAATAATAACAAAATTATTTGTATTTATTGAAAACTTCAGTTTCATATTTATATTTAGTTTGCACTAAACTTCCACAACACACGCATTTGACGTCTTATGCTCTATTGAATCTTAGCGTCTTTAAATTGGTGCTCAGACTTTCAAATCTCTGTCATCCTTTTCTTCCAATACAAGCTTCAAGCCTTCCTGAATAATCACGTTGTTATTTTTGCCTTTTGTTTTTTTACTTGTTGATTGCCCCAAATTAATTTACTGGCATACACTACACTCTAGGCTTATAAAGCAGGTTAAAGCAAAGTGAAAACTCTGCGAGATATAAATCATTTACACAAGACCGAAGCTATTTCAAAGTCACTAAGGAGACCGAAATCAGTATTCGTCAAATCCAACATATGTTCAGTGTCAACCTGCTGTTGCGAATGCCTTTGGAGGAACATTGCTTCTTTCTTAAGAAGATGCTCTGTAGCTTTTCTTCCCAGCCACTTGCTCTTTATATTTCTATGTGAATTTACATGGTTCCTGTCTCTAGGTGTTATCATTGTGTGGATTGTTCCTGCATGTTTTTGAGCTTTAACCAGAGATAGGATGGAATTTCCCATGTAAAGACAACGTGCCTGTATCAGTGTTTGGATTTCACTCTAACTAAATCAGCATCAGCAGCTTGTTTTTCTTCATTCTCATTGAAGCCCTTTGTTCTATGAATTCAAACATCATGTATTGATTTGCAGTGACTGCAGTCATTGTTTTACATTCATGCCATGTTGTTGAATAAATGCATTTGCTCACTAATCCATCTCTGCAAATGTTTCTCCTTAAATGACTTTTCCAGCTGCAGCTTTTCCTTTTCATTTCATCTTAACAAGTACCTACCATGTTAGGTTGTCAGCATTCTGAATAATAATATTATTCAATGATAAGTTAAAATTAAAATTTTTGTCTTGATGTGAAACAATTACAGTTTCTAAGTTCATTCACTGTAGTTTATAACCATAGTTTTCTGATGAAAGTGAAAAACGTGCATATATTTTATGTGGCAGAATTAGTTAACCTGGACAAAAATCTGTGGAGTTGTTTGACTGCAGCCATGTTTCCATCCAATTGTTCAATTGTTGGTAAATGAAAAAACTCCCACACAGGACCTTTTGCTGGGGTTAATTTCCACCCTGGTAATGTGAAGTCCTGACGCAGATTCAGTGGAATTGACCCGAGCCCTATGGCAAAAATAAGTTTGTGCTGGTGTTTGGTGGCCCACACATTGAGTTTGCAGCACTGAGATCAATGGGAAGATTACTCCATGTTAGCGGCCGGACAGAGGCTTTGGTAGACCCTTTAGGACAGGTGACTCATTTCCAACAGCTTCGAATGTCACCAGGATTCGCAAGGACTCGCCAAGTGCACCGGGTTACAGCATGTACTCTGCAAAACCTTCTGAGGACAGCCTGTGTGAGCTGTACTACTGATACAGCCGAGTTACAGGTGCTCAGCTTTGAAAACTGGCGTGAGATCCTCAAATAGTTAAAACCCTCAGCTTCAACTGGCAGCTGATATTTGTCCATGGACGTAACTGTCTTCCTATTCATCAGATCCTTCAGAGAGTACAGCTTTGAGTTTTATTTGTCAGTCACTGGCTGAGCTCAGGCGGTACGTTTTGTTCGCAAATAATAACGGCAGCTATGCACGATGGCCACTACGTCCAAAATGAACATTTTCTTAATGACAGGCCTCCAGTCAGCCCTGCTTGTCAGTGCTGAAGCACAAGTCAATAGGCTTAATTTCACAGTCTATGTGAAATAAAGACTAACTGAATCAAAACTATTGCCGTGTCTTAGTTCATCTCTTTGGGGACAATAAAACAGCTGAAATGTGCCTACGACTGAGGCTGTGCAGAGGGCAGGCTGGTGTCTAACAGCTTACAGACGGCTCAGGCTGACGTAACATTTCAGGGCTGCCAAAAGTTAGACTTAAAGAGACACAGTGAAATTGTGTGTGATCATGTGGACACTGGGGCTGAAAATAGACTCATTTACTGCTATCAAAGCAAAAGAGGGCTGACCAGTGAAAAATGTCAGCATTGAAGAAAAAGTCAAACAAAAAGCACAATTTTAATTGTGGAAATTGTCTATTCAGGTAATTCAAGGAAAAGTTTATTTATTTTTTTTTTAAATTATTATTGTTATTATTTGGAATGCTGGAGAAAAGTTCAGTTCAGTTGAGTTTAATTGTACAGTGACAAATTCCCACCAAACGTCATCCTGAAGCACTTAACAAAACATATCAATAAAAGGTCCATATTCGTGTGTTCGCAACTCAAATGAAGGTTTCACGGATCACAAAACATGTTTTAAAAGTTCTAGTAGAATTCCAGTAGAAAACTATGTTTGAAGTGTCTAAGTATTAAAGTTTTTAAACTGGAGAAAATTAAAGACGATCAAGATAAAACTAAGTAGATGCAAAATAAATAAATAAATAACATCAAGTCAGAAGCTACAATTGGAAGGTCTGCATTTCACAAAATGTTTATTCGTGATTTCTTGTTGGATTGCAGAAACCTCTGTCAAAAGAGCAAATGTAAAGGTATCTACTGTAATTTGCTTTAGCCAACCATTCTTGTTGGTGAAGTTTCTTACACAGCCTCAATAATAGCAGAAACAAAAGTCATGGCTTTTGCTGTTAATGACCTAAAAATGAAAATATGATTGTAAATGAGTTTTCATTGGGATTCAGTTTGGATCCACTTGTCAGCACTAAAAAGCAGATAAAGCATCAAAGAACGATATACCAACCAATAATTTCATAAGCAGCAGAGGAATTATTCATACATTAGTAGTCATAATTTAACAATAACAATATTCCTTTTTTTCTCTTCTTTGACCTCATTTATCTTACTAAACTCTAATTCTATCTATGTAATTAGAGAAAATATGGGCATTGACTTTGTAATAGACTTCTGATTATACAGATACCTGGAATAAGGCATCATTTTTTGCTAAATTTATGCCCTTCTGTATTAAACTGTGTAATAATTCTGCATTTTATCAGTGGTTTGCCCAGAGATTTGGTAAATAGTGCAAAATTCTGTACAGCATATCATTAACTACAAATTGGAGTCCAATCTAGTTTGTCCAAACTGAGATGAGGCCTTATTAAAGCATCTTGTAAAAACTCTGGTGTTTTTGATGCATATGCATGCAAGTCACATCCAGTGTAGAAAGTATTCATTTCTCTAACAACGGTGCTGTGTGCAATATTTTCTCACAGAATAAGTACAACAGAAACACGGCTGCTGTACTGCTGGTTTTCAACACTTTACTGAATGTGCAACTCGGTAATGTGTACTAAGTGTAGCTGCTGGGAAGATCTTTAGAAATGAAACGCACATGAACCCTGGAGCTCAACATTTCACATGAATACATTTCATTGGCTGATTGGCTGGAATGGTCACCTCATCGCACAAATTCCATGAGGCAAAAATGAAAAAGTTCATATTGAGCCCATTAAACCTTCATGCTGAGGGCAACAGAAGACCTGATGCTGCAAGGAGAGAGTGAACACCTGGTAGCCATCAACTTATATAATACACCCTTTT
Source organism: Poeciliopsis turrubarensis (assembly GCA_010277015.1). Taxonomy (NCBI): domain Eukaryota; kingdom Metazoa; phylum Chordata; class Actinopteri; order Cyprinodontiformes; family Poeciliidae; genus Poeciliopsis; species Poeciliopsis turrubarensis. Next base: position 729,247 of record VMRN01000117.1, read on the forward strand.
TTTCTTATTAACTGAAAATAATACAATGTACGCAGACGAATACAATATGTACCACTTCAAATAACTGTATTTACATGTAAGGTCTGTGCAATCTAATCCACTTATAAATGAATAAATCATGTAACCCCTGACTTATATTTTTTTTTTATCACAATATCTTTTTTGGTCTGCAGCTGTGCATTAAAAACACATTTTAAGAGCGAGCGCTTCATTTTCAACATTCTGAACACGAAACATCCAGGATTCAGGCGCATATTCTCACCAAGGGATTTTTTTCCCCCCCTTTCTCTCTTTGTCATGTCTGCACTTGTTTATGTTTCAGCAGAAAACCACATTTGGAGCAAAGACAAGTGCAACATGACACAAAAAACAGCCAACACAGTCACACTGGCTGACCTTGATACGAATGATTGTGTTGGTATGTAATACGTTATTTGATTTAGAAACCGAATGCTGAGAAGAAGCAGATTGCAGCAAAAGCATAAAATAGAATAGAATAGAATAGAATAGGATAGAATAGAATAGAATAGAATAGAATAGAATAGAATAGAATAGAATAGAATAGAATAGAATAGAATAGACCTTGATTGTTCAATCTGGTAGAAAAATACCTTTGGCTCATTTGCATAAAATGTGAAGTTAAAAGAATTTTAAAAAAGACACACAGACAGAAATCTTTGTACTTCTATACAAACTGAGGACTTTGTGTTGGCCTCCATTCTTTTTAGTCATTGAATAAATACCTATTACAGGCATTTTTCCTCACCCTGACCAATACTAGTCTATAATCTTATGCAAAACTTAATTCATACCTTCCCTCTAAAACTAACTTGCATAGTTATACGAATCATGTTTTTACATTGTGTGGACATGGAAAACGGCCTCACAATTTCAAATGTCCACAATGTTGGTTGTTTCTCAAGAGTAAGTTTCTACAACTTACTCTTGAGTAAGTTGACACACAAAATGTACACACACACACACGTAAAACAATTTTTAAATCAAATATTAACCAAATTACACCATCCAGTTTTAATTTTGTAAAATTTTGGTGTGATTGCAAGATTGTGTTGCCAGTCAGTACAACTAGAATGAAATAAATCAGGATTTCAGTATTGGTTTAAAATGATTTGGTGTTTTTAATTAACTAAAACTTGATCCAATACTTTGTATGTCAGGCCTTCATTTAGGTAACATGTTTGGCTGTTGATTAAGGTGACGCACTTACTAGACTTCCCCAAAACTATTTTCTGTTTTGGAAGATGTGTTTCAGCAGAAACTCTTCATGAACTTCAGCTGATTGGAAAAGTCTTTATCATGTTAGAGCTGCCACCTGATGTCTGGAAACTAAAGCTTCCCAGAGGCCTTTATCAACACTGCAGTGACAAAGAGTGACTTGTTAACTTTCTGACTCCAACCAGACATGCTATATTAGGACCATGTCTGGTTGGTCCAAACAGGTTCGAAAAGCACAAGACTCTTAAATGAGACTTCACTGTTGCTGCAGAACAGGTCAGGTCAGGTCGGTGTATCACCGGTGGCAATACAGCAGCAGGTTAATTTATTAATTTATTCTAAACCAAGTGGATAATTATTATTTCAAATAAAGCCTGTTTCATTAGGATAGCTTTTTACCCTTGAGTAAATGAATAATCGTTTGAAAACTACCCCTTGAGATAAAAATAATAATCTGTAAGCAGTCAAATATTTCTTGACAGCATTTCATAGAAACCATAATTCACAGACGCCATTTCAGATCTGCCCAAGAAGTGTTTATAAATAGAAAACCTTTATTGCCATTGCATTGAAATAGCACAACGAGATTAGTAATGCAACTCGATGGTAAGCTGTGAGACGTTCGCATTGAGTGCAGGATTCATGGCTGGGACGGCGTTCTCAGGGCAGCAAGCTTCCCTGTTTTTTTCCTCCAAATGTAACAATGATCCTTATGACCCAACAGTTCCACTTTAGTTTCATCAGACAGAAGAAAAATGTACATTTTCAAACTGCAATCTGGGTTGTGTATGCTTCTTGGAGGAATGACTTCCTCCTGCAGAATAGGCTTTCTACTTATCTAAGTACGAACATATTTCATTGTGGATAATGACAATGTCTCATCAGTTTCAGTCAGCATCTTCACAAGGTATTTTGTTCTTGTTTTTATTGACAAATTACATTTCAAAACCCGTTTATCTCCGGCACACGGCACCAGTCTCCTTTTTCAATGGTATGACTATTAGAACATTCTTTGTTCTCTTATTATTATGGCATTTAACAAATAGAAATAATTTCATTCATTCTAAGATTGGTCTGATTATTAAAACTCAGAAAAAAATAAAATAAAATTCTTGTTGCTACAATGAGCAAGTTTTTTTTTTATGTCTCAATTATATGGTCAAAGGAAATACAGCTATTAAGAAAAAAAAAGTTTTATGCCTTTTGTACTCTAGCTACATAAACATTTGGTTTCAAATGCATGTGGTGACACATGAGATAATAAGGGTCAATGTAAATTAGAACCAAATGAAAAAAACATGGGAAATATCTCAGGATGGTCTTCCCTGTTCACTTGTACAAAACAAGTTCAATATTTCTATTGAGCCAGTGGAGGAAACCTGCATGTGAGTTTCTGAAACAAGAAAAACAATAACAAAAGAAACTGAATCCATCTCCTGCTCTGATGAACAGCAGACGCTCAGATAAGGCACAGGACACGGCGTGCATGAACGTGAACAGACTGTCGATACATGAGCTGACGGAGCCGTGGAACTGAAAACAGGAATGTACATCTCAGGAGCCGTCATACACGGAGGCATAGATCAATCTTAAGGCCACGTTTTCTACTGGCGTTCAATATTGTCATGAGCGGTGTGTCATCAGTGAGCATTGAGTTTCCACATCACAGGTGCTCAGCAGAGAGAAGCGGCTGAAACAGAGACACAGCTGAAACCTTGAAGACATCATTCTTGGTCTTTATTTTTTTTTTTTTCATTCTTAAGAATGAAATCGTTGCTCGGAGTCCGGTCACAAGGCTAAATTCGTTGATCTGTAAAAGGTTTTTCTGTGGGAGTCACTTCAGATCAACGATAGCAAAGGAGTAATTACATGATTCCATTAAAAAATTATTTGTATGTGTTTCGTCTGACACAATACAGAAATACAGATCTGAGTCTGTATTTAATAACGTTGAAATAACTGTTACTTACTGCCACCTAGTGGTCAAAATAACAGCAGGCCTGTGACTGTTTCCTACAGGTGAGGCAAATGATCCAAGTGCATTACTGATGTCTCAGGGACTCTCTAGAGTTTGCTCTTATTTTGTCCTTCTGTCAGTATTTTTCAGGAAGTAAAAGCAAATATTTATTGCCATCAGTCTTTATCCAGCTGGACCAAAATTCATCATTGGAACATAAAGAGGATTTACTTTAATGACTAGGTGTTTTAGCCTTTTCATTGCTTTCCCAAATCAATACAGATAAACAAAATTTGGATAAAAAAAAAAAAGAAAAAAAAAAAGAAAGAAGGACAAGAAAAAACCCTCTTTATTTATTGTCCAGGTGAAAACTGATTTCTACTAAATAATGACAATGAACTAAAACAGTGAATCATAAAATAAGTGCATGTGTAAATGTTAGCATCCCTGCCAGTCAGCATTCATTAGATGGACCTTTGGCTGCAGTCACAACAGGAAGTCTGTGTTGATCGTTCTCAGTCATGCTGTGTCATTCTTTCTGCTAAAATATTCAGACTCTGTCAGGTTAGATGAGGATTGTGTAGCCCAGCCACAAATTCTCTATGAGACTGTGTTCTGGACTTTGACTGGGCCAATCCCGAACACCCATCTTTTAGTCTTCAAACTATTTCATGACTTTGTTTTTTTTTTTGTGACTTCTTTCCTGACTTACATCGACCCTAATCACTCTTGCATATTTAGTATTGATATCCTGGATATTTTGTAGTGTTATGATATTTGTAGTACTTACAGATTTTCTGTGCCACCCAATTATTAGCAGCAACTCAACCAGAAGTCTCTGCAGAGCATGTGAAAAATATTGCAAGAAAATGCAGCTTTGGAAGCTGAAATAAGCACAACTATGCTTCACACAGTATTAGCTGGTGTTTGCAAAGCGATTAATTTTTCTGGCCCTGATTGACTCAAGAGCGAAGATAACCAAGACCCTGAATGACACATGTTGCGGTAGTGCTGAGAAGTTTTTTCATTGTGTGTATTAGTACGTTTTAAAATTTATTCTTTGTTTGCACTAAGAGCAGGGTTGCTTTAGTCCCCAAAATTCCACACCAGTCTTCAGAAGGTATGTGATTGCAGCACAATAAATAACATGAACAAATAATCAAACAGACAGAAAAACGTGTCAGACGCAAAGTTGTGCTGTTCAAATTTTGTAATTATAAAAACATTTCACATTTTTGAGTCGTTCAATAAAAAAAAAAAAAAAAATGTTCACAGCTTCCATTAAAATCAACATACTCCACAAAAACAAATGAATATGCAGTTGAACAAAATGGTTTTATACATTTGATATTCTGAGCTAGGAGACAGCGAAAAGCACAAGTAGAATGATTTACAGATATAAGTGAAAAGAATTGTTTGCCATCCGTTGAAGGGTGTCAAGGTCACTCATAACATGAGGAGGGAACACAATAACGATACAGATCCGCACAGTGGGTCACAAACAGGAGAATGACAGCAGAGATTATCAATACTTTTAAAATTACACAGCTGATTTAAAAATTTAAGTGCAAGATATAATAAATAAATTATTTGCATAAATATGTCGATACAAAATAAAGCACAACAGTCAATTTGCAAAGCTGCTTTGGCACGATTGGAGAGTTACAGTACTGAAATAATTAGGTCCAAACGCAAAATGCACTGTAGAATTTATTGTATGTTACCAATGTGCCCCGTCTCTTTCAGGTCTAACACATCATTCAGTCAAGATGCAGGGCCCACACAAAACAATTTCCCTTATGAACTAAAAGATGGATGTCTTGGGATTACTCAAACTGGATTTTCATGTGTCTATCTGCCTATAGTTGGGTATTATATTTGATTGACTTTGGTTTCACTTAAACTACTACTGAAGAGGAATCCCTTTGAGTTTTTAAATGAGCGAGGCTGTGTCATACTATTAACTAAACAGCCAAACACTGAAGCAAAATCCCATCATTCCATTTGGGGTCAGGTACTGAAGTGCAGTTTGCTGCAGATAACTTACAGAATTGTGCTGAATGTGCAAGCTGGAGTCTACTTTGATGCTCTTTTATCAGATATTGTCTTATGTTTGGCTAAACACATTTATTTAGAAAGTGATAGGAATCTGAATTTTTACTAATTTGGGTTCAGAAAATATTTTATTTTTATTTCATTTGTTGCCCATAAAAATCTTTAAAAAAAAATATGTACATTTTTCTTCATAACCTTTTTAGCTGCTACGTCTAAATAAATACAGTTTACTGAAAGTAAATCAGTTGTAGATAACATTTTTAAAAAATACATGTGCATGTTTCCATTTCATTTGAAATAACATCGGCCAGCATGTTAATATGCATGTTAGATTTTGGGATTATTCTCTTCAGCCCAGACATTCATGTGCCATTGTATTCAGATCCATCAAAGAAACGTTATTGGGTTTATAGTTTATAGGGTTTAAACGTTGCCATCCCACTAGATGGCACTAGAGTGCCATCTAGTGCACTCTAGTGCCATCTAGTCCCACTAGATGGCACTAGAGTGCCATCTAGTGGGACTTTGTCAAATTAAATTATTCACAGAAAGTTCCCACCTTTCATCCAGAGGCGTGGCATTAACATCCCACATCTAACATAAACACATAAAGACATTAACTTCAAAGTATTAAGCAAAGATATTCAGGCGGCCGGCGATTCCAAATGTTTGTAGCCTGATGAATAAAACTTTGGGATATTTAGATATACATATAATGTATAATATAAGCTATTGTTACAAAATATCAATTTGATGTTTGATCCTAATTCATGAACCTCTGGTGAAGTTTGACTAGTGTTTGGTTGAAATTCTTGTTTAAATCCACCTTTTTGCTGTTGGTATTTGTCTATACACAGTTGTACAATCTCTTTAAAATAAGATTGCACTAAAGACCATTGTCAGCTGCTAAATAGAGCAACATAGGTTACGTTCACACAACAAGTAAATGTGATCGAATCCGCTTGTTTTGCCCAGTGCGACTTTCATCCGACTTTTTGAAAAAGATCTACTTGTGCCTCTTCCCTATGTGGAACTAAATCGGATTCGAATTGTTTTCAAAGCATCTGCAGTCTGAACAGTCATGTTCACTTTTATGTCATTGATGAATGACAGACGTCATAATTCTGCATCAGCAGAAGCCAAAGTATCACTACCTTTGAGTTCAAAATCTCTTGTACAGTTGCTTTCAAAAGTATTCATGTGCTTCTCAAGGTGAAAATGCATTTGCTTGTGCTATTCATCTGTGATGATAGTCGATGTGCACATCATCATATATTTGCTATTGAAAGACAGACCTTTTGACCAGATTTCGCAAATTATCCAAAGAAAAGAAACTCGTTCGAAACCCTACAGCCTGTCAGGACAAAAAAGCAAGACATCACATCCGAATTCTCTTCTCTCCGTAATAATACAAGCAATATTTCCAAAGGCGCAAGTGCAAAGACTTAAAAAGAAAAAAGCTCACAACTAGACAAGTCAAATTTCTGGTGAGAGACTGACCGGTACAAACGTTTGACTAAAGTCACACTGAATAAAAAGGCACATGGCAGCCTGTTTGGAGATTTCCAGAAGACCCGGCTGTGCTCTCCTAGAACAATACGACCCATTAGAATGTGGCTTGATCAAGGCAAATTTGGAAAATGTCCTTAAGTGAAGTCATTCATGCCACTGATACAGCTGTATCACTTCACAACAGCAGAGACTTTGTAGAACTGTGCTGTTAGCATTAAGCTAAGTGCTGGGAGATAACGTGGTAACACTACCATTGTGATGAGGTTGGAGTCTGAATGAGACCAACATGGCAGAACTCCCACAGCTGTTTTTACGTTCCGCCACCCGGCTCCTTTGATTCAAATGTTTTATACCTTTAGAAAACACTCCGACTCTGTCTTGCACAATAGGGAGCAAACTGTGTTTTAATCCCTTTTAGAGACTGTGGAAGCTCTCATTAAGAGAGACTATCCACAGTCTAGTTGAATTTACACATCCTTGAAATTTTCTGTTCTCCTTGAAGGTATCCTAAGAGCATTGAAAGGTCAGATATTTGATTTGCACCAACAACACATCAATGGCTGCTGATGGATCCTATCCAACAAATTTCCCCAGCAATTATCATCCCAAGTGAAGCAAGGTAATGATAGACGTTTGCTCTGGGGTTCCTTTGGGACACAGATTTCATAGCAGACGGCAAAATTGTCATAATCATTTGTAAATATTCTTGACGCTAAACTACTTCAGATTACGACTATAAAAGGGGACAAGAGACACTGTAATGGCTCGACACACGAGGGGATGAACAACAGTGAAAGACAAACGTTTCCGCCACTCGTGGCAAAACCCAAAACACAGGACACAGTAGCGGCGACTGCTAGAAAAGTTGAACATTATTATCTTTCTTGTTTCATGTCACAAGCCCATGTGTCAAGGTTTACATGTACGTATGAGCTCAAAATTTCCCATGAGCATTTTGCCATTAATGTGCCACAAGAAAGGCCAGTCAATGGTGCTCTAAGCTCAATAGGAGATGAACGGAGTCGGAGTGATGTACAACAGAGTGTACACTCAAGACAAAGCTGGAGACAAGGCATGTCCAAGAATGCCCCTGAGCTGTTAGAGTCCATTAAAAGTTCAGAGCTAAACATAACAGATCATCAACAGAATCTCATGTTACCGGCCAACTCAATCAGAGTGAGGCAGAATCTGTCAGGAAGCCTGGAATCAGATGTTAATATCCAAATGTGCACAGTTTCCGAAGACATTTCCAAGATTACACACTACGGGCTAGTGTTTTTTTGTTTGTTTGGTTGTTTGTTTGTTTGTTTTAGGAAAAACTGTCTAGCAGCCTTCAAAAAGGGACATATTGTGTAAGCTAACTAAGAAAATGGTAAGAATATGAATGTTGCATTAAAGAGTTGAAAGCACAATAGTGGCTCAATACTTTCTCTGGCGTAAGGATGCTCTGCTTTACTTCTTATGATAAGAAGAATGTTTGACTACATATTCACTGGCCTTAAGGTTTCTTGCAGCATCTTAAACATGGCTTTAACTGTTCTCAGAAAACCGATCATATCTTCCAGTCAGTCGCTGTAAAACAACGGACGAACAGGAGATTCCCTTTTTTTTACTCTTCCAAAAGCATCAAATGTTTCTGTGAAGAGTCTAATCGATCTTTGACAGATGGTGTTAAGATGATACACACACCATCGCAGCCGGACTTGAAGTCATATAACTGATCATATCTGAGTTATTTTCAGAGATGAAGAGCAAGGAGAAATAACTTTGTGAGGCTTTTGCTGAGTCAATCAAACATACATGTCATAAACACATGCAGTCCAAGCACGATTTCATTCTTAAAGAGCAGCATGTTAGAAGTGCTACACACCCTGTCTGGGTGTATGTTATGTGCATTTGTGCATGAAGGCATCCTGGGTATTTTTTTTAAATACAGAAACAGAAACTCTGTATTCGGAACGGAGGGTCTAAGATGTCATAACCTGGCATGCAGGTTGATAATGACGCCATCTTCTGGCAGATCTTTGATTGGCAGGTCGCTTGTGTGCTCTGTTCCCTGGTCTGTGCTCTCGCAGCTGGTTTGAGGAGACTCTGGAGGCGGCTGGTAGAGAACGCTGGCGACGAGGAAAAAGATGGTACCCAAAAGCTGAAACAGAACACAAGTGTTAAATACTGGCTTGAAACAGCTGGATCTGTGAATACTGACGCATGAAAAGGCAAAGGTCCACTGTAATGTCTATCATTATCTTCCTTGAAATGATTATTTCTTTTATTATAAGTTTGTCTAAATAGTCTATATTCCACTGTAATCAATACAAGCAAGATTCTTTTGAAAAAAAGACGTTCACTCGTGTCAAAACTGAGCTGTGCTCATCTCCTCAAGTGGGAACACAATTTGACACAGAGACTCTGCAGCTGCTGTCCTCTCATGTAGAAGTTCACCTGAACTGTGATGGCTGATAATCAGCACAGAGAGATTGTGCTGGAAATGTAAATCGATTATCCGATGGGAGGCTTCGCTCCAGAACCATAGTGAGGAACTATTATCTGTTCTGTGCCACTTTCTGTCATTGTTAACATCTTCAAAGTGAAATGGTGTCTGAGTAGGAATATTACCTTGAAGATGATTCCTGCGACAAGTGTGTACTGACTCATGGCTGAGTTGTGATAGATGTGGCAGGAGCCTTGAGCGCCACACTGATCTTCCCACAATAAGCAGGAAATATCAATCACTGAGCCAAATGCAATTGGTCCTGGAATACTGCCTGTATGGAAAGCAGTGATACGACTACAAGTTTTATGGTTGCGATTTCGAGACGTAAGGCATACTCAGAGAAAGAATTGGACATACCAAGTGTGCGCACCACTATCCACTGGATGCCAAGAGCAAACGATCTCTGACTGTCAGGAACACACCTGTACAGAAAAGGGTTGGACAGATATAGAGACAAACTTCAACTCAAAGTTCAGTTCATGGCTGCCTGAGTCATGAACTTTTTGGAAACTCATATCCAAGGTTGTGACTTTTAGGCTTAAACACTTGTAGACTATTGCCTCAAGTTTACCTCTAACTCACTTTCTTAAGGGCTCAGCATGGCCAAACTGCTGCTCACATGATGGTCACATAATTTTCGGACATTCGCTTTTGCACAGACCCTTCACGGTGCACAAAGGGGTTTACTGCAGCGAGAGCGGTTTCACAGGAGTCAAACTCCTGTAAATGTTTTACCATGTGTTCAGAAAGTGGACTATTACAAGTTACCCAGGGGAGGTTTGACAAGCAAGGCCAGGTGAGAAAATGACATGATTTTCAACATGTACCTGCAACAATAAGAACTGATTTCAGCAGTTCAGCTTAACAACGCAGAACCCACTGGTGTCCTCTAATGTCTTCGATGCATTTACTACATGCACCAAGATTTACACTGGAAGCTCTTTCCTGCCATCCAGTGATTAAAACACTAGATGACAGACTATATTTGCTTTTTTCTCATTTTCACCCTGAAGATCTACATTTGTATTTACTGGATGCGCTGTATCAAGTAAACCATTTCTACTGAATTTAGCATCTGCTTAACAAAAGCGTCCTTCTGTTGTTGTGACACATACCTGAGCGTGGCAGTGAGAGCTGGGATGCTACAGAGAAAGGTGAAACAGATGATGACGAAGAGCAAGGAGAGGAAGACAGGCATGTGGTGGCAGGAGCTGCTGCACTTCCCTGTCAGAGCGAAGCCCTCCTCACCCCACGATACATTCCCCACCACACAGTCACACCCAGAGTACACCTGAAACACAGACACAAGTATGCTTGGTTATACTGATTTTTATTGACCTCTTTGTTTTTTGTTTTTTTTCCCCGTTTGGATTTTGAGAAAATGTTTATTTTTCAATGAGGTTTTGCTACATGTCTCTTATTTAAAAAGGCAGGTTCCTTGTTTTTCCTGTTCTTTTTCCAAAAAATGGGCAATTTTGTTAGAAACGTGTAAATGTGGTGTGACTTTTTGCTAACTAAATATGAAAACTGAAAAGTTCTACGAAAATGTGAAGTTACATGTGTTTATCTAACTTCACATTTAACTAAAAAAATTAACATTTGCATTTCCCCAAATGTAGATTCTGTGGCAGAGCTCTGTATTTTGTTTCAAAGAGCTCTCTTCCTCTTGGAAGGATTGCTACATGTCTTTAATAAATAAGCAGATTCCTTACTCTTCGTGGTCCTTGTTCAAAAATGGGTTATGGTTAATTTTTTCAGAAATATGACACAGTGGAGAACAATTTCTCTGAAGTTAAAAAAGCAGAGCAAAACACATAATTTAAAAGATGAACATTGACATTTCTCCAAATATAAGTGCTGAAGAGAAAGTGACAACTTTCTATCCTTCTAATCAACTCTGCCACACCTGAATGTCTAAACACAACAGACATTCAAGTATCTGCAGGTGATTCTGTACTGCCACAGTTGCCGCCGGGATCAAGTTCTTTCAAGCATCGAATAAAACAAGCAGTGTGTGCTGTACCTGTCTGCCTGTGGACGGGTCTGTGTGGTTGATGGAGGTGCAGCCGGCGTGGCACGGCGAGTAATACATCACCCCGTCCGCTCCACACACCGGGTTGTACACTTCTCTGGCACAGTTACAAGCTGCATTACAACTCACTGTGAGGTTCATGTCCAGAGAAGAGCTGCAGAGAGAAACAAAGGAAGAACGGCAGGAATAGACAGACAGTGAGAAACAGGTGGGAGCAGAGAAGAAGGAATTTCGCCAAATCTGTTTAAATTTGGCTAGTGCTATTTTATTATGTGATCTATTTTTAGCCATCGGCTAGCGCATAGGAGGAGAATAAATGTGTACTGGATTTTCTGAACACATTCTGACATTAGACTAACATCGTGAATCAGTACTGAGATTTCATGGACACATTGAAAGTACTTCTGCTCAAGTAAAAGTAGCAGTACTTCAACATACTTTTGCTTAAACACAAGTAAATAGCAACTATCAATGAAAATACTCAAGTAAGGGCAAAAATTTATTTGGTTAAAAGGCTACTCAAGTAAAAAAGATAGATAAAACATAAGGTACGTGCAAATTCTGGTATTTTATTAAAGATTGAAAACAATACAAACAACTGTAGCAATAAAGTAGTAGTGTAAATCTAATTAATAGTCTATTCCATGAGCTGTGCCAACATGATTCCTCAGAATGTGAAGTTGTTGTTGTTACAAAATGTTTAAAACATTTTGTAAAATTGGAATGCTATGGACTTTCTTCTTGCTACAGTTAAAACTCAGTAAACGGAGTAGAACGTTGTCAATTCACTGAGTGAGAATTTCTTTTTAAAGTTCAGATGTGGATTCCAGAGAAACAAGCTGCCTCAATTTATCTTCTACTCTGTGGTAGATGGAGTAGTTTGCACCACAACACAGAGGTGTTTGCTGTTTACCGGCTATGACGCTGCTTTCCTTTGAAATTAATGAAGCTATATCTTCTTGGGTTACTTCTTATTTTCATACATGGTGGGCTCTGCTCTCGAAGCTTAAAGTATTATTCCTCTTAAACTGAAACACAACGAAGGCTGCAGTTATAACAGATCAACTTATGAAGCTTTAACATGTTATTAGTTGTCAGATGCAAAGTTCACTGTTTTTGATTAGTTGGTCTGCCAATCAGGATTTTGACAGATTTCATATTTTCTTCTTGAGGACTTCTCAAAATGTCAGAAAAGAAAGTGACCCTAACTCCAAAAAAGCACTTCATTGCATCAAAGCATACTTATTAACATTTAAGAGATTTATTAATGTCAAAACATGAAATTAATTTAGTATGGAGAGTTATTCAGAATAATAGGGATGACGGCTTATGAAAACCATCTTGTAATGAAATAAAAAAGTGGTAATAGAAGTGTTAGGATGCTAAACTTTCAGCTAGCGCCAAGCTGAAGGACATATAAAACTGATTTCAGCCCAATATAGACCACTGGAACAAATTAAAGTTTCAGTCTTGTTGGTTTTTACCTACCAGGTGTTAAGAGAATAATGCTTACCTGTTTCTGAGTCGCGGTTTCTTGGGTTTGTCATACAGATGTTTGTAGTGGTCCAGTTGGTCCCTCCCCATCAGCCCCAACTGATAAGGGGCCGTGACCCCAGCCATGGGCACATTGGGGCAGTGGACGAGGAAGATGAAGATGGCGAGCAGACTGACCAGAGCACACATCATGCAGAAGCGTATGATACCTCGACAACGCAAGTTCAGCCTCTTCACGATGTAGCCGCCTAAAAAAGTGCCACCGCCTCCTGCTGGTACCACCATGTATCCTTAAGGGGCACAGAAAAAAAAAACATTGACAGAAATAAGTAAAAAAAAATAAACAAATAAATAGTTTGTCTTAGAAGTAGATTCACTTTTGAATAAAAAACCAAAAACACAGTGAGCTGTGGCATTAACTATAGTTAGCTTTTGCCCCAGTTACAGTTGGATAGGGGGAAAGTGATAGCTAAGATGAGAAGATGTAGACAAAGAAAGAGAAGAAGACAATGAACAGGGGCTCCTTAGAGTGTACAGGGAAACCAGGACTGGGAACAGAGACAAAGGATGTAGTAAAAGAAAGAAACTAAACTGAAAGAATGCATTCAAATCCACTTTTTGGTAAGAACAATGCGCAGAAATACAGAATGGAATCTGATTCCTATTTCTCACAGGCTGTGAGAAAGTTTGAAGATAGTGGCACATATCTTAAAACTCTTTCCACATCTTTTTCACATATTAACTGACATTGTTTCTCTTTACTGCTGTGAAGCCAATCAACCAGGCTGTGCAAAACCTTCATAAGATGTTGATGCTACTCATGCCCGTAATAAACAAGATGCCTACATCCAAGATGTGTAGTGTCGAGTACACATCTTGGAAAAGATTGAGAGTCCTCTCCATCAATCTTCAAAGTTTTTGTCACCAGCTCCAAAGGACTGCTTAGATGTAATATTGGGAAGGACGAAGCTCACAGGGAGTCCTGGGGCTGCGTAAAGGCAGCAGGAAAAGGTGCCAGGAAAATGTTTGTTGATTGTACATTATCGTCACAGTTTTCAATCACAGTATCATAATTACATATTTTCCTGATATTGTGCAGCCCCAGGACTCAGGAAGACTGAATGCTGGGTCAACATCAAATGGTAGTTTCAGAAGGTTTACTTATGCAACCAGGATGTTGCTGTTTTGCTTTATCGCATTCAATCCAACAACAGTAATACATGGCCAAAAGCTACCACTTTGAAATAGTTGTATTGTACATTACATTACCACGTTGTCTCTTAAAATGTTGCTCTAAATAGTCTAAATGTTAAATGTTCAGCTTTTTTTTTTTTTTTTTCCCCCTCTTGATGACCCTGTAGAAAAAGGTGCAATAGATCTTCAGTCCTGTCTGCAACCCTTGTTGCCCAGTCACCTACCAAACAAGGTGGCAGCTTCAGACGCACTGAGACTGAACTGGGACTCCAAGAACTTTGGACCGAAGGTGGACATGCCTGCGATGAGCGTGGCCTCGGTGGCTCCCGCCAAACACAGGAAGAGGAAAGTCGGGTTCTTCAAGAGAAGCAGCACAGATCTGAAACAAGTTAGAGAAGATCGTCAGTGTGTGTGTTCTCACCGTGGGTAAATAAGCCTGAGCTTTATTTTTTAATTAAAACAGTCCGCAGTAATCTCCCCAGTGTGTAGACAGATAATCACTGCACTGGACCTAAAGATAAATAATCACGTTACGTCATGTTTTGGGTAATCCTGGCAAATCCCGAAAGAGACTCAGTAAGAGATGACGTCATTCTACGGGCTTATAGTAAGCGCTGTTGTAACCTAAAGAGTCAGAGGCGTTACTCACCTGCCATGCTCTGCTCTAATTACTGCTATCTACAAGTTTCAGCCATTTGAAACATTTTGTAAAGAATCTACTCATCCTTAGAAAAATGTTTGGACTTTATATGCAGGACTGATAAACTTTCACACAGATTTGTCATTTACTTGAGAAAATATTTGAATGTGAAATACATCTTTCAAACTGTAATGATTCAATCAGATTCCACTGACAGTAAAAAGGAACCTGTCACTATCAAGCTCTTTTATTTCAGGGGTTTATGCATCAGGACTAAACAAAAGAGGTCTTGTTTGTAGAAGGTGCTGGGAGTATTTCGAACCTCAAGCGTACAGAAATGCATGGCAAATTTCGAAATTGCCATTTTAAACATGTCGTAAATGAAGGGAAAAACAGCCATGGGAAGAAAAACAAAACATAACCTGGCAACAGAGGGAAAGTAACATCAGCATGATCAAAATAAATTTAGACACACAGGCTCACATACAACATACAACGCCAAGCAGCAATGGGCTCACAAGATAATACGTAGGCGAAAATGCCACTTCCAAAGAAAGATTAGTCACAAG
Organism: Poeciliopsis turrubarensis; assembly: GCA_010277015.1. Lineage (NCBI taxonomy): Eukaryota > Metazoa > Chordata > Actinopteri > Cyprinodontiformes > Poeciliidae > Poeciliopsis > Poeciliopsis turrubarensis. The sequence goes on from VMRN01000117.1 coordinate 744,430, forward strand.
TGGGAAATATTACTTTAAGAAAGTTTACTTATTTAATTTTTTTATCTATTTAATTTCCTTGTGGGATCAATAAAGTATTTTTTAGATTTGAATTTGAATTTGAAAGCCTGCAGACTGCACAGGAATGGATGGGTCACCTACAATTCTCCAGTTCAGGCAATGCAATGCTGAGAAAAAAACAATGGCTCCATCTTAAACTGTAGGCCCCAGTTAGCATGTGACATGATAAAGTTCATGACATTAGAAAAAGAGCAAACGAGCTTGTTTGTCTCTCTACAATGAACCTGGCAGGAGGACATGAGGTTTGGGAAGTGGCCATGTTTGGACAAAGCCAAACATCCTACTAATACAAACACTTTGTGCCGATTCTCAAGGCTGGTTGGGATTTCAGGATTTGGAGTTATTTTGTACTCATATTATCTGCACACTTTTTGTTATTGAATTGACCATGAATTCCTCTGCATAGCAGAATTTATTGTAGAGTCAAATGTTATGGAAGTCTGTCTGGCAGCCAAAACATTTCATCTCATGAAACCGGGTAGCATAACAGGACAATAATCCCAAACACCAAAAACAATGCTTAGCAAAAAATATTACTCTTATTTAGGTCAGCTTCAGACTTTGAAGTCCCTTTGGGACAACAGATGTAACATTTTTATTGATCAGAAGTCATATTAGCAAACCAGGAAGGGAGATAACATCTATCAACAGCAGTCATTATTTATGGTGTCTTCATTGTGTCATGTGGCCATCTTTCCCGAAAAGCTAAAAAGCTGGCAGGTTCCCACACATGAGTTGAAGATGACTCCAAAAAAGTCTGCTGTATCCAAATCAGACCCCTGTTTTAATTAGACCCCTACCTTGGCATGTCTCTGACTGATTTTCCAAACTGAGGGTCAGAGGCTGTATTGTGGCTTCCATCTTTCAGCTGGTGGGCCTCAGACACTCGCCCCGCCACATGCTCCTGGGATCCTGCGTGGAACCGGAACGAGTCATATTAGGCTACGATTGATATTTTTGTCTTCCCAAACCATGTCATAATGTGTGAGGGGTCGAGTTTCCGTTTAGGATATTAACCCAAAGTAGGCGTGATGAAGCGGTGGGTCTGAGACGTACCTGGCAGTTGTTGTGGGTATCCAAGGATGGGAACAGCTACCAGTAAAGCAGCTGCTCCTCCTGCTAGGAAGCCAATCCACCAAGCCCCAACCCAGTGCGGGTTTTCTGGAGTCATCTCTGTTCTGTAGCAAATAAAATGTTACTTACCATTTGACTTTGACCATATTAACTTCAAGTTTTTCTTACATATGTGTTGTTTTGCACAAGATTATAGTTTGTTTTGGGGGGTTTTTTTCTGTTTTGTTGTTTTTCAAATGTCTAAAGGAGCATTTTGATTACTGGTCAGCTTTATTTGTGTAAGTTCAGATAAGTGGATTAGCATATTTTTTTAATTGTTTTTTGCAATAAGTATATTAAACGCGTTATTTAAATAATTTTAAATTGAATTTATATTTCATTTAAAGAGCAAATGCCATCCTATTTTGAAGCCAGAAAACCATGGCTACTGAAAGTTTGTCAAATAAATCAATCAATCACAGTTGGCCTTTTCGCAACTGTGATTGGCGAAAATCACATTATGCTATATGTAAATATAGCATAACATTTGCTTAAAGTGACTTTAAGCAAACTGTGGATCATCCTTAGAGTTTGATTTCCTCAATAATTTGACAGCTACATTGTTGTGCCAACAGAGTTGAAGCAGAGTTGCTGGTAAGTTGAGGAATGATTATTTATTTATATTTTTTATAAAAAAACAGATTTTTAGCTGCTTCCCTTCACTGGTTTTACACAGCCAGGACTTACTTGTATAAAGTAACCTGGAAACACAAATGTGTATGTAGAATAACAATGCAATCATTGTTACATTGTTGTATGATAGACCTTTTTTAAAAAAAAAAATCTTCGTTAGGTCATGTTACATGTTGTAATAACATACAATCAGTTGAAAACACACCGTACAGTATTAAATACTCAGTAAAATTCTGTTTCCCCCCCCCCCTCCTCATTTTAATCCGTTGATATTGTTAGTCACTCAAAGTAGACTCACGCCAGATGAATCTCTGTGTAGATGTTGAGGAAGTAACCTCCCAGCAGGTAGCCTGCAGCAGGCCCCACAATAGCTGCTGTGTAGAAGATCCCTGGTGAGACAAACACCAAAGACACAGAGTCAGGGTGTGCCAGTACAACTACTTCCTGTTTCCTACTCACCTCCTGTCCCACAGGTTAAAAGGCCCCCATTGTTCTTTTTATGAGCTCTGAATCAAAGGAGGGGTTATTTTTTAATTAAAGAAAACAATTTTGATGAATAAGGCGTTCTGCATTGTGTGTGCTCGTGTTTGATGGGAGCAGGTTCTCTATATCCTATATAGACAATGTGGCAATTATTGGAAACAAGATACTGAGTGCAAATATTGTGTAAATGTGTTTGTGTGTAAATTCTTTGAACCTAATAAGTTCATTCATGGAGTTCAGTGATCACCTTCTGTAAGACCACTTCTGTTTGAATGAATGAATGAATGAATGAATGAATGAATGCACAAAAATGGATGCACATCATTTTAGGTACAAATGCTTTAGAAAATGATGCTATGAAAGCACATATATTAGCGATTCTGAGTTCTATTTTCCACAACTCTCAAATCAAAGATTTTTCAGCTGTTTGATTAAATGCTGCTTTAATCAAAAAGGATTAAAGTTCCATTATGTTGTTTTTAACTTATGTGTACTCAATTGTTAATAACCACAAAATCATTATCAATAATATGCTGTGAAGTAGAAAAAGTTACCTCTACAGACAAATAATAAAAAAAAAAAAAAACATGCACATTTTTCATAAATTAGAATTTGTATCATTTAAGTACTAGAATAAAAAATACTTTTTTTTACACATGGAGAGAAAAAACGTTCCTTTTTATGACATAGCTTTTTCCGTATCATAAAAGCATATTTATTTTGGTTTGTCAATTTACACAAATGTGTATTTGTTTTTTATGATCAGTTTTAATCAACTTACGCTGTGTATCTGTTGCACACAAACACAGCGCAGCGTTGTACACGACACTCACCCATGTAAACGGGTCCATAGTTGGAGCTGACATTCTCATCCAGGTATGTGACCCCTAACGTGTACAGAGGCGTGGCGCCGATACCGTGCAGAAACTGTCCCAGCATGAACACAAAACGATAACTCGACAGTCCTCTTCCCTCCTTGTTCTGGCACTGGCTGGTACTGTTGGCAGAACACATTCCTATTTGCTCCTGCAAACTGACCAAGTAGGGAGGAGCAGTGAAATGAGGCAAGGAGAACACCAAGGAACCCAGCGCCATTATGAGTACGCCCCATCCCAGCCAGCGGGGCTTGTGTCCAGTACCACCAAAGTAACTGACGAAGGCCAGGCAGACACAGGCAGCAATGTCATAGGAGCTGGCAATGAGACCGGCCTGGTAGCTGGGCAGGTCAAAGCGTCGCTCGATGGAGGTCACCACTGTGTTGATCAAGCCATTGACTATCATTCCCTGGAGAAAAGAGGCCACACAAAGAAAGAACAGCACCCAACGAGGGGTGTTGAACACTTGGATGATGTTAGGCTTCAGAGCCCCCCAACCGCAGAGTTGATCAGAGTCTTTGGGTTTTAGTGTCAACCCCAAAGGAACCTCTGTATCAGGCTGACTGCTCTCTCCATATAACTGTCCCGGCAGCATCGAAGCCCTTGTGAAAATAAGGGCTCCAGCAAGGTCATTAGCTCCTGACCCACCGGGGCTTCGAGGACCAGACCCTAGAGGGCTGCCTGTCTGGGAGTCCACAGGACTAGGGGTGTCCAAAGAGAGGCCCCCATTGAGGGGACAGTCCTGAAGGTCCAGGAGCTCCTGCCTGGAGCTGAAAGAGGCGTCGGCATTAAGCAACACTGGCATCACCCCTCTGAGGGGTACTTTGGAAGTCCGGTGAGGAACTTGAAATGGGAAAGAGATGTATTTTATGTTTAGCGGCCCTGAGACAAAAAGTTGAGGGGATATAGCTCCTGCCAATCTTCAGTTGGGCTCATCTCGGTTTTTTCTTCTCCTGCTCTGTAATGCTGCACAGCTCATGCATCCACAGTGATCAAAGCCGATGTTTTACAGGGCTAAAGACTCGCAGAGACTCTTCAAAGGTTTATCCACGTTCGGCGGTAGAAGACGGAGAGAGAGCCAGGTGAACGGACAAATTAATGGCATCCTGTAAAGAGAAAACAGCGAAAGTTAGGCCAAAGTCAACAAATGATCAAACAAACAAATAAACATACACCATGTTTAGTTCTTAGGCAAGTAACTTCTTCAAAAATTCAAGGACTAACTCAATCTCATCTTCCTTGTCCTTGATGGACACTGATTTGTCCATCAAGGACAAATAAGTGCAAAGAGGCTGATGCAGATATTGCAGCCCACTGAAGGTCATATAGCAAAACATTTACAATAATTTTAAGAACTGACCAAAGACTGACTTATACTCGCTATAGGTAAAGTATTTCCAGTATAATCTATAGACGGAACGACTGATGAAACATTTTAACTGGTGAGTGCTGGGATCACGTTCAGGACTTTGTCAGTCTCACCTGGACAAAGTTTATATTAAAAATGGACAACTGGATACATAAAGTTGAGACTATCTTCTAGTTCTTTCCAGGACAATATGATTTCAGTATCAGTTCTGAAAGATTTTAATATGAGGAATAAACTCAATGAGTCTGAACCTTTTGGTTATTAATGAGCTTAAATGCACAACACAAATTCAACTCCACCTTTTAGGTTTTGTCTTTTGGTCCTTGTGGAACCAGACTCAAAAAGAGTTGAGCAAAGAGATTAAGCTATGCTCTCAGAAGAGAGAAGTTACTTGGCATATTCAATATAAATTATGTATTCAAAAAACATAATAAAATATTTTTAGATTGTCCACCCATTCACAGGTGTGTAGGACTGAATTTTGAGAAGGGCACTGCAAAAACCATGATTAAACTTTGGATTTTTAAAATGGACAAAACTATATTCAGTGATTTCACCAGCTTCACCTTCTTTTATCAAAAACAATTACTAATGGCATACCAGCAGGTCGCAATAACATTTACAAAGAAATCATGCAAAAATTAAGTGAAGAACTAATTTAAGCCAAAAATTCCTCATGTTTCATCCTGAAACATTCCTATCCTGCTTTTCTTTGATCATGTTTTGCATTGCATAGAAGAAATTGAATGGAGCACGGAACATTGGAAGTAACTTTTAAACTCATAGTTTTTCTCAACAAAATCCAATTTTTTTGTGGACGTCTGGTTCAACCACAGGAAACAATGTATAATATGCTTTATATTTATGTCTGTCACAAAAGATCCATTGTTATTTTTCAAAGTTCATGGGTCAGAAATGTTAGATTTGGGCAAAACCAGAATTCAAAGCCTTCCAGGAATAGTGTACTTTGAGATAACCACTTTATTCTGATCAGACTTGTGATATCCTTGCAGAAGGAAAGCATGAAGCAAGCAATACATCTCAATCAATTAATTAAAGGTGAAATGTAGACTGATGAATACATTCAAATCTACTGTAAACTAAAAAAAATGTTTTTACTAAAACACAATGCTCCCATGTGTTTTAGTCAGTCGTGTTGCAAATAAGCAACACGACTGACTGGAACATTAAAGAATAACTCAGAGAAAATTCCCCAGGTAGAACATTTGCCTGATACATGCATTGCTTGGCCACTGAAAAGCTCATTGTGGGCAAACATTGAAACAAACTTCATCACTACCCAAATTTCATTGACAAACTGTAATGCTGAAATAATTAACTGCAATGTTTTCATTATAAATCAATAATAAGATAAATGTAGAAGTGTTTCTTACACTACACTTGGTACAATGATAAACCTACACATTTAAGGTTTTAGATAGTAAACAACATATATTCCACAATATGTTCTCAAGTAGTGTTTTGATAAGTTCTTTTATAGCTTTAGAAAAATAGAATCATCAATAATGGCAAAAATGGTACTTTCTTTCACTTTAGCCACAAACAAGCACTGTGATGCAAATAGAAACACACAAGTCGGAGTAGTGTGGCTGTTTCCATCATATTAATCACAATTACCAAGATTCACAATTTGAAATGCAAATAAAATATCCATAAATATTTATCCTGTCTCCTACCTTTAGCTTTTTCTGTGATAAATAGATCTTGTGATGTTTTTATAAGTAGAGAACATTTGCAGGAGAGAAGTGGCAAGAGGGAAAGTTGAAAAAGGCATCCATGCCCAGTGCTAAGCCTGTCTCTCAAAGCCTCTTATAAGTCTAACGCTGAGGCAGCACATCACCAGATTGGCCTCAGTGTCCGTCCCACTGAGCAGCCCCACAGGGTGGGAGGAGTTCTCCTGCTCTACATAATCCTCTGGAGGAAAGAAAAAGAAACTGCTCACCTGTGCTGGAACTTGTAACTAGAGCAATATGACACCAGCTACTGTCATGAGTTCGAGAAAAACAAGTAGGAAGTATTAAATGAACTCCATGTCATGTTGTTAGCAGCAAACAGGTTTATTGTTTTCTTCCCTCGCAAAATGAGGAAACTAATGAGCTACCACAAAGCCATGATGGGCAGTCATTAGTACAGAGACTAATGACTGCCTGTCATTAGTCACTGTACTAATGACCCAAAAAACCCCTGAGAAGCAATGAATAAAGACATTCACATTGAAATCTGTGTTGTCTTGTTTAGAGGAACATAGTTGGGTCATAAGTGAGTAGCATGGGAGCAAATTCATGAAACTAAAGTTCAGAATGAAAAAACATTTTAGGCTGTGCAGTATAACCAACTTCTAATGTCTGCCTGTATATCTAAATATTGAAAATATTTGACTACAGACAGAATATTTTCTTGAAGGCCTATAAGAGTATTTTAAAATGTCACCGCTGCCACCACATGTTTTGAAGAGGAACTGCTTGTACTCTGCCACTGAGTAACCGCCCATTCGAACATCCAATCACTTGGTAGGGTGGCAGCATTGGTCAATCATTGGCTAATGATTGACCAATCATTTATTGGCAGTGCCAATAATCGATCTTATTAGCACTGCCCCTGCCAATAAGACAAATCAGAAAAGTCACTGGAGCCAACTGACAATAACATCCTTTGGAAATGCCCACCATCAGAGTAAGATATGCACCGTTGGGATTAGTATATATAAATGTTTCAGTTAAATGCCCAGTGCAGGATTTTGAGTTCAAGAAATGGAAAATCATTCTTTAAATGACTGGCAGAGACCTTCCCAACAACAGCAGAGCCAAATGAATGGGACGAGTTGCCAGCACTTCTACTGTGTGTTCAGCCAGCCTCCTGTAATCAGCAGGTGGTTTAGAAGATTTAGAACAGTCAGCAATCTCTACAATCCAATTAAAATCACACTGAAAACACTGACAGATAAAATTGAGTTTGTTCGCCATTCTGTGACAGCATATATGAGGAAGATCCCCGAAAGTAAATTCACAAACTGAATTTACTTTAAAGTCAAGCTGTGATTGGATGGGAAGGCATCGGGGAGTGGATTAATATCAGCTGATGATGGGGTGATTAGAAATGGGAGTGTCCTGAAAGGGGAACCAGGCCATTGCCCAAAACAATGCTCTAATATGAGGCAGCACCTTCCTGCCTCACTGTTTGTTGTTCTGAGGCCAGCAATGGAAATGTTCTCACAGGCTTTTTTTGGGGTCCAAATCTCCATCTTGCTGAGATCAGAGTGGGGAGTTGTAATATTAATAAGCACAGGGTTTTGCCCTTCCCACCAGCTCCTTTATCTACTCACAGGAAAGTTATTTGCTTTGGAATTGGGAGTTTTTCCTCTGTGGTACACAAAGGCTTTTGAAGTATGAACCCAGAAAGACTCCCATGCATAAATATATTAAGACAACGTAAGGCTTTAGCTGTCAATCTGACTCAGAGATCACTGCTGCAGTGAGATGTCACAAAAACAGAATAGTTATTGTCCTGGAATATCAATCTGGTAAAACTGCAGTCTGACTCTGGGAACAAGTTGCTGTGTTTGATTACTTCATTCCAGGAACCAGCTCTTTTATCCTAAAATTAGAAAAGCATCCATTCTCAAATGAAGCAAAATGGATTATGTATTTGTCCCTGTTCACCTTCACCCTGAACTCTTTCTCAGGCCAAGGTAAAAAGAAATGGAGAGGAGAAAGAATATAACAACTTTATTTAGCAGTCTTCTTATTCACTGCCTATCCACCACTTAACTTTCTAACAGATAGTTCATACAAAGAGAAATCTGTGACATTCCTCCTGAAACAATCTCTCTAGAGTCTGATGTCCTCTCTTATGCTTCCTTCTCTTCAGCAGGATTTCTGTCTGGAAACTGAACATCTATTTTTATGACTTTTTTTTTTTTTTTTAAATCTGCTAATATTTTCAAGGTTTCATAAAGTTAGACACTCTAAAATGGTTCTCAGTGGCTTTGGAAAACAAAGAGGCCCCCCGCATCATACATCATCAACTGTTATTAGCAGTAGGCAAGAGGTGCTTTTCCACAAACATGCTTTGTTTTCACACTATGCCTTAAAGCCTATGTATAATTTTCCTTAAATTCATCATAAAAGCTCATGTAAGACGAAGGCCGGTATGACGTCAAAATGTTTGCCTCCATCGAGTTTGTTCATTAAAGCTGAAAACTTCTCACCGAGGCTCGCATAAACTAATCTGTGTGTGAAATAACATGAATGTTCAGAGTTTGACTCATATTGTAGTTTTTTTTTTTTGTTTGTTTGGAAGAAAACCCCAACAAAAACTACAGTCCTTCCTTTATAAAGTAGACAGTCATGCTCCAGTCAGTCGGTGGTGTTCGCAGCGGCAGTGGGATTTCAGAAGGCACTGACCCAGTAATGTTCTTCCGCTTGGCTGCAGGTCAGACAGTAAATGCCAATTGTCCCCACAGGCAACAGACAGCCCGGCTCGTTTAGCACTTGTCTCTAAATGAAAACGTTCCAACTGTTCCCTCTGACATTCGCTACCTTTTTTACTGCAGTGCTGTCGACACCAAGGATAGACAAAAATGAATCTGCCTGTAGCTACAGACTCACACAGACAAAGCAAGCATCGACGTCCTGACCGACATTTTCTAGAGATTCCAGCACAATACTGCCCTCTCATGGAGGGCAATAGAAGAGATGGCTATTATTTCAAAAGGTACTTGTTTAGGAGAAAATGTAAAGTGAAATAAATAATTAGTTAAAATTGAGAAAAGTAAATACTAACTGAGTGAGAGTAAGGAAGTACTTTTTTTTAAATATACAATAAGGTTTTGAATTATAGCAACTGCCAATCTATAGTAAGGAAACATCTTCAAAAATTGACAGACATGATTATTTCCCAACAATAAGACAGTACTAAGCATAAAAATATTTAACATAAACAATTAAAAAAAAGGCAATCTGTCAAAGATGGGTCTTTAAAACTGCTCATTTATCTGAAATTGTAAACTTGATGCAGAAAACAAAAACTAGCAATTAAAAAAATAAAATAGTTACAATGATTACAAAAGAAAATGGCCTGGCTATGATGAGAATTCTGCAATAGACTGACAACCCATCCAGAGTCAGGTTGCCAGTCAGGTTGACCATTTGAGATAGGTACCAGCAACACCCATTGACATAACGGTGTAAGATAATGGACAGATGATGAGAATTCTAAAGGGAATGTATTATGTACTTTCCATCCACATAGGGCCATTTTAAGAAATGCTATATATGCCAAATATTTAAAAGAAATGTGACTTCACATTTGATACCTTGAAATTGGCCTCCATGTCTTTAAAAGAGCTCCAAATTTTTCTGACATCCCCCATTAGCACGTCATAACAACAATGCTTCTCCATGATGCCGCTTACAACTGTAGGGGCATCAGACTGAGAAGCAGTTCGTATGATGACTTGTTCAAATTAAAGTCACTCAGCTCCTTCAGACTAGCCAACAGCAATTAGCAAACACCTGGTGGAACTGCACTGCACTCCTGATATAAGCTACTTGTCAGTGCAACGCTGGTAAAAATGCTGTTAAAGGGTTACTAAAGGAGCAATGTTGTGCTAACTTTCTGAACGAAGGGTTTTAAAGAGACAGAGTCCTATTTTAAAGAGACAGAGTCCTATTTCCTATTTCATCAGTCCATTAAATTACAAAGTCAAATTTTGTTTAAGTCATATTTGATACATACAGTATTTTTTACAACTGAAGGTAACAGTTGCTTAATTGTGTTATAAAGTGATACTATTTGTCTGAAAACTACATAACACTTCACCTTTATTGAAAAATACATATTTTTACTTTCATTTGAACAGATGAGATTTTCCCTCTTCAAGCTTTAAACACCAATGCGCTGAGATTTCATCCAGAAACAACGTATAATCATGACTGTAACCCTGTAAACTACTTCTACTGTTGCACTGCTAGTCGTCCTATACATTAAACCTTTAAGGTCGCCACATGGCCTTAGATTTCTGTTGTTTCACAAAGCCTACCACAAACAGACTATCTTTTTTTTAACAAAAGAATCTTCAGTAATGTTGAAAACTCACATGCCGAGGCTTGAAAGTTGTTTTGTTCGTGTCCGGGTTCACTACACAGAGCATCCGCAGAAACATGTGTTTCTGTGAACTGGGTCGGAGAGTCTCATCACATTAAACCGCATCATTTCTGCTCATCAGTCCAGAAGCAGAACTCCATGTGAGATCACAGCGGTATCCTTAAAATAAATGTAAAGTTCCATTTGAAAACACACCTCCTTATTGTATCATCTCATTCTGGTTAATATAATTGTGCAATCCTAAATATGCAGATCTGAGATCAGCAGGAAGCACTGAGTCAGACCTGTAGCAGTCCACACACAGATATTAATCACTCTGACATCATTGATGGTAAGACCCATTCAGGATCTTCCATTAGTTTAACAATTTTCACCAAAATGTCATCCAGCTAAGCCTTTTCAAGAACAAATGTTCAGCACTTCATAATCTCAGAAAGTAAAAAGAGGATATGGCCCAAAGCATGAGAAATGAAAGTTGTAAGCTTGCAGACACATTATCCAATTTACTTATATCTGCAAATTACTAAGATATTTAATATTCCGAATATCAACTTTAAATAAGTAAACTAATTTAGTATACTAAACTTCAAATAAGACAAAACTAACTTACAAGTAACTTTTCAACAAGGACCTTGTTTTAAACTAATAATTCCATAATATTCCAGATTGGCAGATTGGAATATTAATCTGCCAATTAATATTGGCAGATTAATATTCTGCCAATATTAATTGGCAGAATAATATTCTGATGACATAGGGAACATGTCTTATTAAAGTGAACATATCTGTTAATGGAACGAATACTTTTTCATCAATGTTACTGATAAAAAAAAAAAAAACTATTGACATAACACAAGCTCTAGAACTTGCTGAAAAGTTACTTGTAAGTTAGTTTTGCCTTCTTTAAAGTGTACTGAGATATTTGCACTAGAAACCAGACCAAGAACACTTGGTATTTTTGCAGTGATGGAGGACTGCTCAGTTCAACCTAAACCTAACCGAGTGTAAGCCCACACAGGATCTGTGGAAATACAGGTCATGCTCAGTCACACTGACTGATCACAGTGACAGGATAACGTTATGAGTGTATGAGAGCTGTGAAGCAGCTGTAAACTTTAACTGAGCTGTTTCATACTCTGAAGGTCATAAATTAAATGTTGCGGTGTGAACAAGTTTATTGTGTTTACACAATAAACTGAAAAAAGGTTTCATTAATATATATATTAAAAAAATCTGTTTTAAAGAAACAGAATAAGAGATGACACACAGTCCAGATCTTTAAAATATTCCTTTAGCTAACCGGAAGCTCAAGAGCAGAAGTTAACTTTAACTACAGCTGTGTTTCCAAGACCAACCTGTAAACAGTATAATACAAATCCTTTGTATCTTGACTTTCACTCTGTCACCCTTTATTTATTTTTTTTTCCATCAGGTGCTGAAAATGTTCCCACATGATAAAATTAAAAGTAGGGGAAGGCTTCTTCTAGGTTTTGATGAACAAGTGTCTACCATCAAAGTAAGAGTTTCAAACATGGAGGCAGGTTGTCATCAAGCTCATGCTTTCATATCTAGGGCTCATGATAACGGCTCAGTATTACTTCTCTTTTTTCTGCAAAGCAACAGATCTGTGCGAGTTCAGTGCGTTGATTGACAGCAACAGCTATGAGGGTATTTAAGGTGGTAACAAATGTGACTTTTAATTCCTGGTTGTGAGAGCAGAAAACATCCAGCTAACCAATGCGAAGATCAGCTGACCAAATATTTGATATCCTGTTCAACAGGTTTGTAACACTTTATGGCCGCAACCAACTTTCCATATTCTGATCAGTGGTTTGTTTCATGTTTCTAAGCAAACAGCTGAATGTTGCAGTATATTCCAGAAAGATTACAGCTCACTGCCACAGTGGTTGGATCAAATGAGTGGATCTTGTGTATGACTGGAGTGACAGTTAGATGATGAGTTTAAGAATAAACCTGCAAAATGAAACTTTTACTGCCATCTCATAAAGAATGTTTCGTTTTTTTCTCTCAGAAGATAGTAGATCCAAATCAGATAAGAGTATGCAAATGAAGCATATGAAAAACATTGACAGACTGTTCTAAGAACCTGTCAGTCCAAAGTGACAGACAAGTTCTTGGAAATAAGTGGAAACATAACCTATTTCCACAGTCCTGTTTTCAGTCGGAGTGAACCTGGGGGACACTTTTCTCTTCGTCTGCTGACTGGTTCCATCTTGATGTATCTTTCTCCCCTTTGATTGTTTGGGTTGCAACTACCTCAACTAAACCTTGAGCACATCCTTAAAGATGGCAAAGAACACTACAGTGCAATTCAAGATCTGTGTGAAGATTGCAGAGAAATTTTTAAAGCTGAGTTGGAAAAACGGAGGAAAATAAAAAAGCACAGGGCTCTAAAAAAACATCTGCGTACAAGAAATAAAATAAAAAGTTCTAAAGTGACGGAGAAAACAATCTAAACCAACTTGGTTCTACATAAAACGGTAAGTAGATCTTTTGTTAATTCATGAGTTCACAGTGATTTCACTAACCTTACTCAGGTCTGATTACTCCCAGACCTCTAAAATCAAAAATAGAACCTTCCTGACAACATTCATCCATCATCTGTACCTACTTGTCCTTGCAGGGTGGCGGAGTGGTGGGGGGCTGCCAACTATCACAATCTGTCATTGGCCAAGAGACATAGTACATCCTGGCCACTCTATCAAACGGACACACAGGGGAAACAACGCACACACAAGGGTCATTTCGAGTCATGTACGAGTCATGATTTTGCACTGTAGGAGTAAACTACAGTATCCAGAGAGAGAGCATGCAAATCCCAGGCCAATATTTGAACCCATGACCTTCCTGCTCTAAGTGGCACAGTGTTATCAACTACGCCACTGTGCTCCTGATCATTTGGAAAAGACTAAAATATGTCAAAAGCAACACATTATGCTGTAGTCTAGAGAAATTCAAGAGCTGATGAGAATCAAAATCAATGGCATCTATCAGTCTGGAAAAGTTACAAATGGTTCTTGATTCCACAATATGAGCAACAACGGTCTGTGACAGAGTTCGAAGAAAAAACCCACTACAGATCAAAAGGAACACCAAGGCTTGTCTCAAACATGCCTAAAAACATGTTGATGGTCCCAAAGCATTTCATCAATATGTTATGTGGAATTATATGACAAAATTGGGAAGTATTGTGTCCTATTTCTTCTCATCTGCAACAGTTTAGAGGAAGGAAATCATACAAGCAATTCAAAAATGGCAGTAGTAGAATGATTGTCTGGGTATGATTTGCTGTTTCAGGCCGTAGACAACATGCCATGATAGATGGAACCATTGACCAGATTTATTTTTCCCCTAAATAAATACAACCAGAACTTAAGAAATGCTTTCTGTATGACCTCAGATGGTCTTTTAGCCTCCCGAGTAAAATGTGGACTGGTCATGTGTAGACTTTCAGCTGCTTCCTTTTACTGCTGCTGTCACTCCAGAGCTTATTCATAGAAATGATTCCGATCACAGAGTTAATTTAAGAAAAGGGAGTGATGAGTGAGCATGCGTCAACATTATGCTGCCAGAAGATTATTTCTTTAATCTGGATTTTTTACTTCAACATTCTATGAACGTACATTCTGAATATTAAATCAACTTTCAGCTTTTGCTCCTTTCTTTCCATTTTCACTTCTTTACATGCTGTCATAACCTTGCAAGTCTAAATACAAATAAAAATAAAAATCCTGTAAAAATTGAGATATCCATTTAAATTAGACAAAAAGTTACATTTACAGGCATTAAGTTACATTAAAATTTTGAAATCTGAAACGGCTCTAATAATTCTGCTGCTGCCGTGAGCCGGGAAACCTTGCAGGAAGCATCAAGGATAGGCTTTGCATGGAGTCGGGCCCCCAACTAAATTCTGCTCAGGGCCTCAAATTCTCTCATGACACCTCTGTTTCACCTGGATAAACAAACAGTCATTTTGAACAAATCACAATAACAAGCTGTTTACTGTAAGATCTAAGACGAATTCTGGTTCTTAAAGAACAAAATTAAAACACATCCAGTCTAAATATGAAAACACTTTTTTAACGATTCTCAGACAGGGAAGTTGGCAAAAGTAGATCTCCATTTCCAGCTCGTCGAATCCGCAGCTTATGTCTGTTTTACTAGACGACTTAAAGTTCCTTTTTTTTTCACGTCGGCTTCCGGCTCCTGAACCATTATAGCAGAAAGACCGTCTCTGCATCGCCACATCAGGGGGAATCCCTCTGCTACTCTGCTGCATGGCCTGATGCAAGCTCAGTCAGCTCAGTCAGTCAGTCAGTCGGGTTCGGCCGCCAGGCTACAGCAGCGCTCAGGTTCTGCAGACCGCAAATGAAACAAAGCGCAGACGGCGGAACCAAACGACACGTAGGACGCTGCGAATAACCCCTTTCTCTTCCAGGTTCTAAATATCGCACGCATGACGCGGCGTGTCTGCGGTAGGTGCACGGTCTCGTACAATTAAAGAAATCAATGAAAAATGAGCGATTGAACAGAAAACACGTGATTGCACGGCAGACGTTCTCGTCTTGAGAGGAACCCTCCGCAGACACGCGTGCAGGGAGTGGATGATCCTGCGTCCTGCAGCGGTTTGAAGACGTTTTCAAACAGTCGACCTCGATTGGAGACAAAGTGACATTTTAAAACGGATTCCAGCCTCAATAAAGGCAAAGGCACAGGACAGCCTGGTTATTGTCAGACCAGCGCTGAGCTCTGCTTTACATATTCCACATCACGCTGATGGATGATCTGCAATACTTATTTACTCACATAAATAAGTAAGATTTACGCTCATATTATCACCAGTATTTTTTTTTCAAGCACATTTCAGACTGAACGCATTGGGATCAGTGCAGCTCAGGCTGATGCACCAAACGGCGCATCCTTCACAGCGCGGAAATACAGCAGCAGCAGCAGCAGCAGCAGCAGCAGCAGCATCGTACCTTGTTATCGACCTTCATCAGCTGAACGGTCTGTCCAGAAGGGAGACGGAAAGCAACAGATGTGCTCCGTTTGCATCAACGCCGCCGCTCAGCGCCCGTCGCTCTGAGAGGAGCAGCGTAAGCTCTTTGTAAAAGAGGCTGATGTTCAGCCCTGTGGCGCTATCAGCTCTGGACCAATCAGTGAGCGCAAAGAGGAGAGACGAGCTGAAGCAGCGCTGTTGTCGCTTGACGAGCAGACTGTAATATACGACGGTGTGTTAGGGCCGCTGTAGGTAGGAAATAAAGGAAGAAGGAATTTCCCCCCCCCAAAAAAACAAAGAAAAAAAAGAAAAATTAACATTTGTCTAGGTTAATTTCTCTAGAAAAGCAAACAAAGAAAAAACAAGAAAAATGTGTTTGTCAAAAAATTGCTCTAAACAGACCCAGAAACGTTGAGATTCATCTCAAACATTAATCTAAAACATGTCATAGTTTGAAAAGTGAAACATTTTTTTAAAACATTAAATTCGGCGTTTCCAAAGTTGAACATTTCGATATCTGAGACAACCTTTCTTCTAGGAGATGTAAGACTTTTCAAATGTCTCTAGAAAATGTCTGAGTTTCTTGGCTGAAATGTTTTCAGTTTTTCCATCTACAATGATCCTCACAGGCCGTCCGAGTGGTTGGGAATGCAAAAAAACAAACAAGCCAAAAAAAAAAAAAAAAATCAAACAAAACAGGTGACTGAAGCGTATATATTCATGCAACAGTGGAACATTTTGTTGATAATGTTGAAGAACACTATCCGAGTCAGAATATTTAACTAAGCGCCTTGCAAAAGTATTGAGAATAAAGAACGTTCCCTACATTATTGCATTCCATTCACTTCAAAAATAATTCATTCATCAACACACAGGGAGCGTGACAATAATGGTCGAGATCATTTATTTATGTTTTTACATAAATAAAGAGCTCTTTGTGCAGCTAACACCAAGCTCATGTTGTATGAGAGAATCGTTGTGAATTCTCAACTTACCTTCAAGGAGTCGGAGATGATGAGAGAAAATATGATATTAAAAATGATTCTTGATTGTTCAGTTGGAGTTCCTCTGCAGTTCCTCTGCAGTCTTGTCTTCCGATGCCACACAGTGCTATCTACACCAGTAGATAACATCCTGCCTGGTTTTATAATTAACAAGCTTGCAGTATCTTTACTGCCAAATGTTAAAAAGCTCCACTTAAAATATCTTTTAAAGCTAAATTATTCACCAGCTTGTTTCATAAAAAGGACATAATTCTACAGCATAGGTTCAAAGAGTCATTTTTTAGGAGGTTAAAAGCAATTCATATTTCACAGACAGCCCTCTTTGTTTATGTTCTTTTTCTTAGAAACTGAGATTAGTTTCAGAGCTGAGTTAGTCAGAGTGGAGATAAGAGAGGATTCCTGCCATGTTAAGACCGTTTCCATAACACCAGCGTCTCGCTGAACACTTTTTCATCCATTTTTAAAAGGCCTATAAGGATGCAGGGTTAAAATATAGATACTCCACTGAGCAGCATGTCACAGTTTGATGTGGATTGATGTACCATTTTGTCTGTTTCCATACAACAGACCATCATGCTGCGACATTCCTCGACCTCCTTCACCTGTAGGTCAAGGGACAATGGTACCGTTAGGGTGGAGCCACACAGTTCATCACTGCATGTGATAAGAACAAGACGAGTGCATTACTTTTACCATCGCCCTACTGTGACGCTATTCTAGGAGTCTGGGGTTAACTCTCCTTATGGAGTAAGAATCCAACAGACCCGTCCCAAACCGCTCAGTGGAAACGAGGCAGTCTGCAACAATGGCTTTCCCATGGGAAACTCCTTCATTCAATCAATTCGTTTTTTGAAGTTGAAGCTCCTTTCTTGTTACACATGTAATAGATTAAACTCTTTCTGCTTTTGACTGCTGACACTCTTGGGGAAATATACAATATTAAACTTGTTAACCTGTTTACTCAACTTGATTTTATCAGCTGATGTTACTTTCAAATATTTAAAATGAAATGGCACATTTAAATACTACTCTGCATTTGAAAATCCAAATTTGTTCTGTTTGCTACTCCTGTGAGGTTAAAATCAATAGTCATAACATCACCAGTTTGATGTAGGCGTATTACCAACAACGCTAATAATGATAGATACATTACTTAGTTAGCATCTTTGACGTGTTGGGATGGTGGGACTCAAATGAAAATATGCTCAGGGCCCCAAAAAGGCTTAAACTGACCCTGTTCACTGTCTGTGTGTTTTTTAATGATGTTGGAGAAAACAGGTCCAACAAACTGAGTGTCCAAATTTGAATGAAGCAGCATTAAAAGTATTGGAGCATAATAATAAAAACAATAGCCGATTTGGTTTTATCATGTTTATCTAATGAACGTATTAGCTACTGTTATGTTTGAAAAGGGGAAGGAAGAAGTGAGTACGTATTTAATCCTAACCCTTGTCTGAAATTAGTGAAATATTTTACCTACTGACTCAATGATTATCAAAATGTGTAATCAAAACCATGTTAAAATATCCATGTGCCTGTTCGATATACTGTGTTAAAGAGCCAACAATAAACAACATTACATTGACAAGATAATTACAAATTAACTCACATGAGGCAAGAAAATGTACAGATGATAATACTAGTAATGACAATTGTAAATAATAACCTGACATTCAGCTGGCGTTCCCTGAACAACATGAGTAACATAGATTTGTATTTATTTTTAAACTGGTTGATGGTTGGACATTGTTTTAGTTCCATATTCAGTTTGTTCCCTTGTTTTAGCCCAGTTACAAAAATCTTTTCAAAGTTGTTCTGATGCTGCATATTTTCAAATTCAGTGTCCCCCTTAAGTTTTAGCCACCCTCCCTTTCAGAAAACATTTCCTGAAGATGTTTGTAACAGATTACAAATGATTTTATACATAAATATAACATTACTTGTTTATCAAACACAAGTGATTTATAAATTACACGTTAATATCCCTTGCAAGCTTATTTCAATACACTTGGTCTTTAGAGGATGGGGTTAAAGGTCTGTCTCGCTCCTACTTCTCTCCTCACAGTTCTGGCAGCTCTCCATCAGAGGGCGCCACGGAGCTATGGTTCTTCATTCCCTCTACTGCGACACCAAGTGGACAATATATAACCAGCACCCCTCACGACCCCACCAGGGACAAGAGTGCAAGAAAAAAGATGGATGGACTTCCTAGAGCAGTTACAGCATGTTGGTCACTAGAGGGAGCTATATTCCCTCAACAATTGTTTTTCTTTTCAGGTTCTTTGCCCTGATGCTGCTGCTGATGCTTTCTGCTACCGACTCAGTCAAAAGCAGGTTGTCCACCCACAGATCAAGGGCTTCACATAGGACACCAAAAGACACTCAGCCTCATTAAAAAGCATCATACCTATAGAAATCATTGCACCAACACATTTCAAAAGTAAAATGTGTAAAACGTTAAGAGAAGCAAAACAAGAGTATTTGCCCAATTAAAAGATGAATCACTCTCCAGGACCAGTCTACTCAGATCAGTCACACTCACCCAGTTCCTGCTGCAGACAAGAAGCTCATAGTTCAGACCAAGACACTTGATTTGGTTTAATCAGATCAGGTTCTTATTTTTGTTGGTTCCATACTCTCTAAGATGTGTTCTAGCAAGATCTAAGAAGGCTCCATGTCCAGGTAATGTAACACAGTCAGGAGAATCCACAAGCAATCATTACCTCTCCGAATGGCTCGATTCCACAAAGAAACACAGACGTTCAGCATTCAGATCTAGGGAGGAATCAGTTCTAGGCTTATTATCCAAATGATGAAGATAAGAGAGCTTTTAGGTCCAGAACTGCTGAAATTTGTTTGTAACCTACCAAAGACTTGAGGTTTCAAATAACTGAGTGACTTGTTAATGAAGAAATTATTGTAATTCATTCTAAATGTGGAATTTTCTGTAATTAAAAACTGACCTGCATGTTGTGAGTTCAGAATGCTTTTATTATTATGATTTGTAGTCTTGTCATAATCTTTCATGAAATTGCTCTTTTTTAATGATGTGTGTTGTTCTCCAGCCAGCCTCCTCTTTGGTTTTTCACCAGCAGGGTAATCTACAGCAGCTAGGAGCACTGAGCAGAAACGAAACTTAGAGAGGTCTGTTAAAACGCTGCATGAAGTTTGGGTGGGGCTCTTCCAGGAAACAGGAAGTTATTTTCTGAACGCTCAGAAACAGAGAGAATCAGAGATCAGACAGAAGCATGGCGTCTTCTTCCTCCTTCTCAGAAGATCTGACATGTTCAGTCTGTCTAGGTATCTTCACTGATCCAGTAATTGTCTTCTGTGGACACTCTTTCTGCAGGGAATGCATCACACTTTCTCTGAAATCACTGAATCAGTGCCCACAGTGTCGGGTGACTGTTCCTACCGACAGGATGGATTTTACAACTAATCACATCTTAAAAAGTCTTGCAGAAAAAGCAAAGGAGAAGGGATCTGGAAGAGATACTGAGGTAAGGTTTTGTCTTTAATACATTTTACAACTGCATAATATAGAACATGATTATTTACCAGAGGCTAGAACTCAGTTGTTGACATTTTTTATTGCTTTATTGACTCCAAAGGCTGCTGTGAGGTTTTGCCCTGAACACGATGAGAAGCTGAAGTTGTTCTGCGTCACCGATCAGCAGCTAACTTGTATTATATGCAGAGACTGTGAAAGACACGAAGGACACAAGTTTAAGCCAATCAAAGAAGCTGCTGCATCAATCAGAAAGGAGGTAGAGACTCTGGTGGAAAAGGAATCCTCTGACATCAGCGCCATTGAACGTCTGGTTGAGTCACAGAACGAAGAAATAAGAAAATCCCAAGAGAAATCTCAGCAGCTGAGGATCCAGATCAGCAGCCAGTTTCAGGAGATGCATCAGTTTTTGAAAAGGAGAGAAGCAGAAATTCTTAATCAGCTGAAAAACAAGGAGAATGATGAGCTTGAGAAGATGAGAGGGAGCTTAAATGTTGTTGAAAAAGCTTTAACTGAAGACAGAGAGGTTGGGAAAGAGATTAAATCTGTTCTGGAGATTACAGATCCTGAGAGTTTCCTAAAGAGCTGGCAAGAGAGCAAACTGACACCAAAACCCAAATCCAACCCACTAGGATTACATTTTCAAGTGGTGACCTCTTCTCTCTCACTGGGTCACTATGAGACCCACCTGCAGTTGTTTGTGTGGAAGGAGATGCTACAGATGATCCAGCCTCAAGCAGAAAGGCTTTTATTTGAGAGCCAAGAGCCACCTGATTGGTCAGGATTTACAAATGTTCGTTCTTGTCCAAGGTCAAGGAATTACTATGATTCATATTACTCATGCAATTGCAGTTCTAAATATAACAGTTTACTATCACAGTGGCAGGAATACTACAAACTTCAAACTACTTATACAGCTAATGTAAACCAGATCGCACCAGGACCACATTATTGGGAGATAGATGTGGAAGATAAGAACTGTTGGACAGTTCAGATACAGAATCATTCCCTGACTTGCAAAGATGACAAATACATCACTACTGATGTATTTCAGGATACCATAGAAGTAAAGTTTGCTAACAAACCTAAAAAAATTGGCTTTTATTTGAACGGCAGCTCTGAGGAGCTCCACTTCTTTGATGCAGACACCATGCAGCATGTTTCAGTGCTGGACTCCTCTGGACATTCAGGGAAATATCCAGAGAACTTTATTCTCTATGATGAAAGTGAAGATCTGTTCATGTAAAAAGCTAAAGTGCCAGAAATGAACACATTATGTTGTAGCATGAACTTAAACATGCTGCTGATGCTTAAAAAAAAAAAATCCACTGTGACATTTTTTTAAACAGTGATTCTAAAGTCTCTGCTAAAACTCTTACTTGATTAAAGATTTTGGCTGTAGGAAAGGAACAAACGGTTCTTAGGTGAGAACCAGTCTGTTTTCACACGAGAACAGACTGGTGAATTCTTTGCCTTAACAAATTCTGTAACTGCACAAATGCTTCTGTTGCTGGCAACCCTGCAATAGGAAACATATTGTGCTTTATCTTTATTGACTATCTTTTTCTTTCTTTTCTAAAAAAACGTTTTTCATTGTTGATGTTTTGATAGCTGAATTAAAAAAAAAACACACACAATACCTTAGATCTGCTGTAAACATTTGTTTTCTTAAACTGAAGCAACATTTTCCTAGCCTTCAGTCAATGTAAAAATGCTTATGAAATATTGTGGCTTAAAATTTATTTGGGTTTTCACTTGTTGAGCAATACTTTAATAAGAATGAATGTTTGAATTGAAATTGTATGGCATGTACAATGTAATTCTTGTTTGCTGTTTAAATAATGTAAATGCAAAACATATGAATAAAAGAAGGAAAACATGGCATGTCTTTATCATGAAGTCTTTAACCTCTCAAGTACATTTTATGAACCCATATATATTGCATGACTAAACAATTTGAATAATAAATTAATGAAATAATCAACTTCATGCTATAAAAATATTTTAATTTTAAACAGTAGTATACTCATATGTTTCCCAGGCCTGTTTTATGAGTTTATATTTTTTTATATATAGATATTTCTGTTGGACCTTTGTCAGATTCAAGTTATTTCTATGACCATTGTGTTTTTGTTTCACTAACCGAGAGATACCAACAATTCTGTCCATGTGTGTATATCTCAGATTGTGCAAATATGAACTTTAGCCTGAATAAAAATGCACTAAATTATTCCAGTATGTTCAAAAAAGATTTAGGATGACCTGAACAAAAGATTTCAGGTGTAACAAAATCACAAATATTTCATAAATAGCAAACCATGCATCTCTACAGGCCGTGAATGATCCATCTTGTGCTTGGCATGCTTTTCATCTCAACCCTGCAGGCCATGCCACATGGCATGACTCCAAAACTCTTGCCTTATCACCACACTGGGTGTGGCGCTACAGGAACATGAACCAACAGAAGAATCCTCTGCCTGGGAGAACATGTTCAGAGGAAAACAGCAGCCATGGCATCTGTTTCGTACTCAGAGGAACTGACTTGTTCTGTCTGTCTAACAATCTTCACTGATCCAGTCAACCTTCCTTGTGGACACTCCTTCTGCAGGCAGTGCATTTCAGAAGTGCTGCAGCTGTCCACTGTGTGGGACAGCTGTAGCCCTGGAGGCAGCAAGCCTCCCAACGAGCCTCGTTCTGAAGAGCCTGGCAGAGAAAGCCAAGGCGAAGCCGGACGAAGGGAAACGTCCGACAGCAGAGGTGGGGCATTATGTTCACGTGTTTAATTGTCTGCTAAAGGTAAACTGCTGAACTCTGATGTATTTAATTTAAATAGCTTGCACCACTGTGCATTTCATGACTTACATTTTTCAACAGCTGGATGACAGCATGGACAGGTTGCATAAAAAACATCAGCTGTAGCTCACAAAAATTAACTGTTTAAGGGTAGATGAATCACCTTTTTTACATAATTTGGAAGACACCTGAGTATTATACAACATGCAACAAAATGATAATTGTTACACAGACTTGTTAAAATAAATAATAATTGGAAACTCTCTAAATATGCACCCTTTCGTTGTCTAGTCTGAGCAACTGAGCAACAACTTTTGGTTCTTATCTTTGCAAACATGGACTGGTCGGGGTTTGTGCACAGATGGGAGCCAAAGATTACCCAGCATGCACTTCAATTTAGAGAAGAAAAGTATTTAGTTAATGACATAAAAACTAATCTTTGATAAAAACAGAAGCACAAAAAGAGGAGAAAAATGAGTGTGTTTTTAGAAGGAAATGATGGTGAAGACACTATCATTACGGCCTAATTTTATTGAGAATGAAACCGGGACTGAAAAGGTTAAATTTATATGAATAATCATTTCTTAAAAAAGGTGTTTGTATGAGAATAATTTATTTTAAAGATGCATAGAGAATAAAAAGGGACAGGGTGTATCCAAATTAAATGTTTGTATTATTTTCTGTGCATTCAGATATCACTTTTAAAGTGTCAGATTCATCTTCCTAAGCAGAAAAGAAGAGACAGAGACAAATGAGTTTCAGATTTACTTGTGCAAGGAGAAAGGATAGGAACTTGCTTCAGTTACAATTTGCTACCCGTTCTGAAGCAAGCTCTGCCTAACCCTCTCTTTTTATTTTCTTAGGGTGGTCCTTAGTTACACAGCTTATCCGGTTATCTTGATTTAATTACATAGGGTTGCTGCTTCTTCTGTTCTCTTGAGTCACAGGCTTGTTGCACCTATACACTGCTGTAATGCAGAGTGCAAAGTTCAGTTCCAGTTTACTTCCTTCTGTAGCAACAATGCAGGAACTGATCAACTCGCATTCATAAACTTTGATCCTTAGCCTTTGGCTGCAGAGTGGCTGGTATCTCCTTCCAATTGGAAATGAAAACACATTTTGTAACAAACAGTCTAACAGTTCATAAGGATGATTAGTGTTTATATAAGTTATTAATTTAACCCATCATAAAGTTTAAAATATTAATGTTCAATATTAAGTTTAAGAAGCGCTTAGTGGAATAATTTGAGTCATAAAGCAAATAATGAATATTAAATGTGAAATCCTGGCCAATCTCAAAAATATCAAAGGATTCAGGCAGCCAGAAAAAATAACTTGGTACTCATAAGACAAGCAGAATGTAAAATAATAACAACAATTATGTGAACCTTAAGTTTAGTGAACTTTAAATTTCATATTATTAACATGAAATTAATATTAATTGACAATTAAACCAGGTTTGTTCTGGTTTAATTGTCAATCTCATGTTGGTTTAGAAGTTGGTGTAACTGACATGTAAGTGAAGCAATGTGTGTCTTCCAGGTGGCTGCACTCTGTCCTGAACATGAGGAGAAGCTGAAGTTATTCTGCATCACAGACCAGCAGCTCGTTTGCATCATATGCAGAGATAGTGAGGAGCATGAAGGTCACCAGTTTAAACCAGTCAAACAAGCAGCTGCGTCCCTCAGAGAACAGCTGGAGATGTTTGAGAAATGCACTGCAGACGACATTCATGCTGTAGAAAGTCTTGCTGATGCACAAAAGAACGAAATGTTTAAAACCAGAGAGAGATCTCAGCAGCTGCTGGCTCAGATCAGCAAACAGTTTGAGGAGATGCGTCAGTTTCTGAGGAGGAGAGAAAAGCAGATAAAGAGCGAGCTGAAGCACAAGGAGGAAGACAACGTTGAGAAAATGAGAGAGACTTTCCAAACTGTAGCCGTGGCTTTGTCTGAGAGCAGAGAGCTGAAGGAAAAAGTCTCCACGGTTCTGAAAATCACAGAACCGGAGAGCTTCTTAAAGAGCTGGACAGAGGGGAAGAGCAAGGGGGCGCTAGAGCATGTGTTCAGGCCCAGAGTGAATGAACTCCAACTGGTGGATTCTTCTCTCTCCCTGGGGCCGTATGAGAGCCACCTGCAGTTCTTCATGTGGAAGGAGATGCTTCAGGTGATCCAGCCCCGGGCAGAGCTGCTGACGCTGAAACGCGACAGTGAGGATGTGGTCGTGTCTGATGACGGGAGGAGTTTGTTCTGTAAACCCAAAACACCACAAGCCTTCGGATTCCCCAAATCACAAACACGTTTTCAGAGCCAAAAAATATATTCTACACCTATTTTTGGAGCCAGTTCTTCATATGGTATATCTAATGACTTCATCCAAAACCCCCGTGGTGCTCAAGCCACTGTAGACTTACAAACCGCATCCAGTGTCAGCGAGTTCGGAGCCGGGCAGCATTACTGGGAAATTGAGGTTGGCAGCAGAAACTATTGGGAACTGGGGGTCATGCATAATCTCCTGAAATATGACGGAGTAAAATATGCCACATGTGGCCCGAATGTCACCACGGAGCTAGAGTTTGGAAACAGACCCAGAAAGATTGGGGTTTACTTTAACTGCTCTTCTAAAGAGATCTCCTTCTATGACGCAGACACCATGACACACATCCACACTGTGAGCGCTGTCTTTCTGACCGCGCCAGTGTCCGCACAGATTAACATCCAACACAGGCAGCCGGATCATAGTCCTGTCACTGTCTGCTGGTACTGAGCAGCACTGCAGTTCAGCAGAAATCACTGGAAGTTGAGCTCACAAAACAGCTGAAAAGTACAGAACTGGACAAAATATGACCTAGAATTATACAAACTGCTGTGAAACATTAGGGATGTTTGGGATCTGCTTGTGAAAAATATTTTCCCACAGCCATCTACACTTGTCTCAACAGATGTGTAATGTATTTACAGGCTTTTGGAAATAATAATGCAAAAGAAAATATGCCAGATGTATTTGATTCTTACTGCAATTTAGAGAGAGAAAAACCTAAGATGATTGTCTTCACAATCTAAGAGTCGGTTGAAATGTTTTTGATTTATTTTATTATTTCATCTTCCATGCAGGGCTTTATTGTTAACACCCGACGTCATGATGTAACTCTACCAAAATGCTTAAACGAATACAGTTTGAAACAGAACAAAAATAAAAGATTTGATGAACATTTTTTTTAAAACTTGATGAGATTTTGTCTCACTTGAATATTGAGTTTGACTAGATATATTTATCTTGACGTTTAAAACTCCATCATTAATTGACATTGAGACAAACATAATGTCTTAGAAGAACATGTTTGAGCTTTCTCTGAACATGTTCTGTGTCTTCTTCTCTGTACACAAATGAATAAATTTGCTCACATATCATCACATGTTTGGTCTGCTTTGTTCTTCTTTTCTGAAACTCATGTCGGATATTTAATATAAATACGTAACCATAATATTTGATTGCAAAACTAATCATAATTTATTTTATTCTTTACTTGGACATGTTGAAATTCGGTTACTTTGACTTCTTACTAATTTCATAAATTTATGACCTATTTTTCTAAAACTCAATACACTGTAAAAAATGTTCTATTGTTTTTGCTTTATCAAATTGTGGTTTCACTAATGTTTCTTGTCTTTGGTATGACTGAACTGTGTTGGTATTTGGTTTGATGCTTGTTTTGATGGAGGAATGCCTCCTGCTTATACTTTGTGTTAGTAAAATTCAAAGATGACTAAAATTATCAAGACATATTTATTAAGCCCATAAAAATCCCTGTGACTGTGCAATTTTTCTTCATTCTCATTTGACATTTCAAACATGATTCAAAATTTAATAAAGACAACACAGTCACATAAAAAGGTATGAAAGGCAACTGAAAATATTTAAAACAATGTTCTGCATGAAAGCTGGTGGTTACAAGTTTGCCACCAGGGGGCAGCAGAATACAATATATGTTTACAGTGACCTCTGACTAAAAACAATGAAACTAAGAACTACCATCTGACATTACCTTCCAAATAATAGGAAAAAGAATATCTTTGCTTTTCCTATTCAGAAAAAATATTAGCCTGAGATTTTTAAATCTTGTCTAACTTCAGTGTAATCACTTGCTTTCCTTTCTTCACTGCCAAGATCGCAATAATCGTTCACGTCAGCATTATCAAAATCCTTTTTGTCCGTTTGTTGGGCTGGCCCCCTTTACACCAGCAGCGTGTAGTCGTGTGGTGGAGTACAGGTAGACTACAACCACTGACTGCAGGATACTAAAAGACAGTCAAGATGCAGCAGTGAAGAAAAAGATCACATCGCAGGAGCTGGATCCTACGACCATGACGAGGCTGTAGCCAAATCCTGAAGTAAAAATTAACAGTCTGTCTTGAAAATCTCAAAGACCAAGAAATATTACACAGCGCTCAGCCAAAACCACAAACAATCTACATTATATGGATGTTTTGTGTAGTGATACAGTGTAAGTAAGTGATTCATGCTGTATTATTCAGTTTAGAGAAGCCCACTAGGAAGATCCATCCATCCATCCATCCATCCATCCATCCATCCATCCATCCATCC